>CM076668.1:17597073-17641324 GCA_038496675.1 Rachycentron canadum | reverse complement strand
CCACCACCTCCACCCACCCCCTCCCACAGCACAGCCACATCCCCACCATCACCATCATCCAACGCGGGAGAGCAGCTTCCTCGACACGGATTATTCTCATTCTAATCTAAGGGATTTTTTTTTTTTTTTGTGCAAAGGTGAGTGTGTTGTTGTTGTTGTTGTTGTTGTTGTTGTTGTTGCTGCTGCTGCTGCTGCTGCTGCAGGGCGGGCCGGCGGCCCGGCAGCCCGCCGGCTGTGGGGCAGGAGAGGAGGGTGAGAGCCGGGGCTGTTGTGAGGGCGGACTGCCTTATGTGTCTTTATGATTTACGAGCCTGACTCCAGCCGCGGTTCAACCAGAGTTCATAAAGCTGCATGCCTCCAGACTTATTCTCCCCCTCTTTCCTCCTGAAAACTGCTGCTTAATAATTTTGTCCTGTTTAATATCGGAAGAGGAGAGAATTTAATTTCATTAAGATATCGCCTGAAAAGATGGGATTTTTCTTTCGTCCTTATTCTTTTTTTTTTTTTTTTTTTTAAATCGCCTTTTGCTTCAGTTCAGGTCTTAAAAACAGCTGCAGAGCACAATGGACTTCTGTATTATTTTGTGTTTGATGGATGAGCTTCTCACTACAATGTGATATAACATTTAATTTTTTTCTCTTGGAAACGTTAGAGACAGGACCATCCATTCACTGAATAAAGGCTCATTCAGGCCTGATGCCATTTCAGGGGAAAAAAATATACATTTATATTTATATTAAATGTTTTTTTTTTTTTTTTACAGGCTCATTTATATTTGGGGTGTCTGTGTGTAGACTAATTATTATTATTGTTGTTTGACAGTTGTTACTTTTGCCATTAATGTTAGTTTAATGAAATAATGTGTTTTTAAATAATATCAGTTGTTTTATTTGCATTACAGCAAAAGAAAACAAGCCTGTTCAGTAAAATCTGCACTGAAGAGCAAATTCTAACATTTGAACCTATTCCCTAATTTTTATTTATATATATTATTATTTGGCTTTGGTGTTTTTTTTTTGTTTTTTTTTTAATTCGGTCTCTTCCCTCCAAACTCTTCGTTCTCCGTTGCCTCTCTGGCCAGGAGAGGGTTGCTATTCATGTCAACATACTATTGAGTTGATAAGATGGATCATGTGGTCTCCTCCCTGATTCTGACTCCGTCTTTCTTCTCTCCCTCTCTCTCTGGATCCTCTCAGGCCAGAGGCGCGCGGCTCTCTGGAAACCTGTCATGTGACATTTGGCTGCCTGAGCTCCGTCGGAAGGTCAAAGGGGGCCCCGGTGCTCATTTCATGGAAATGCAGAAAAGCAACGCTGCACACGACATCCACTTCAGGGAGTCTGCGCATGATGTCAGCGGGTTTGGGCGCACTCCTCTTCATCATCATCATCATCATCATCATCATCATCTCCTCCTCCAAAGCCACCACGAGGGAGCCGCGCACCAGCAACTGGCGCAAGAGGAGACGTTAGAGCGCGCGTGTCCGCGGAGGTCAAAACAGACAAACCCCAAGTTTCCCATGAGCAGAAAGATTTTCCCCTGGATGAAAGAGTCCAGACACTCAGAGCAGAAACACGGCGGGAGAAACTCAGGTGTGTATGAGGCCGAGCGAGGCCTTTTCATTAATGGATCCTTTAATGAGCGATTCATTGAGGGAATTAGTTCAGATTTGAGCCCTTTCAGGTTCAAAAGGTCAGGCAGCCATTAACTAGGTCCATCCAGGCGTGGAGCACAAGGAGAAATACACCTCCGCTCAGATTTTAGTGCCACATCGGCCTGAGGTCATTCAGAGAGTAAACAATCATGTTTACTTGTGCAACACATTTCAAAACAAAGCTTAAAAAACAATGACGGAAATAATTGGGACAATACAAATTAGTTTAAAGTGACAAAGGTGCAGTAAAGGCACATATGAATGTTTCTTTAAAATGGTAATTGTCATTAATTATCTGGCCTGATAATTAGCTTCTTATTAGCCAATATTTAAATATTGTGGCACGAAATGATACATTTATTATATAATTTATATAGATCACAACATCTTATATTTTTTGAGAAACTGGATTTAGAAAAGAAAAATATGTTAAATAAAAAAAATAAATTGCCAGCATTGGCGCCTTTTTCCGGACAGATCAACTAAAGTATCCAGACTTTGTCTCCTTCTTTTCTCTTTATCACAGAAAAGTTTACTCTCACTTGCTCTTCACGCCTCTGTTCAGTGTTTTTCTCTATATTTTTCCTTCTTTATCTCTCCTGTAACGATGTTGGCTTTTATGCCTGGTGTCTAATCATTATTTTCTAATTTAAGATGTGTTAGTTATTTATAGGTTCACTGTCGCCAAGTTGACAGTTTAATATAAAACAGAAGAAAATAACAGGAAGAGAACAGAAAATGAGGCAGTTACAGAAAATGACTAAATGGTCTTGAACTTTTAAGAGAGAAGATTTTTTGAAAGCTCCTTTTTTCCCCCTCCTCCTCTGTGACTCCTGCCTGCTCAACCTCCTTTTTCCAACTGTTTGTCTGCACAGACAGCTCCGGCCATGAGAAGTGTCCAAGCGCGACCCCGACCTCCAAGAGGACGCGCACCGCGTACACGAGCGCGCAACTGGTGGAGCTGGAGAAGGAGTTTCACTTCAGCCGCTACCTGTGCAGGCCGCGGCGGGTGGAGATGGCCAGCCTGCTCAACCTCCACGAGAGGCAGATCAAGATCTGGTTTCAGAACCGGAGGATGAAGCAGAAGAAGGACGAGCGAGTGCAGGGCCTGAACACCACCACCACCACCACCACCTCCTCCTCTTCGCCCCCGTCCTCCCCCTCCGCCCCGGGCAGCCCCACTCTGTCGAGCCTGGGTTATGTCCATCTGGGCGGGGATTACCAGGCGGCCTCTCCTCCGCCCAAGTCCCAACAACATCACTCACAGCCGTCGTACCCGGCGGACTACTCCAAATACCCAGCTCCAGGCTTTACGCACGGCCCGCAGTTTGACGTGCACTACATCACGCACGACACGGCGCACGCAGCAAACGCAAACGTGGACGTGAACGCCTCTTATTTCTCACAGAGCTGCGCTCCTCAGGACAGAATCATGCAGGCTCCAAAACTGACTCATCTGTAGCAGACGAGATGTTGATTTACTGAATTCATCGACTCTCCACGAAAAACTTTCATTTATGGACAAGCTCCGTCTTGATGCATGTATCTTTATTATTTATTCACCCAAATAATCACCTCAATATTACTCTCAAGCCTCTGTTCATTTGTATTTATACATATTTATCCTCCTTGAGCAGTTTTAGCCGTTGTGGTGTTGCCTTTTACGCATGCGCCGCCTCTAACCATTCCTCCAGAAATGCCTGTGTGGCTTAAACTTAAAATGCTCACTGTTGTTATTCAGGCAACATAAATAAAAATCATTTTACTGAGACCTCACACCGGCCTCTGCAGAGTGAACACCCCAACAGCCAGTATAGGCTCTAAAGCAGCCAACACGTTTGGCAAAAGCGGCAAATCTTCCGTTTTTTGTGTTAAAGCCTAATTAACACTTGAGGTCTACAGCATCACATTAACTCTTAATTACAGCGGGGGACTGTGGACGCGGTCGGTTTGGGGACATATTACATGTTAGTGTGACTGTCGTTAACTCCAGAAGCCGAGTCTTTGTTCCTTTATGGGTAAACTGGGCCACACAAGCTGTCAATCTTTAAAAAGAGCGCATGATGGATCACTGAATTCACTGCTCTGCCTTCCCCACAACACTGTCTGATTCCGAGGAGCCAGTCTGCAGGATTCACTGTCTAAAGCCCCGAGAAATGATTTGCTAACAAGAAAACGCACTTCTTGACCAGAACTGGATTTAGCGCATTTTCGATATTTATCTTTTTTAAAAAAATAAATAAATAAATAAATTAAGCGAATTGATGCAGAACAGACAAATAATAAACCGTAAATAGGCCACACATTTAGAAAAGCTTGACACGTGAAATTAATAACAGGATTTAGTCATTTTATATAATTTTACTTGAGTGGCCTTAAGGTTTGGTCAAAGGAACTGATTTGAATCATTTTAAAGACAATAACACTTGACGTGTCTTTGGGGGCCAATGTTATTAGAACAGAATTCGTATCATTATTGTTGGACAGACATTGTGATTAATTTTTACTGTCATAAATGAGTCACTTTCTGACGCTGCAGCCTGAAAACGCGTCCTGATGTTTGTTCTTATCAGATGGATGAGCGAGTCCGATTGAAGCATTTGTCATGTAAATGCGAGCCGTTTGATGGACGAGCCTGCAGACTTGACAGAGTGCTGTAGGTCCCTCGCCATTGGCGTTTAGAGGGTCACATGGTGTGTCAGGAAGGTGATATGAGGGTGGAAGGCAGTTTTACAGCTTTGACATACTACCTAGAAGGTTAGGGCAAAGGGAGCACCGATTAATGAGTGCTCAGTCTTGATCAGTTCTGAACAAACAACAACAACAACAAAAAGTCCACGATGAACTCCTACTTAGACTACCCCATGTGCAATCGGGGAGCAAACCTTTTCAGTGCCAAGGCTGGATACCACAACTTAAACCACGGATACATGTCGTCCAACTCGTGCGCAACAAGTGATAGTTACGCACCGGACGGGCGCTTAGTCTCTACAACCTCTGCGCCCCACCAGACTCCGAGCCTCCCTCTGCACCACCAGACGCACGTCAACTTGGATCTGCAGTTTTCAACGCCGGGGAACTCCATGTATGGGTCACATCTGGACTACGGACACCACCAGTACGGCCTTGCTTCCGAGCAGGACCGGAACTTCGTTCATGCGCAAGTTTCACCCCTTGGAACAAACATGGCCCCTTACACCGGGGAGAACTGTGGGCCTGTAACAAACGGCCAGTATCTGCATTTCGGCAACGGAGACCAAAGGCAGCAAGAATATCAAGACAGTGTTTACACAAGGTTACCGCCCCAGAGTAAGGACAAGGACTTGGAGCATGTGGAGGAAACTTCCAAAACATTTGACTGGATGAAAGTGAAGAGGAATCCTCCCAAAACAGGTTTGTTCATCATTTGACTTGAGAATGAGATATGAAGTGCACTTTAGATTCACATGAGACCTCTGGAGGTGATATTGTGCGTAAACGGTGCGTAAAAACAATCCAACGGATATAATAAGTGTTTTTCATTGCTCTGAAAAATATTTGGCAACTAACGCTTTGTAGTTTTTCCTGTCCATCCTCACATTTTTCATTTTCACCCACCTCTCCATGCATTAGCTCCACAAGTCCCATGTTTATTTTTCCTCCATCATCCACTCATCCATGTCTCTCCTCAGCGGTCCTGTCCGAGTTCGGGATTCCCGGCCAGCACAACGTGATCCGGACCAACTTCACCACCAAGCAGCTGACGGAGCTGGAGAAGGAGTTCCACTTCAACAAATACCTGACGCGGGCACGGAGGGTGGAGGTCGCCGCCAGTCTGGAGCTCAACGAGACGCAGGTGAAAATCTGGTTTCAGAACCGCAGGATGAAGCAGAAGAAGCGCGAGAAACTGGGCTGCGTTGTGGTGAACAACACCCCCGCACCTGTGGAGAAACTCTCCGGCCCTGACACCCCGACAAAGGCAAAGGGGAAAGACTCCGAAGCATAGTGTGACTTTTTAAAAACATCCATGACTGTGGGGCCTGAGCAGTTTTCCACATCTATCTCTCATTCCAGAAAAAAACTGTGAAATTTGGACTTGTGAAGTTTAAACAGGGTATGTGCTTAAAGAGCATTGGTTTCTGAATCTGAATGCTGTTTTTTTAAAAATGTCTTTTCATCCATTCTTGTATTTTGTAACCTTCCTACCATAAGGCCATGCTGTGTTTTGTGTTGGAGCACTGAAGTACTCAGTGTCATTGTTTGCACTATTTATTTACAGGGTATTTTCCAACAATTGTTGAGATGATTTAGCTTAATAAAGTTTATAAAATGAAATTGAAAAAAGTTGTACTTGCTGTGTACATTTAAAAAAAATAAAAATAAAAAAACAGGAAATACTGATACTGAACCTGCTCCCTATTCTTAAATTTAAAGGTTTAAAATAAATTGTTCCCAAACTCCAAATTGCATTACAAACTTTAATTTTCTATATTTACTTCCATTAATAGTCTCACCAGAGTCTCCTTGCATAATGTGACAAGAAGAATCTTTCACAACACATGGGGTGGTTCCCAGTGACCTTTTCACCTCGAAATACCTCCAGGGGCTCTAAACATGACAACAAACTCCAGGGAGCCAGGTCTCACCCTTGATTTGTTACCCAAATTCTGCTTGGATACAGCTGACGCAGGTTGTCACAGAAGTCCATTTGTATTTTACGTGATTTAAGTTATACTTTAAAAAAAAAAAAAAAACAAAAAAAACTCAGGAGGAGTTTGAGAGAGGAGCTGCATTGATAATTTAACACCCGTGTGCTCATTCTAGCGTCACCTATAGCTGAACGTTTGCCAGGCCCTGGCCACCTAGTCTCATCTGATGCTAAAAGGGGCAGCAGTTTCAATATTTGCACTGGGTGTTGGGTTTGCACACACACAGTTTCTGCCCCAGCAGCTCTGGCCTGTTGGTGCCCTTCTTCCTAAAGCTGAGGTTCACTCAGAGTTCAGCCACAAATGAATGCAAAGTCAATCTGTCAAGACACCAGAGTGGCTCAGAGGAGTCAACTCCAGTCCTCTCATGCTTTACATTTTTGCAGGTATTGCCTTTAATATTCAGACTAATACGGTTATAACCCATTCAGCCAGTGTTGTATTTGGTGCAAACTTTAAACTGTTTTAGGCCCCTCAAAAACATGTTTCAAGGAAATGGAAAATCAGCAATCATTTGAAATATATCTGCATGAGTATGCAGTTCTCTCAACTATATTAAAAATTAATACACTTCCACGAATAGAAGTTACAGTTGAAATACCATACGGCCCATTACTGTAAATTAGAAAAGGGCTAAGAGGTTTGTTGTTGTGCATTTCTTTACAAGCCAAAAAGCTTCCCCCCTTCGGATGAGTCACAAGGCCAAGGACTGGGGAGGCGACAATCGATATGGCGAATAGTGACAGATTCAACAACACAAAAAAGGGGCCGGTGCAGAAAACAAGTGTGGGACTTCATTCCAGAGGTGTGATCCCTGCCATCTCTGTAGGTAATACCTCAGTGCTCCCAGTGGGCTCTCCATCTGGAGGTGTCAGAGCCTGTGCTGCAGCCAACACCACAGAGACAGATGTTCAGCCGGGGGAGAGGCGGAGGATGTTTTTCACCTTCGGGATCAGCGGAGCCCTCTCTGCCTTCTGCTGGAAAATCTAGGGCGAGCAGAGGAGAGTAGAGGAAAATGGTTAGTGAACACAAACGGGGACAGGAAGGAAGATCCTACACAGGCTCAAAAATAATTCAAAACCCTGCAGCATCAACACCTGACTGCACAATCATGAGGATGATTAATATGCACGGCAGCCGGCCTCTCTCCTCAGATATCTTACACATCTTTAGCCAGCCTGACCCCCCCCCAAACCTCCTCCCTTCTGCACTTTGAGGTCAACCCAGTGCTGTTTGTACCCCATGCTGTTTGCAGTTGTTGCAGGCTCTTTTACAAGTCTATTGCAAGGCTCACTTCCTTGGTTTTCTACCAGTTCCTCTGTCGCATGTCACTCTGCAGGGTCCCGGGGCTTCAAAGGAAAACTAGATACAGTATTCATGGGATAACGGGGGGTTGGTCATCTAAGAGACACCACAGAGGAGTCATTTTTATTGGCAGATATCAAACACAGCTACAGTATTTGGATTAACACCATTTATCTGTCTGTTCACGAGACACTGAGATAAACTGAGCTGTGCAGGAGCATCTGCTGATGAAGAGAGAAATATTGTAATATTTATAAAATGCAAAGTATCAGAGTCAAACCAAAGAAAGAACAATTAAATCTTGGAGTTATTCCCGTCATTGTTCCTGGTGGATTTGTTACAGTCCACTAACCTTCATTAAGGCTGAGACAGGCGTACAATGTCTGTCCAAAGAAATACTATACTGCAAACTAAGAGCTAACAACTGGAATCTGAGCTGCAACGATTAGCTCATTAATTCATACGTCAATTAATAGATAATTAATGAGAAGCAATTTTGATGATTGAACAGTGATTTTAAAGCAAAAATGACAAATATTAGCTTCTTAAATATGAAGATTTAATGCTGGTCTTTGTCAAACACGACAGTAGTAGTAGACAGTAGTGAATATCTTTGGGATCTGGGCTGTTGGTCGGACAGAACGAGGTATTTGAGGACACCTTGGGATGTGGGAAAGTATTAAAGGCATCATTCTGCACGCATGACATCCATTGTGTCCTGGAATCTGTCCTGGAAGAGGGATCCCTGCTCTGGTGCTCTCACATGTTTGAGAGGTTTTTCCGTTATTCATATAAATAAAACTGGGATGAATTTATATGCTTTAAGGCAAAATTAATCAACTTATCAAGAAAACAATCTGCAGAATTGATAGTGTAAATAATTATCGGTTACAGCCCAACTAACCATTATCCTATATGACAAAACCCAATTATTCAAGGGGCAGAAATATATGGGTTAAAAAGTAAAACATACATACAACAATGCATTAAAATGTCCACGTTATATATTTTACTTCCTTTTTTTTTTTTGCCCAAACACACAACAAGGGCAGTAGATGTCCTCCCCCATCACTTATAGTGACTGGAAGTTCATTATGAAAGGATCTTTTAATGGCCCCACTATGAAGAGGAGGAGTGATTGCAGTGGCCAAAAACTGATTCATTGCACTCATAAGTACCTGAGTATTGTTTTTAAGACAGACTTGAGAAATTGGAAATCTATTCTTTAATTTTATTCCCACAATTTGTCCCCTGTTATTGTTCAGTGACGCCTTGATAAAAAATGTTGGCTAGTTATGAATGGCACACTCTCTTCTTCCTTTGTTATGGCACCAAGTCTCTTTTCTCTGTTTAGCCCAGCCTGGGAGATTCTTGACAACCATCCCCCATCCGAGTCAGGCTCTACTGGATCTGAAGCGGCGGCGGACCTGAAGCCCCAGCCTCCTGGGTCCCCCCTGCAACTGCATCCTTTCCCCACTCCATCAGCATAGTAACTGAGAGAGACAAGTGACTTGGCTAGGGTTAACGTCTTAATACTCCCCGGGATTGCCTCCAGGATCCAAATGGCTACCCCTAATAGTTTTCCTCCTCCGTGTGCCTGTCAGACGCCATGACTATATGCCGTAAGAAAAACAAGAGCAGCTGAGAGGCAGAGTAACGAAGCAGCACAATGAAATAATGAGGGGTGGTGAGGAAGAATAGAGCACCCATGAAGGATTTGGTGCAAAGATGCAGGTCTGAAGCGATGTTCGCTGCCTAGACAATGATGTGGCCCTGCCTGCGTACTTTGCATGGGGAGCCTGCACACTTGAAATTAAACCAGCTCCTTCCCTTGGAGCCCAGGAGGGGGAAAACCAGAACTCAATCAGTGTCACGTCACATGGTTCAAAGCGGCCAATTCGATGCTGCCAGGAGGTTGAGAAATGCAAGGTGACAGTTCATTTTACCAGTGACAGTGTGTCGGTCTCGCTTGCTGGTTCCCCAGTCAATTCCCAGCGAGCAGTGAAGGTTGAGTGTTGCTGGAGACAGACAGCGCCCCCCCCCTCCAGCCTCCTCCTCCTCACCACCACCACCACTCTCTCATCGACCCCGCTCTGCTTTGTATTCCAATTAACCGGACAGAGGGAGAGGCAGCAGTGTGCAGGATCACAAGCTCAAGCACAGACACATTCTTCTGGCGTCCTTCCAGTCTCTCAATCCCACTACTATCAATAGTGCTGCACTTCCTTTTTCCCTTCCTTTTCCCCTCTCTCCTCGCCTCATGACAAGGGCCAGTTGTTCCAGAGGGATAATTCATAGATTCTTCTTTAACTACTGCCCCTAGGGACAATGTCTTGGTAATGAAAAATAGGCCCCTCTCATACATTCATATATCACATGTAATAGAGGCATGCAATCACTCAGTTGAGTTGACGCGCTGCTAGCTGTAACTGCTATCCTTAACAGACACCTCAAATAATGCTGAATTAATATTTTGAAATGGCTCATATATCCTAACATAATACAATTTGAATGATTTTCTATTCAATGCTCTCAGGGCTAACATTGATTTGAGTACAAGCTGAGGTAACCCACCCCCCACCCCCCACCACCCCTCTGCCGGAGTCAGTCAATGTGAGGCTGAGTGAAGGTTGTAGATTTAGCGCAACACATTTGCTCTTCTGTCTTTTGTGTCCTCAATCCATCATCACTTTTTACTTCGCCGCCACCAAAGACCCCCTACACTGACGTGTGTTTGAGCAAACGGGCGGGTTAAGAATACAATGATTCTGAGGAAATCCGAAAAGTAAACTACCTCTTTTCTATTTCCTTGAGCGGCACAAACATTTACATACAGACCCTTAAGAATCAGGTCAAACACCTTTGTTTTTTTGTTTCTTTTTTTTAAATCAAGGGTTTGAATTTGCTGCGACACGTTTAAATTAGGGCCACGCATCGGCATCAACCTGAGATGTTTGCTGTTGCGAAAGGTGACAGCTATTATATAGCTATTAATATATAAAACAAATCGCAATAGTATAATCTGGACCTTATTTTTACAGAATCTTGTAAATGAGAACTAATTTTGTCCCTAAACTATAACACTTCCCTTTCTAAAGCAAAAGGTAAAGACAAATGGAGCCTGAAAGACAGGAAGACATGCTTCACTATTTGTCCTTCTGGACTGTGAGAGTCCCTGCCTATCTTGAGAATGCAATGTGGTGTGTGTTTGCAGGACAGGATACACACACTCAAACACACACCCTTCATGCCCCGAGGATCCTCCTGACTCTCTCCTGGCTCTATCAGATCAGAGAGACCCGCTGTCCCTCCCCACACCGCAATGCAAATGAAAAGGAATGCGCTGATAAAAGGCCAGATCCTAGAGATGAGAGGGCAGAAGGAGGACAGAGGCAGCGAATGCTAAAGGGGGGGGAGAGCCTCTTGGGGAGATGAGAGGTGGCGGAGGAGTCAGTGTTGGTAGTAGTGGGAGATCATAGCCTTGCTCCCCCTCAGCGGCGTTTGATACAGGGCTTTTGTCGCTCTTTCAGCGCTGCATTGTTGGGTGGTGTAATCCCCGTCGGATTACAAAGGGCTTCCCTTTTCATATGGGGCTGGCCCAGCAGGCAGGTGGCTGGGGCTCTGTGGAGCTGTCAAGGGGAGGGAACCTCTTTTCCAGGGGAGGGGACCCCAGTTCCTCTTACCTTCACAGGGGCTTTTTGCTGGGAGGCCAGTCAGGCGCAGGTCAACGTGGGGACAATTCTGACATGAGATTCAACTCGCCCTGACCCCGTGGCTTCCTGTAGAGAGGTGACAGGGAAAGAGACCATCATGAGACAGCCATCGACATTAAATACTGAAAAATACTGAAAAAGATTCAATTCCGATTTCCGAGAGGAAACCGTTCCCAAAGCTACTCTTTACTTCCTATGTAAGAAAATTCAGTTTTATTTAATAGTAAAAATGCAACAATTAGTGAACCAAACATTTTGATAATCAATTAATTTTTTCATCATTTTCTACCAAACTGCCAAATATTTGATATTTCCATCTTCTAAAATGTGAGAATTTGCTGCTATTCTTAATCTCACATTATAATAAATAGAACATATTTAGGTTTTGGACTGTTGGTTGACTGTTGTTACAAAATGAGCCATCATCACTTTTTTTTTTTTTTTTTTTTTTAATAGCCAAAACCATTAATCAAGAAATTAATAGTTTAGTTGCAGTCCTAAACAGCAAGGTCAGTTTTAACTTCAGCTTAAGAGAGGACACAATTTGAGATCAGTGCAACACCAAAAGCATCTTGAACGTTTCTTATTTTGTGTTTTTCGTCTTTGAAATAGTGAATCAAAGAAAAAAAAAAAAAAGCAAATTGTATGCAATTTATAAATCCAATTAGACTTTTATTGTTGTACAATTTTGATACGATTGCATGGAGACCCATTTCTGTTAAAATACTCCTGTCCTCTATGTAAAATGGTAGTTAATGTGTGTGCATCTGTGTGATGTTGCCTGGAATTATATCATGTGCTTGAATACACGTTGCATATTTTAACCCATGAGACAGATATAACATCATGTCAACATAGCCCTGATTAATATTCTGTGTATTCTGTTGATGTGAGCAGTGTTTGATTGAGCTTTGGTTACTTAATGGCTTTCCTTGTAGTGTTTCAGTAATACAGGATCAATAATGCGATAGAGAAGCCGAACACTATTTCTGTTAGTGTTACTACATCTACCAATGCCTCTTCTACACATGTCAGTTGTGTATGTAGAAGCCCAGCCCAACCCACTGCTGTTCATCCTCTGCTGGTAATATAAACCGTTCATCCATGCCCTGTCAGATGTAGTGAGGGACCAATTTAGCGATGCTGCATTCATGTGTTGTCAGAAATATCCTAATTACTTTTTCAGCTTCAATCAAAGAGCCATCAAAGTGGGTGAATACTGTAATTTAAAAGGTGAAAATCTGAATTTTCAATACCTAGTCTGACTTGATGTGCTATTTTTGGGCAAAGATAATGTTTAATTGTTTGAAAATCTGATTTAGTAACTGAGCTAAGCATTGTTTATTGTTGTATGACCTTGCTAATACATCACTTGCGCTCCTGTTGATAATCATTTTCTTATCTTTAAACACAAAGCAGCTTAATGTCACTGGATTTCAACATTACAGATTCCCATGTTATTATTTCAAGCAAAACATCACTTAAACATGCTACAACTTTGGTTTGCAATGTCACATCTTATAAAATGGTGAGTACTAAAAGGCAACACGTGCACAAACCACTTAGGAAAAACATAAATACAGTTTTTTTTTAAATAAAAAAAATGTAAATGTAGCTTTGTTGTAAAACCAATGCTAGTAGGCCTACCTATGACAAGTCTAATTTCCCATTTTACATCATCATCAACCAAGAGGGAGATTGTGAGTCTTGAACGCAGCCTCTATGCAAACGCCTTGTACAAACCTGTACAAGACTTTTTCAAAATTTTAAAACCCTAATTTCTATTTTCATTGCAAAGTCGTGGTAAAGCATATCAGTAAAGTACAGTAAACTACAGGTACACAGAAGGAATCCAGTTTCTAGTCTTTGTAAAGTCATCAGCTGATCGAATTTACGTTTTTACAACTTCGTAAAGGAGAAGGGGGATTGTGAGTCCTTGAACGCAGCATCCACGCACTGGAGTAGCGTGAAACACAGCTAACGGCTTCTATTGTAAGTGTACAACCAAATAAAAACCAACATAAAGTGAATTTACTGGTGTATAATGACGTTAGGTGGTAAATATACGAACTTACTTAGAAATACTGTTGGTAGAGGAGGAGTGTCGGTGCTTTCAGAGGCGGTTAACGTTCAACGAGCTAGCTAACTAACGGCCTCTAACTAGTAAAACTAGTAGTAAAAGTAAGTAAAACTTAAAAAGTGACTTGAAATACGAAGTGAAGGAGATTTACTGGAGAGACAGTGGCGTTGAGGTAACTAATCTGGGCTGACTAACCGCTCCTTTCCCCATCAACAGGTGGAGCGACGCCATTTTGTCCGCCTTCTTCTTCTTCAGGTTTGATTGGCGGTTGCGACGTCACGGCCGCCATGTTTAAAGGTAAATAACCGTCTTTACCAGGTGAGCCTCCCGATGAGCAGTGAAACAGGGATAACAAACCGAAAGGTGGGTAAAAAATATAACCTTTTCAGAAACAGCACACATTTATTATGTTGGTATTGACAAGTATATGTGAAAATTTAAGGGCTTGGATTTGGACACGTGCCTGTAATAGATAGGTTTGGCTGTGCAGTATTTAATAGACCAAACAAGCTACATTTGAGGCTGTTGACAAGTGATTAAATGCGTGGAAAGCTTGATCCAACCCATAAACAGGATGCTATTTGTTTCACCACAAAAGTAGGGCAGCACTTCATGCACCACTCATCAGTGTTTGAGTCTTCCCAGTGGGGTTTACTGCACAGGCTAAACAATGCTTTCCACTGGCTTTTAAGCCTAATAAATCCCAGTAAGGCTTTATTTTATGGTCCTTAAATCCAAGTAGTCTCTCAAGAAATTTCCTGGCAATAACCATATAGTTTGTTACTAATTATAGGTAAAGTAAGAATAAGGTAAGAGTGATCAGTGGGTACACCTCCAGTTATTTCTAAATGCTAAGCTGGCACAACCTTGAGACATTTATCAAGAGAACGCATGCAACATATCAAACGTGTCTCCAGAAAATGTACAATACAGCATAAAGTTCAATAATAAATGAATGAATAATGAATATTCACTGGAGTTAAAATTGAGCATTTTGTGAGTCACCACAAACATTTGCATGTATTAAAAATGTGTGGTTTTGCTACCACAGACTTTGTCACACCTTGATTAAAGGTCAGACTGTAGTGTTGTTAAAAGCAGCCAGTGTGCAGGTTCATGGCCCACACACAGGCCTGCTTTGCAGCAGCCTTATGTAAAAAGGAAGGGGTTTCTCAGTTTTACTGTCAATATTGTCATCAGCCTTGCCTGAGAAACCAGGGTGCAGAGGAAGTTGTCATCTGTGCCCTGCTCCACCCCGTTTTGTGCAAATCTAGATGCATGCACGGAAGTTAGGTTTCACAGCAATACGGCACAGGTGGTTAGATGCTGTGACAGTTCGTCTGTGAGAGTGTGTGTGCATAACAGACCTTTGTTTCTGTCATGGAGCTGTAATGATATGACTGGATGTGAGGCTGTGCACAGGCTGTAAAGAATATTGTAGAAAAATCTACGACTCAAATTGTTGGACAAGTTGGACAAACGTGAAAGTCAGGGATGGGGACAATCCCAACCGACATTAGGAGACTTTTGGATGGTAATACCTCTTTGTTATTTTACCAAGTATGGTTTTATCACTTAATCCTTATTACAGAGTGCCTTGGAAATATAGTGTTAGAGGACATGCTTATCACAACAAAGTTAAATATAAGATGTACAATTGATACAGTCATTATTCTGCTTGTTAACATGTTGACAGTTCAAATAACTTAAACTGGAAGCCTGATCTTTCTTTTTATTATTTATTCTCTTGCTCATAAAATGATCGTGCTGTTACTGTTATATAAAAGTATAAACTAAATATTGTTCCAAACATGGGGGTAGATTTCCATGTACTGCCATGCCAGGAAACACGGCCTTTGAAGTAACATTTGCATGTGTCAGTACATTTGTGTCGTGTGAGAAAGGACAAAAATTAAATCAGATAAGGGATGAGAGGCGGTTTTGTCTACAGTATCATGAAGATCAGCCTCACATAGCTCGTACTACAAACTTACTGACTTTAAAACGACTTTACAGTCCAGTTTAGCTCCACTGTGACAGAAAATGTTGATCCTAACTGCTTACTTTAAACAAATATTGACCTTGAAAATTTTAAATTGAGATATTGCAGTTACCAGGTTAGAAGTAACCAACGAATTAGAAAATTCGTGGGGGTATTTGAATGAATATATTTTCATTAATTTGCATTTCTAAGACTTTATGTTTTCATTTGAATTATAGGTATAATACATATGGGTATACTCTTTGTAATACAAACCAAAGTTGCTCTCAGTAGAGTGTACACCTCTGCCAAGGCCAAACAATATGAAAATATAAAAAAGCAGTAGCTTTTTTATGTGTAGCTCATTTCTGGTACTAAGTTAGTTAAGGAAAGTGATTTAATATAAAAAATTCTTGACCTTAACTGGCTCCAAAATATAATGTGGACTTCTCTGGCCCTCGCCTCATCTGTCCACCAAGTTTGGTGCAAATCGGTTCATCACTTTTTGCATAATCCTGCTTTCAAACTAACAAACAAACAGGTAATAAGGCTACAATGTTTTTGTGTTGGAACACATTATTCTGTACATGTGTTCATTTGTCGTGTCCATAAAACACTTTCATTTTGATTAATATGCCAAGGTCATAATATGTTGTTGGCAGGCAGAGGGCGAACAACTAAATGACTCTGTTACCTGAAAAGTGTGACAGAAACACACCCTGAATGCGACGCTGACTGTGTGTTCTGTTCCCTCAGACTGTGAGGTGTTTGTGTCAGACATCCTTCAAAGTGAGAACCTCAGTGAAGATGCCCAAGAGGCACGGAAAGTTTTACTGAACAACTTCAGGGTTGTTCATGTAAGGTAGGTTTTTTTTTTTTTTTTTTTTTTACCTCTGGAAGCAGCATTAAATCAGTCTTGAGTGAGAGACACGTGGGAAGCTGCTTTACTTGTACTTTCATTGCACCCTTATCTTACTTTTGCTTTTAATATCACACAAGGCCCTTAATTGTTGCTGCAATTGCTTTAAACACAGTTTGCTAAATTACAATTTGAAGGAACTCATTTAGTCTTAATGGTGTCACCTTCAAGACTTCATTCTTACTGCTATTAAAAGTTTTTACAGCTCTTGTAGAATAATCTTTTCTGATCAGGGTAATTTAATCTTAATCTTAATGTGATTTAATTTCCAAGCATGAGGACGAGTCCGTGGACCTAAAGAACTGAAACTCTAGTTAAGGTGCAATAGTTTATGCCGGAAGCAAACATCTCTTCTGCTGTTGCCTGCACTAGGTGATAAGAGAACTCTGCTCCAGTACAGAAAAGCTGTGGTTTTGAGGTCTTCTTTGCAGGAAACAATTAGTAATCTTTATAAGAAATACTGGGGCTGAGATGTCAGAAAAATGAAAGTGCAGAAAAATTTAATGCAACAGATTTTGATGTATGATAATTTTGATTTTACAGAAACCCTCATGAGTTTCCCTTCCCATGTAAGTAAAATTACCCAACACAACAAAGTCCTTTATCAACACTGACGGCACTCAGTTGTTTCTGCTGTGTGTTTGAGTGTAGTTTAGATTCTCTAGTAGAATAAAGTGCACGTTTTTTTTTAACAGGTTTGAGTCTTTTTCAAGTCTCGACTCACTTTTGTTTGCTTTATCACCCTCTGTTTCACACACGTACACATTTTCAAACACACATTTTCAGCAGAGGAAGACGGTTCTGATGACAACCGCAGTTCTAGTCTAGGTCGCTCTGCCCCGTCGGACGACGCCTCAGTAGCCTCTGACTACCAGGATGATGGAGGCCCTGAGTGTAAGTTCACAATCCTGATTCTTATTCCCTGTGTGTTTGTATATATATATGTGTGTGTGTGAGATCTGTTTATGCAGTGCAATTCTAAATGTGGCTGTCTCTGCATGGCAAAGCAGCACTAATGGCTTTTTCTTCACAACATTAGTTGCGGGGGAAAAAAAGGAGAATAATTTTGAATTTGAACAGCAGGCATTGGCCCAGATTACATGTAGCTTTCAGGTCATACCAAGGACAATGGGGTGAAATTTTAACCCTAATAATGACACGTACATGCCTATTATTGTCTTTTGTGAACATGTGTTTCCTCTGAATGGCTACAGTGTGCAAGGAATTCGGCATCGACAAAGGAAAAGGTAAAAAGGAGGAGTCAGTGTCATGGGAGACAGTGTGGTATGCCTCTAAGAGAACTAAACAAGTGCGTTTTCAACACACGACCTGACACCCTCTCTGACACACCTACACCTCACCACAGAAGGCATAGGCAGACCTTTTTACTTTCTTTTTCTTTCTTTCTTTTTTTTTTTTTTTTTTTTTTTTTTAAACTGTATATTGCTGCCTGCCTTATTAATTTGAGAAACTACATCACATCTGTGTAATTTCCACTACCTCTCCCCCTACCCCTTGGCCTGACTCGGGTGACATCATTGACTCCTCCCTCCCCTCTCCCTCCTAGCCAGTGTGCAGGTAGGCGTCCTGACGCTGGAGAAAGAGGGCTGGAGGTTCACAAAGGCCTGAATGGTGACCTAGAGCTCCCTCCAGTGGCAGATCCTCTGCTCCTGGTCTGTATCCTTGAGCTGTACATGTGGACTGTGGGAGGCATGGAGGCGGCCCACACAGAGAGGAGGCTTTGTAGCTGCAGGCTAATGCAGTGATTGATTGACCCCGAGCCCCTCTATTCTTTCACAACCGGGTTTGAAATACAACACTGTACCTGAGGGGCCATGTGGGCTCTATCCCTCTCTCCCTTTATCAATCTTTCTCTCTATCTTCCTTTCTCGGACTTACCCTCCCTCCCGTTCAGACTTTTTGTATTTCTGACTCTATGCGCCAGCTAATAGCCCTTGACGTGACATGCTGCAGGTGGGCATTACTGACTCGGCCGCCTCAGGTGCCAATCTCTACCCAGCACTCTTTTTCAGCTCCTCTCCCGAGGTAAAGCCTGAATGATGTGGAATTTCCCAATCAGAAAAAAAATAACATGTCGTCACTACAATCGCTTTGTGATACCGGTAGTTAATGCCAGCTGGATGTAGTCAAAAATGATCCCCTTATTTGGAAACGGCTTAATGAACTCTTTCATCCTCTGCCCACAAAAGACTAATTCCCGCCTTTCTCTGCAACTTTGGAAAAACAGAGTAAACAAATCATAGCAGATGGTGGGACCATAGACCACAAGACAACGATAATTTATTTTTTGAAATTGTTTATTTCAGAATAAACACGGTGAGTTTTCCTCGGGGAAACAAACAAAATCAAACTATAAAATGCTTTAAAAAATTCCCCTTAAGGCTATAATGGTAACGTGCCCAACTACAAACCACGCCGTCTGTTATTGTTGAGCACGATAGTTGTTAAAACTCGAACACGGTGTCGCACCATCGTCGATGTTAAATGTGAGAAATGGCCAATTATGCAGCGCCACGAGAACCTTCTTTCTCTTTCATTTGCATTTTTCTTTTATTATCACCAACTGGTGCCTCTTGACACTAAACAACTACACTTAAAAAAAACACTTTTTTTTTTTTTTTTTGCTGGATGAATAAACCCAAGATTTGATTCTGTTGGAGAAATGTACACCTCGCAGCACTGTGTCCTTTTTATTGCTGGGGGACTGCGGCCGTGTTAGCGTAGTGAATGGCCTATGTCCTCACTAAAAGGGCATGTGGAGTTCATAGTTCATTCTCTGTTCATTGCCAGTTGAAAGAAATGGCTCACACGTTTCTGCTGGGCGGTCTGTTTCAAGGGAAGAGGGGAGTGTTTGGAAAATAATGGTGTGACCGCTTAATGAAATCAGTGTCTTTTTAAGAGGACGAATCATCCACGGTGACGAGTTAAATTTTCTTTTATTCCTTTAAATGCGAAAATCAGCAGATTACCTTTTTGTTGTGAAAATAAATTATTTATTATTTTGTGATTTAGAAAAAAAAAAAAGGGTTTGGCTGTGAGGAGAAGACGGGAAATTGAGTCTTTTTTTCTCTTCAGTTTAATTGTATCATTTTATTTGAGCCTACTGTACACAATAGAGACTTTGTGACTTGGAGAATGTATTATCCGTGGTAATCGACTGCCTGCCTTTGCTGCTCTCTGTTCCCTAACCAGAGAGTGAGTGAGTGTGAAGTCGATGGCTGCTTTTACACGCAGGAGGAGCCTGCGCCGTTTGATTAGATGCGGTGGCCTGTTGTCTTCAGCGGACTGGGTGACACCAGATTTGTAATGGCTGACAGGAACAGATGGAGCCTCCATTGTTAGCCCGGGTGTCTGCATGGTAATGTGAACTGAGTTTCACCCGCCGACCGCACCGGTGACCTGACCGCGCCTGTAGCCTCAACCCAGCCTCGTCTGCCCGCTTTAGCAACCTCCACCCCTCTCTCTCTCTCTCCCTCTGGTCTCGTTGCTATTTGGGGGCTCACACACATTTTCAGGATGTTTTTTTTTTTTTTTTTTTTTTTCCACACCGGCTGTCACACACACTCTTTGCCATTCCAGTACGTTTTACATGTAAAACTTCTCCCACTGGCGTATAAAAACACACACACACACACACACACACACACACACACACACACAGCAGACCCCAGGAGACAGCCTGAGATGTCGGGCTTTTAGTCCTGTCATGCTGTTCGCGGGTCAAGTTTACGAAGTCGAAATGGCCTGTTTGTTTTTCTTTGATTGGGGAGCACCGCTGGGCGCTTGGGGTTGTTTGGTTGCAGCGATGACAGAGTGCCGCAGGAAGAGCTTTGTTTCAGGAGACGTGCAAGGGGAGAAAAAAAAAAAAAAAAAAAGATGGCGCTTTTGAAACATCTCCCTCATGTTCTCTGATCGTAATGGTCCTATGATTATGTACCATGCAGCCTTTATTTACTCAGGTGTGGATGTCGGCTCTAAAACTTAGATTGCATGTGAATGTTACTTTCTTGTACATTTCCCTTGTATTATTACACCACATTAAATGTTTTTATTTTGTTATTATATATTCTGGTTCATATTATCTAATCACTCAGATTTTTTAAAAATTTACCATCATGTAATTGAATACATAGGTTTTTTCTTTTCGCTGCTGATTATTTTCGCAATTAATCAACTAATAATAATAATTAGCGATAAATCCCATGGTGAGTTTGCTTATTCCATCCACAGATTTTCAGTTTACTTTCCCATCAGACAAAGAAAAGCTTCATATTCTTGAAATTTAGAAGCTGGGGCTTGGGACTTGTTGGCATCTTTGCATGAAGATGGAAATCGATGATTTAGCTGACTAATATTTTCTCTTTGTTGTGTAGGCCTTTTTTTTTTTTTTTTAAAGAATTCAGGAATGTGACTCCTGTCAGTGATTACTGTGCCGGTCCAATTTCCTCAGCCAATTACTGGCAATAGAAAGCAGTAGGATAACCAATTTGAAGTTATGTCTTGCTGTTGCCGATTCCTCATTTGAATATGAGGAGCCAATGCACAGTAACAACATTATTACACGATGCTGGTAAATAGAATATTAAATCAAAATTTTGTCATTTTGGCTAAGCCTGATAAAGCTATATAAAGTGAAGTGTTTTTGAGGGTGCGTGCCCGGCCCTGTTGGCTGGTGAAACAGGAAAAAGCGATGCCAGCTGACGGATTGATGCCCCATTAGGGGGTAAATCAGTGCTGTTTTAGGTGCCAACTGGCCCCTGTCTGTGTTTGAAGTCAAATTAAGTCATGGAGAAAAAAAAAATGTCTGACTTCAAATGAACAAGAGGCACAGACAGAAATGTTTGAGCATTGCTGTATAAATTGCATTGTGGTGTTAAGACCAGTGTTTCCTCTTTGAGACGCACCTGGATGGTGATTCTGGGGTCTGCACAGATGACCTCCCTGCAGGTTTGTTGGCCTGTGATCGTGCCGTCTCCCCGCATACTGAACTTTTGACCTTTTGGCCTCTCGCCTGGCCAACCTGTGACCCGTCTGCACTCAGTCCAGAGTTGTGTGAATGATTGGCCTTCCCGTCACACAACGCCCATCAGTCATGAAGTTTCTCCGGACCCGCTGATAGCCATCTACTGTATCTATCCGTCAGAATATCTGTCTGGAGATTAATTTTTCACCGCGTTCATCGGTGTATGGATTTCATGACATTTGGATAGCGGCTGCTCGTTTGCAAGGAAGCGAGGAATATGTTAATGACCTCCACTCCTCCTCATTCTCCTTCGCTCTCCTCTCCTCTCCTCTCCTCTCCTCCCTCAGTTGCTGCCTGCCTGTGTGCTTTTCTATAAAGACACACACACTCACATTACGAGGCAAAGCAGGCTCTGTGCATCGCTGCGACTGCTTGCCATCAGGGTTCAAAAGTTCACACTATTCCCCTAGGGCTACTGTGCTGCTGCAGATGCTGATAGTCTTTTCTTTCTCTCCCTCTCTCTCTCTCCCTCTCTCTCTCGGCTGCCTTTCTCTCCCTCTCTCTCCCTCGCTGTTTACACTATTAATCTTGTACACTCTCTCTCACACACTCACTCACACTGCCTGGCAAGAAGAGAGCGGCTTGAAGGGGGGATTTGGACGTATTTAACCGAAGGGCATCCATCACTCTCATCTCTGGTTTCACCCCCACCAAAAGCCACACTGTGTAGTTTTTGCATCCTCCTGGTTTGTAAGCCTTCCGATGCAGCTCTCCCCTCGTTTGCTTTGTTTTATTGTTGCATTGCATATAATTACATCCCTCTGTTGCCTCTGGTGTAGCGTCATGTTTGAAACCCAGGGAAAACAGGCGAAGGTAAATGTGCAGCAGTCCATCTGTAAAGAGGCGCATAGGCAGAATGCAAAGTGGGAAGCTGGGGCAGGGTGGCTCCTAATCTCCCCCAGAGCTGTCAATGTCACAGACAAATAGCAAAACTATCAGATGCGGCGGGTTCACCCAGAGGTTAGCGTTCCCAGGTACCTCCTGCATTCACTCCCTCTCTTTCTCCCCCTGCCTTGCAAATGAGAATTTGATTTTGCCCTCCACTGGAATCCATTTCTGGAGATGAATGAAGTTTCAATGCCAAGCCCAGGTGGCCCCGCTGATTTCTTAGGGAAATAAATGGAGATGGGAGAGATGTGTTGGCCTGTAAACAGACAGTGACACGACGGCTCCCAATGCCTCTGGGATCCCTGTGTTTAATTGTTGCTGTAATGTAGCACTTTAAGGTCATTAACATGCCCTTGTGGAGTTATTCAGGGATGTTGAGGATGCATCCCTCTTTACACCGGGATCTCTGCACGGCTGGGACAAGTCGTCAGCGTGTGTGTGCCAAGTGGGACAGGACTGTTGTCGGCTTATACGCCGTTTGAGGATTGCTTGTCTACAATGGAAATTTTTATCGTTGATTTATACTGGCCTGTGCTGTAAGTTAGTTTCTCAAAGAGGTAGAATCAGAAGAGAGTGGATTGGCACGATATTTAATTGTACAAAAACTTTGTCTTGTTGCGCGCTAAGCAAACTGTAATTAGTTTGATTTAAAGAAACCACTTTAGATTTAGATTATTAACTTCAAAATATAGATTCCCTTCAACAATCACAGTTAAAGTGACAACATTTTAAAAAATATCAGACTTAAATGAACATAATGAAATTAATGAAGTTTTTAAATTTAGTTGGTCTGGCCATCTTAATTTGATGTCTTCAGTGATAATTTTATAAACTTAACAAATGGTGAATTAAAAAAAGTAAAATAATGATTATCTTTGTTTTATATTACATATTTTTTTTTTCAATTAATTCATTTGTTCATTGTCACAAATTCAGTTTTGAATGACTTCTGCACCAGTTACTGTCATAGAGGATAATTTACCCTTATCATCTGAATGACGTACTGCAAAACCATTTTGTGTTATTTCTGATTTATTTACTTTTTCATTTTTAAACAGATGCAAAATGTGAGATTAGAAAAAGATAAAAAATTATTTTGATAATGTTGATTATTGAAAAAAAATCAAGATTACTCTTAATTTACCTGTAGATGTTGTAGGTCATGCTGTGTGTGTGTGTGTGTGTGTGTGTGTGTGTGTGTGTGTGTGTGTGTGGCAAAATACTTGCATGATTTATTTTATTGCAGTTATTTCCAAATGAGCCATTTTCTGTTGGGTAAGAGCAAAAAATAAATAAATAAATAAATTTGCAACATATTTTCATTTGTTTAGAAGAGGCCAAGTCCAAAATAATTATTCTGTCATTACCAGTGCTTGTTTACGAAAGACTAAATTGAAACCTGCTAGAAATGTATAATGAATATATCACAGTAATTATGTGCAGGTCTCTTGCAAATTTTAAGAATGAAATGTAAAACAGTGAAGATTTATGGAGGCACTAATGGGAGAAACATATCTGAGTGAATAATAATCTTTTAATGATTTATAGATAGGAACTAATACATAGTTTTTAATTATATAAATCCCAGTTGGTTAAAAAAAAGAAAATCTGCAGTTTTAGCCACTGAAAATCATTTAATTAAATATTCTTATTTCAAGCAAAACAAATAGCATCAGATTTAAGGAAGACACTGATTTTGCTGAGCATTTGGTTGTACTTGCTTTGACAGAATAATTTTCCTATAACACCTGTTGCTCACTGACTTGCTAGTGATTTATGAAGGGAGTCAAAGAATGATAGCATCATATAATTGTTTATTGGCATAATATGTAACAGCAGTGACTATAAAATAAGAGTGATTATATATAAAGGTAATAGGCATGAGCTATTGCTCAGGAAGCACTGACACAGTCCTCACCAACATATTTATTTACCATTATTGCTGAAATTATATTTAAAGCGTTTTAGTGGAAATAACAGAAGCGTTTTAAGGTTGCAATAACTGCACATTCAGAGGGCGAGTGTGTTGATTTTCTCTGAGTGTTTTTCCCTCCAGGCTCCATCGTTGACTGCGTTATATCCGGTTTTTATCACAGATACGCAGGCTCTCCTGTGGGCCCGAACTCCTCCATTGTTGGTATTTATATTCATACTTCTGTTTTTTTTTCTTCTGTTCTTTTCTGTTTTTTTTTTTTAGTCTCTGTCAGTGTAGCAGCTGAAAACCATCCCCAGCGATTAGAGGATCATTGTATCTGCAGTTAAGCATTTGAATAGTGGTAGTAAATCTAGAAAAGGGAAATTCAGGGTCGCTGTAGACGCTGCTTATAGCTGCCCAGGGGGAAGCCGATGTCACATAGTAAATTTAGCCCCTTAGTGTCTTTACAGTGGTTGGCCTGTGCTGTTTGAATGTAGGAATAGAAGAAAACGGAAACTAGAAGGATTTGACATCAATTCCTCTGTAAAGGTGTGTGTGTGTGTGTGTGTGTGTGTATATATATATATATATCCCCACAAATTTCATCAAGTATAACAAAGTCAGACAATAAAAGCGAGGAAACACTAGATATCTCTGCATGGAATATAGTTGCAGTTTCATTTATTTATTTATTTTTTATTTTTATTTTTTCCAAAATCCGAATCATTAAAGAGAACCTGAACTGTACACGGTAAAGCTTTTATACAGCTTCACAGAGTAAAGCTTTTAGCTCAAGTCACAAGAAAGGAATTTGCTGTTTAACCTGATCAACATCCCTGATCTTAAAAAAAAAAAAAAAAGCCTTAATCACTCCTGCATAAATTCCCGTTCCCATTAAACATCAGTAGATGACGCAGGCATCATGCAGCCTGATATAATGCACTGCATGTTTTCTTGGTTCAAACGCATGCATTAGGAGGTTCTAAACACGGTTTATGTATCGATGACTGAAGTCCTAATCAAATCAGGGGGAGGAGAGGAGGGCAGGGAAGACATTCTGCCCTTAACCTCAGTGCCTCTCAGTCTCTCTCCTCCCTTCTGACGGCCGCCTCGCTGGAGGGACGCACAGCAAGGGCCTCCTACTGTAATGAGGAAAAATGTATCAATTTAGCTTTGGCCTGTGCGCAGATTGAGCGCCGGGTGGGTGAAGGTGCACTGAGTGAATCCTTTTTCCTAATCAAGGACAGTATCGAAGAGGATTGCGGTCTCGCTCGCGTCGTCTGTAGAATCAGCAGCATTCCTCCCCTCAGCCCCCTCAGGGCCGGGGGAGCCTCTTTCTGCCTTCTGTTTCACCTCATCAGCAGAGTTCACGCGGAGGTCAGGTCCTGCCCCCTGATGCTGCATTCAATGCAATACCTCTTGCATCGAAAAGGCAGTGTGAAAGCCCCCGCGCTCAAGGACTAAGCAAAGGAGAAAAAACATATGATAACTTGCTGATTTTTGATTCCAACCTGTCCTGTGAGGGGGGTCATCTCTGCTACATGCTCTTAAATAGATTTATTAATCCAACGAATAGTGTCAACTCATATTTTCTTTGACTTTTAAACTCATAGTTAATATAAGTAAATAAAGTGATTCTCCTTTTACAAATGAAAAATTCTCATTTTAAGAGATTTCATGCATTAAATAACATTTAATGCAGATTTTGCCATAAGGCTCATTTTCATGCTCAGGCCTTTGGCAGGTTGATGTTAAAAATGAAACCAAACAAGGAAAACAAAAATCAAACTAGTGTTAAGTTAAACTATTGTTTCAATGGGGAAACTTAATATGTTTTGAACTGTTGGTTTTTTTTTTTTTAAATACAAACACCAAACATGAACCGATTTCGCTTTTCAACTGTAATTATTTCCTGCTTTTCTTATTTATTATAATAATAGAATTTAATGTCTTGGTATTTTGGACACAAAAGAAGAAGTTTAAATCAGCCAGTTTGTCCTTTAGTAACTTCTGACGGCCTTTTATTGACCAATTAATCAATATTGGAAGCTTTAAAACATACAAAAACAACATAAGCGTGTGTGTAGTTGAAACTATCATAAATGAAAAGAGACCCAATAAGAGCTGTGATAGAAGAGACAAACACAGAACACGTGACTTTCATAACTTCACAACAACGGACAAGTCTCAACACCACAAAGTATCACACATCTACAGTCTAACAACACAAGGATTACAGATGTAGACATTCAAGTAAATGCGCAAGATACATCTCACACTCACACACACACACACACACGCACTAATTAAGACAAAGAATAAATTAGGTACTTAAGACCACCAGTATTAGACATCACATATGGCATGCAGACTTCAAATAGACTTGATGGACAGAGCAAGGCTAAAATACTGTCAGTTATTTAGTTTATTCCCATGTCTTTCCAAACATCCAACCCATCTCGTTTGTATTAAAAGACACTGCTTGTGTGTCAAACATCTTAAATATAGCAAGTCTTTTTTTGTAGCTTTTCTAGCTTTCTGCATGATTTCAGATATCAAACGTTTTATGGGCAAAATTTCACAATGTATGAATGAAAAAGCTGCAAGGAGGGACGAAAACGACAAGACTTTATCTCAGGCTTTCTTGTGTTTAAATGGAAAACTGAAATGTTTCTATAGCTGGGGATACAATTGTGGTTCAGACCGTTGACTCTAAAAGTACATGGACCCCTGCTGGGACTGAACTCGCTCCCCTCTGCCTTCCTACTGTCTCCGAGAAAAGATAATAAAAGGCTGCTCGCGTTCCTTGAGCGTTTCCATCTTCTGCGACAGTCAACATCTTCAGCGCATTTTTGTGTTTTCATAACATCCATGTTGCATTATGACCACCGTTAGATCTAATGTAACATATTAGTCCTCCCACCCAACCATTTCCCTTCATTTTGATTCACTTTCAATCCAGCCTTTGATTGACTTTCAGCCTAACTAAAGTGGATTTTAATGAGAGAATACATTAACTCCCTCTGGTCATGCTAACATAAATCAGCCTTTTCTTGCAGGATCAACTGCTGAGCTCATAACACCATGCTGAGAGAGTGTGAATAACCAAATGAGAGATTGTAGCTGTGGCGAACCACTGGCAGTTCAGATGCATTGTTGTGTATCCCCACCCCACCCACCCCGAGTTTAAAACAAGTTCAGCAAGGCAGCAGAACGTAGCACTTATCAGCACACAGGTCAGCTCGCTTATGGAAATGTTCCTTCGCCAGGATCAATTAAACACATATCTCTGGTCAATTTCTATTGATTATCTCCTTCCATTTAGAAATGGAGGGGGTGGCTGGGTGACTCAAATCTTTTCCTCGCTGATGACCACTGAGAGCCGTTAGATTCAGTTAGCTCGGCCTGTAACAACTCCTCACCTTGATTTACGAAACACGTGATGCGACCCCTGCATCACATCTGTCTGCTTCTCTTTGTTGGTAATTGCACTCAGCTAAATAGGTTATGCTGAAATATCAATAAATTGCCATCAAATTAATGTCAATACCAAAGCTGTGGATGGTGCTAATTAAAACGCAAAAGGGATGAAAATGAAGTCATGGCATTGCCCTGAATAATTGATACAGCAATTTATGATTTTTATGAAGGAGTGCCGTCTGTCTGCGATTTTGATGAGGCCTTAATTAGATGCATTAATGTGTCTCTCTGTGCCTGTACTCCAACTCAAAACTCAAACACCATGATGGTTGTTGGGGTTTTTTGACGCTCTAAATGACGCTGTTTCAAATAACATTACCCCTGAATATCCACTTAAAATTGCACTGGTCCCAAAGAGGTGTTAGTGTGTAATTTTCATTAAAAGGAAGCATTGTTAACTCCAGGACCAATCAGGATCTGCTTTTGTTTAGGGTGGGAGCGAGGAGCACTAAAGCAGCGTGGTGCTTGTGGGTTATTCTGCGACTCTGTGGAGGAAACTAGAACTATTTTGTACATCTTCCCATTTTCACTTGTGTTTGCCCTCGCTCTTGTGCTCGTGTTCGAGGGTTCATACAAAGAGGGACAGTCAAGTGAGGTCAGGTCACTCGGCGTTAAAGTGTTAAACACGCATGAATGTGTAATGTTTATTGACTCAAGCAGATCAGAGCGATCCCGTGTTGATTTTGTACCTCCTCATCTATTAGCCGGGCTCAACCTTTGAGATAAATGAAGACCGAGGGAAGCAGACAGATGAGGGGATTAGAAGTGGGCCGCAACAGGGAAGCAGACCCAGGAAAAAAATGGACGGACTGCTGGCGGATAGATGAGGTGGAGGAGCGTAATGACTGCTGTTTGTTATGATGTACTGAATCAGGTTCTCTTTGACAAAACAGTCCTTAGCACCTCTGTATTTATAGTGTCACCGGTCAGTCCATCCACAAAGGCAGGCCGATGATATGTGAGTGTGTTAGTGCTGTGAGGTGTCTGGGGCTCTGCTCTGGAATGACCCGCTCATCCGTCAGGCCCGTGAGCCGAAGCGGTGGAGGGTTTGGTGAGATCGCACGCTGAACTGTTGTGAACCTAAATCTCTGGAATGTTAGCCAGCAAAAAGCCAATATCAACTTTTTTTTTTTTTGTTTGTTTGTTTTCTGCTCCCTAGATCAAAGTTATTCTGACTGAGGACCAACAACTTCCACAGAGGGAGCAGGACACAGTAGGAGTGTCCACTCAGCTGCAGCTGCTTGTTTCATCTCCCTCATTTTTGTCAATGAGAAAGGGAGAAGAGTTTTTCTAATGTTGGGGGATGCTCTTTGTTTAAGCTGGTGGACCCTGTTTGGGATGACATGTTTGGGTTTTCCCAGCAGTTAAACAGGTCCTCTCTGAGGGGGATGAACTCCAGGCATTCCCCTGTCATCAGTGGTCTGTATGGGGTGTCACACTGACTAGTGTAAATTGTCTTTAAATTGTTCCTGTGTTTCAAGCTAAAAAGGTGGTTCCTGTTTGCCCGCTGCTTTTTTCCCCTAATGCCTGTTGACTAATGAACAGGAGGAAGCTGAGCTTTGTTTTTGACATATGGAAAAACCAGGTAGTCCTGTTGAAGCGTGGGGCGGAAGACGGCCCTTGAGGTCGACCTGGGGTCAATCTTACAAGTTCCCCTCTAATGACTAAAGGCTAGAAAATAGGTCAAATAGGCAGATTTCTTGTTAGAACTTTTTCAACATGGAGCAGCTGGTTGAAACTGCCTCTCTTCAGATGGACAAGCAGTTCAAACGCTTTTCATATAAACATCCCTGGTTAGATTCCAACTGTCCCAAGATGAAAAAGCCTAAAACTTCTAAATGCCACAGTCGGCTTAATGCTGTCTAAAGTGCATTACTTTCCAACAACTGCACTAATTAACTTAAAGCTCTCCAGTTGTGCCATTGTCCTATCATGTTTAAAATTTGACTTTGCAAATTGAAGAGTTGTTTAAATCCCCACAGGAAGGTTGCTCCCATTAAAAGTGCAACGTGAGCAGATGAATGGACTGCAGTGCTCAGCAGCACTGTAAATGTATTGATCCAGTTTCCTAAAGCCTAGCAGGGATGTATTTGATCCACATGGTTGGAGACTTTATATCCGTGTGTGTGTGTATTTAAGTGCAGCTTATTAGGAGGTAATGCTGAAAGGATTTGTTGATTAATGAATTTAAATAGCAAATTAATCATTTTATTCATCATTTATTCATTTTTTTTCTCTGGCTCCAGCTTCTCAAATATGAGGATTTGTTCTTTTTCCTCTCTTTTATATCAACATCAATCAAATATCTTTGGAGTCACCTTCCCGACCAGTCTCTGGGTAGTTATCATGGGTATTTTTCAATATTTCTTTACCTTTTTTAAGACTAATAGATAAACTGCTTGTGTCCACAGACTTTGGGGACATCCCTCCTGTGGCAGCCCAGGACCTCAGCAACATCTTAAAGCAAGGCTACTTGGAGAAGAAACGAAAAGGTATAGCAGCATGAAGACAGCAGTAATAGTATCGATAAGAACAATATCAATGGCTTCAGTAAAATACTAACACAATGAGGAAAACTATTATCTGGCACATAGAAGCTATTTGAATATACATGAATTTTGCATATGAATGGCTACATGCATAGAGTAATTTCCATTCTGATCTGTTTTCATTTATCTTTCCAGACCACAGCTTCTTTGGGTCCGAGTGGCAGAAGAGATGGTGCGTCCTGAACAACTCAATATTCTACTACTTTGGGAGTGAAAAAGGTGTGTTTGAAACACCAACGTGCCAAAACATTACGCATACTTAAACTGAATCAGATAACAACCTCCCGTGTGCTCTCCTCCCCACAGATAAACAGCAAAAGGGTTCATTTTATATAAACGGCTACAGTGCACAGCTGGTGCCCAACCTGAGAAAAGACTCCAAGAAAAATGCTTGTTTCGAGCTCTTTGCACCTGGACGACGGGCTTTCCAGGTCTGTGTTAGCCCCACAACAAGCTTTTTAATGTCTATTTATCAAAAATGTATATGTTAAGTGATTCAATATGAATTTATTACCAATAAGTTTATTAACACAAAAAGTGCTTAACTATATTTATTGGTTTTATGAATCCTCTGTAACGGTAAACTTTTTCTAGACCAAATAATTAATTGAATAATAGTCACAATAATTTATAACTGAAATAATCCTTTGTTGCGGCCTTGCATGTGATTATATTAAGATAAATGAATATTGACATTTTATTATTTTTTAACTCTCAATCCATTTGAAAAACATTTAATAAATATGTTTGTATGGCACATTGGCAGCTTTAATGCCTATTTTCTTAAAAGCTTAAAAGCAGATTATATATACATATTAAAAGCTTATTATTAAAAGTCTTAAAGGGGAAGTTTTCATTTCTATTCGTCTTTTTCTTGGCCAGCAAAGAAGAGAGTTGGTCTGTGCCACAAAGAAAAAAAAAACAACAGGACTTTTATTTGTGTATAAATGAAGCCGTAGATGTGATGATGATTGTAGGATTATTGCGACTCTGTCCCTCCAGTTCACTGCCAGCAGCCCTCAAGAGGCCAGAGAATGGCTGGACCAAATCAATTTTGTTCTTCGAGGTAAGCCAGCATCTCCCAGTACTGTCTCTGGTACCTTTTACATGTGTGTGTTCTTCCTTTATTTATGTCCTTATTTGAATCAGGGGTTTAAGGATGGAGGATGATTAAGGCCGTCATGTGCTGAGACAGATTAATTTTTTTTCTGCATAAATAAAATTGACTTTAGGTGACTTTTTAAAAGTCACATACGTTAATTGGAAAATACAGTTAAAGCAGTTTAAACTGACTTTTTTTTTTTCTCTTCTCTTCTACCAAACTTTGCTCGTGTTTTCGAGGGGGCAGAAAGGTCAGAAATGAAAGGGAGCCCTTTATCATCTCTGACTCAAACGAAAAACCACCCAATCCATCACTAACTGCAGAGCAGAACACACAAGTCTTGAATCTCCTCATTCGACATGTCACCCACCCATGTCATGTGCACCATCACGTAGCTCTAGCTCTCCTCCAGCCCCCCACCCCCCAACCACTGCTCCCCTAACCCTCCTACCGAATTCCAACTTACAGGAAATTGATTGGTAGATGTTCTGGTTATCCTCCAGTGACATTGATTTCTGCTTGGCCACTGGTGTACGGCAGAGGACCTGATACCCTGTGTTGCAGCGGGCAGTCGCCTGCAATGAGACGGCTCCTCCATCTGAGCGAGCAGTCGTGCCTCGTCTACTCTAAAATGGGCTCGGGCCGGGCCACTGATTTGCGGGAAGTAACAGACACTCGGCAGTTTGTCTTACTTCCTTCCAGTCCAGTTTTACTACGAAATGCAGTCTGTTTCAGAACATGCAGATGGTTTTTTAACCTCTTTACCTCCCGAATTTACCTCAGGAGGCTGACTTTTGCTTTACAATGTGCACTTTTATTTTAAGAACTTAATTCAGAGCTTTCATTTCGTAATAATTATTCATTGCCATTTTGTCTTTATTTAATCGTGGCAGTAGTGACACAGACAAGGAAAAGAGAGGAGGAGTATGACATGCTTCAAAAGATGTTATTATATGGTCTGAGTAGTGATAAACAGAAGCTTTAGAAAGCAGATGGAGAAAACAGTAACATGACAGGGAGACATGCAACGTAGATAAAGAGGTGAATACATAACTTAGTGGATCAACAGAATTAGTGATTTAAAAAAAATCCATATTAAATATCCAATCTATTTAATCAATTCGTGCATCAATTTTCTGCTGTTTATCCTGACGATTTAATGACAATATTATTAGGCATTGTTGTTAGATATTGCACAGAATTACTATCAAAAAGTATGAAAAAGAAAAACATCATTTTAGGCCTTATTGTCTCCACTGGCTTTCACTGCAATCTTTCATACCTCGGCCGGTGAAACAGACATTAAATTTCAAAGTTAGTGGTATTAAAAAGGTCTTAAATTTAACTTGGCGAACCCTGTAGAGACTCTGAATAGATCATTTAAGTTATTTATTGAGGATAAAAGCAAAACATTTCCTGGTTCTGATTCCTCAAATGTGAGAATGTGCTGTTTTTCTGTTTTATATCATTACAAATAGGGTTGAACCATTTGTCAGACATCATCTTATAAAAGATTATAAAACACAAAGGTAGATGCTGAAGGATCATTATGTGCAGCCTGAATTCAAGCCTCCAGTGTTTGTTAATGCCACTGCATGGCACGTGTCCCAGCCCGTTGTGCAGTCAGGACCCTTCGAACATTCCTCTTACTTTACCCTTTAATGTGTGTGTGTCTTTTGTGCCACGCTGTGCTCCATCTTGACGCTAACGCCGCCCATCACGTTGACTCTCCTTCCCTGATAGATCTCAGCTCCAGCTTCATCCTTTTCGACGAGGAGGAGGAAGAGGAGACCTATGATGACATTGAGGGGGTGACCGGCCCTCCCCTGCCTGGGGCCGGCGCTGCCCAGGCCTCTCAGAGCCGCAAAGAGGGGGCAGTGCAGGAGGAGGTGGACGAGGAGGACGAGGATATCTACGAAGTGCTGCCAGGTATGAGGATGTGGTTGCCTCACGTGCACAAATGCAGCTGCAACTGCCCACACACAGACGAATAGACAGAAAGGTGCTGCAAACACAAAACCCTCATGATACTCAGTCAGACAAACGGACACAGACGCTCTGCCTCACACACACCACAGCCCTTAGGGATTTTTGCAACAAGAAATATTTGTGATGATCTTCCCTGGCTGTGAAATTTGTGTTCCCAGGTGCCTCCCTATCACCACAACGCCCAGACTGATCACTCATTTTAAATCAAGCAACACTAATAAGCTTGTCAGGACCTGGGCGGCTGCTGCAGAGCCACACAAGGCAGGAAGGGGAAGACTCTCCTCACGCTGACGAGATCGGCTTCCACTGGTCTCCGTGCTTATCTCACTGAGAGCTGTCTGTTGAGAAACAGTTATGTTGTTGAAATCAGCGAGAGCCGAGTCCTTGTGAATGCTTTGTCATTGAACATCCAATTAGCTAATGTTGCCAGGCAACAAATAGCCCACAATTCAATCCACTAAGCAGAGTTTTGGCTAAAATTGCCTAGCAACAGCAATTTAGTTGAAAGGAAGTAAAAACTGCATCTCTCAGGGCTTAAAATAGTTCTGGAGCTCTTAATGTCACATCTTTAATAGAAATTAGAGTTTGATGGAGAACGTTGCAAGAGGGAGTGTGTGTGAGTCTGCACCGAGGGGTAGACAGTCCCATGTGTCAGGGTGGCTACAAGATCCCGAGAAGGACAAAAGGGGTGATCCGATCTTCTCAGGGCCATCGTCCATCACTCTTTCTATTAAATAAGATACATCAAGATTCAGTTTCACTCAGTGAGTACATTACCTTTGCCAAAATCACTGGTGAGAGGGAAATCAGTCTTCAAACTGTCACGCCAGCGTTCAAAGCCATCTGGGAAGAGGTACAGGCCCTGACCACAGATGGCATATCGAATGACGGGCTCTTTCGTTCACTTTCTCACCCCTTCACTTATCAATCATTCTGCACCTCTCTTTCCTCACTTCCAGCCTCTACAGAGTGATTGGATATTGTTAAATTGCAAATGAGAAGGGAAGCTGCTTGTGCTTGCATGTAAAGAATCTCAACAAATAGAAATATTCCGGGTTAGTAATCCTTGCAGTGAATGTATTCAGTTAATTTGTTAGACTTTTCCTAATTTATTGCTCATATTAATATTTAACATTACTTTGCAAGAGTTTCCATTCAAGTTTACCATTATTTTCCTCAAGTTATTAACATTGAACATGTGGGGAAATATTAAGGGTTTGCAAAATTGCTCCGATACGTCTTGCAGCCGAACAAGTGCAGAAACGCAGAGTAGAAGTGAAGCCTCATTTTCTAGGTGACGAGCTGCCTCAGTTTTGTCAGAGCAAAACTCTCCAAACATGGCTCAGTCGCAGGCAGAATGCAGCGTTGGTGGTATCGGCTCTCGTACTGATGACTGATTTTATTGACTGGAAAATTAAATCACTTTGATATAGAAACCGTTGGCCCATAGCGGTGGCCTCTCGACTGAAGGATGCTCTTCTCTACAGCAGTTGAAGAGTGCTGAACAAATGTTTGGACCCTTTGCAAACAAAATTAAAATGTCTTTTTTGAAACTTTTCAGGAGAAAACGTTATTATGCATAATTTAGCATTTTAAACACAATATGAGTCATTTTGTTAGTGAAATGTGCAACAACCTAAATGTGCCAGTCACCATGTGTGTTTGAGAAAGAACAGCGAGAGAGAAAGACAAAGACTTCTCTCACATATACTGCATCCAAACACAAACTGTACATGTGATCACAAATATGCATGTGGTGGATATACAGTATGTGTGTATTTGTGTGTGTGTGTGTGTGTGTGTCAACCCTCCTGCTCTTCCTGGAAGCAAAGGCGCAGGTTGTGCTGGAAGGTGGATAGTGTTGCTGGGTTGCTGTCAGCCTGCTAGTGTTAAGGATGGATGTGGGAGACAGAGGGCAGGCATATCACTGTGTCACCTCTCAGACCACCGGGTGCCACGCCCCACAGTCGATGACACGTCCGCCTCCGCGTGCCTTAAAGGCAGCCTCGCCTTCTTCAACTTTTCCCGTCTGGGACTCTGATAAATTTAAACAAACTGATCCTCATTGAGGAGTTCAGTCTGGTGAAAGAAAAATAAACTTGTCACGTGCAGATGCATCAGAGATTGTCTGATCCTTTTTATTTATTTTTGTTTGTTTTTTTTATCATTATGCTTTTTTATCTGCATGTTTGCAAGACGAAAATAAATCTTTTGAAAAATAGTTTTTACGGAATAGAAGGTAATGGTTCTTTGTTTTTGTTTTTTCTTGTCGAATAATGACATTAAAATGTTTGAGTCCTGATATTTAGTTGGAAATGTCAGACAAGGATAAATGTTCTGTTACTTATATCATTTTGTTGTTTTGTTTGTTTAGAAGAAGATTTTCCAGATCAGCTGGATGAGAGCAGAGATAAGAACAACAAATCAGGTCAGCACCTCATTACGTCCTTGCGCTAATAATGAGAAAATTTGCATCTTAATAGTTCACAGTGACCGTCTTTGTCTAATATGTAAGAAAACACCATTGTGTTGTTTTTAATTTACATTTTGTGCTCTGCATTTCCCCTCAGATTGGTCATCAGATTACGCTAACTACTACCAGGGTTTATGGGATTGTCAGACGGACGAGCCAGATGAGCTGGCCTTCCAGAGAGGAGATCTCATCTACATCATTAGCAAGGTCAGCGCCACCATCAGCCACAACAAGCCAAGAGGTTATTTAAACTTTTCTGGACACACGTGTCCCAGTCAGTCTGTCGTTCATCTCTAATGGGAACCATTCCTGACTGCACCCACAACTTGAGACACAACTACAGGAGCAATTACAGTAGTTTAAAAAGAGTCCAATGTGATACAGTTGTGGAAAATGTGTAATTATTTAAGGGTTAAACAACATCAACTCCAGTAATCACTTTGTCCTCATTTACTTTCCCGACATGCTGATATCCCCAACATCTAAATTCCTCTGTTAGTGAGCATTTGTGTCTCGATGCAGCAGCGAAGCACCAACAGTGGCATTGTCTATTCCCGGGCCACTAGGGTGAAGCGCCATTCGGGCGCTGCGTAATGGTGCTGTTGTTCATTACGGAGCCTCTATCACAGGGGTTAATTGAGTAGGCAGCCATGCGAAGCCCTTCCTTTCTGTTTGACATAAACTGCAGGTGAAGCCATCCTGCATCTCAGCTCTTTTCTCTCGATCTATTTCCCTGTGTTTTATGGCCATCTTGTAGTTACATGCAGAGTATCTACCAGGGAAAAGCCACCCTACTGGAAATCAATGGCTTGTAATTTGGACACTTTTACTCTGCTGCGTACAGCGACTTGTTCCCAGGCTGTCGCTATTGGTCGGTTTGAAATTGAATCATCATGTTCTGTGTTTAGGTTAAATTATCTGAAGAGTGGTGGGAGGAGGAAATTACAGCATATTCAGCTTTCTTGTTAGTAATTATAAGGTAGAGATGGATAAATGATCATCTTCAGCCTCATGATTTATTGCATCTTTGATCAGCAGTTAGTGAAATTTAATTATTTGTAATACTTTCCTGTAGAGCAGTCTAAGTACAGAAATTAAAGAAGGTTTTAATCTTAGATAGATAAACAAACACTATCAGTTGCTGTTGAAGAGATATGAGCCTTTTGTTCACAACAGCAGATGTGGCACAGGTGAAAGATGCTTTTCACACAAGATGGACTTTTAATTGAGGTTCTCTTGGCAGTGCCAGATTAATGAGATGGCAGCCTTCTCTGTCTGTGTGTGCTGGTTGATAGGGGAAAATGTCAAAACAGCTGTGTCCATTTTTCACGCAAGGATGACAAAGGCAACGCACTTGGGGAAACAAAGGGGACCTGGCTCCGTGCTACAGATCCGCCTCGAACAGCCCCAGCCCTGCCCGGCGTATTACTTTTCACTGTATGGATCAGATTACCGCCTCACTGGAGACCTTAAAAGCAAACTTAAGTTCCAGGTTTGGAAGCCAGACCGGTTCGTAGTATCTCACAATCTTAATGACACAGATTACTCTTGTTTTGTCAAGCTATGTGCTGCAGTCATAACACATTGACAGACTGTGAGAGAGGACTCTAACTATCTTCTAATGGATTTAAAGTGAGGGTCTGGCTGTAAATTATTTAAAGGTGATCTCTGGACGGCTTCCGAATGTTTGGTTTTGTGTGACGACACGACTCCACCTGTGTCCTATTTTGCGTCTTAATAGCATCACATTCCCCTCATGAATAGCATTATTTGGATTATGGCCTGTAATCGGCTATTTATTTTAATGAGCCCTCAGGGAGGGCTTCCCTGTGTACACGCAGGCCCCTGTCGGCGTTCAGTTTTACGGGGGATTCCTGAGAACCCTGACCTCGATGAGTGAAATACGGGCCCTTGGCTAGAACTCAAGTCTGTCGCTTAACTGGGGACCCAGACACATGAAATGGCCGTAATAAAACCAGGGCCCATAAATTCTCTTAGAGGGTGGGAGGCCTGGTTGTCTCTGCTGTTATGTCAACACTGACCATAATTACAAGGTAATAAGGACACGCTCTAAGTGCTAAATCAATGGTGCTAACAAACTGTTATTTTTAAAGCTGGGATGTGATTGACTGCTGAAGTGCAGAATGGGATAGCCACAGGCGTGGTGTCATATGGCTGTGAACTGAGGAGAACATGCCGATTGTATAAAAGGCCCTCATCCATCATTATTGATCTCTCACTTACTGTAAAGTGGGGGCATTTTTACTGTATTTGTGTTTTTTTTTTGTTTTTTTTTTCCCTCCTCCCATGTGTTGCAGTGTGCGCGCGCATATCTGTGTATCACTGACAAAGTAAATAAATTAGAAACCTCACAACTCGTATGAATCCCATTAGTTCAAGAGAATTAATCTCGTAGCGTGCCTCTGCCGCCGGTCGCCTAACTTGCTTTCCGCAGAGCTTGATGTCGATGCTCAGCGCGCTGATACATGAGGTAGAAACACACCGTGAAATACATCTTGTGATTTTTGCTCTGGCATTTCATTTCTGAGGGCTTGCATTTTTCTAATGCGCATTATGGCTGTACACTGACATTTTAGTGTGTGATGATAGATACGGGCAAGTTTTTTTTTTTTTGCAGCATCACACTCTCTTGATTTAAATCGTTGAGATGTTTCGCACACATTTCCACTGCATCACGGGGATCTAAACTGCAGCTTATCCTCGAACATGCAAAGGGTAATTTGTTATAGGATTTATAATGTGTTGCAACAATATGGGATTAATTCATCACAGTGGCTAAAAGCTATTGTTTCACCTCTCCCTGACGTGTGTAATGCCTGTGTACATTGTCAGCCACGTCCCACCCTGAACCATAAGGTTGTCCTGCATTCTTGCCCTCTAATTTATGTATCCAGAATCAAAAGACATGGGCTCTACAGGTCAGCTGTCACATTCCTGTATTCCCACAGGCACTCATGGAGAACGGCGGGATGGAGTGGGAAGAGATTTATGGCACAAACCCATCCAGGGTCCTTAAAACTCTGGCAAGCGTTGCCGCCACCTCTCCCCTCTTTCTCTCCATCGCCCTGCTCACCTCTCTTCCTCCATCCGCTGTCCAACCAAAACGCAGAGCAAGGGAGACGAGCCAGCCAATCGGGCGCATCTCCCAAAGCAGGGCGTCACTTCACATTTGGCCAAAGTGCTCAGCTGCAGCTGCTTGTTTAGAGGCAATGAGAACATGGACACCACTGGCACCTTGTGGCAGCTTGGGGTAAAATTTCGTCTTACTAACTGACAACATATACAAACACCGAAAGCTGATTTACAGCTGTGTAAATTCCCTCGCTGTGATTTATAGCCTCCAAGAAATTGCAAGTTATGATAGAAGGAGAATACATGAGAAATTCTGTGTTTAAAGGGCCACTTGTGTCCTATTAAATCTACCTGTGACCGTCTTTATTCAGGGCCAAAGTAGGCTTCTTCTCTGTTTTACAAGGCGGTTTGGTCTGCAGTCCACAGGTCACGCCGACTGAATGCAGCTGAAGAAAAGGAAAAGTGGGCAAACAATCAGATGGGAAAAGTCAAGCAAGAGAGACAAAGAGGGGGGATCCCTTTATTCTTTTGTGTGAACCCTGTCCCCCCTCTCCTTTCTCCTTTTCTCTGTCACACACCCATTTAAAGACCCCTGGCTGCTATTGTGGCCATAGACACCAAGACGCTATAGACAGGCAAGACATCCTATTTACCACCCAGAGTAGCAGGGGGTGAGTCTGGGGTTTGGGGTCATGCAGGAGGCAGCGGTCATCCCCCGGTCAACTACAGTAGGTCATTATTCAGCCCAAGCCAATAGCCCAGAACCGTGTCCGAGCAACCCACCCCCAATCCATTCTGCTTAATTATTATAAATGAGGGGCGGCGTAAACAGCCATCATTACAGACACTCAGTGGCATACACAAATCCACTTTAAATTGCTATTAAGTTAAGGAGCTATCTGTAATCCCAGGCGTGCATTAGAAAGGAGCAAGTAGGTTTTCTTTTTATTAAATCTCATCGTCCCTGAGATATTTTCAAACGTTCTCATGCTCTGTCATGTTTCCAATTTGAAGCCAATTCACTGATTTAATTAAAAGCCCACTTGGAAAAAATGGACACTAAGTAGCCATTTCGATCTCTGGTTGTGCAGAATAATTGTCCATATTTCTGAATGGATTTCGATTTTTTTTTTTTTTAAATTATTTATTTATTTTACTTTTTTTTTCTTTAGCACAATTTCACACAAAAATAAGCACCTCCAACCTCCCACCACAGTTTCAGGTTTTATCAGGTCATTTGTGAAGTGTACCTGTGTGAGCAGTGAGGAGGGCTCGCTAACCTGATTGCAGATTACAGATGATGGGCCTCTGTCTGGCACAAGGTGTTCATGCTTCTTTGTTAGTGTGATCAGTGATGGAAGAACTGCAGAGAGCTGCAGTGTATCTGATGAGTCCATGTAGAGGATGAAGAGAAGGGGGGAAAGGAAAAAAAAAAAAAACGAGAGGATGCAAGCAGAAAGGCTGCTACTGGAGAGGTGGAAGGAAAGGAATAGGAGGAAAGGAGGGAGGGGGCTGGAGATGGGGAGGGAGGGAGAGATTGTAACACCCAGGCGGCGGGTTCAGCAGCAGGGCAATGAGAGACTTCCTGCGCTCCATCACGCCCAAGGCCTGCCTCAGTCAGCTGGTGGCCGAGGAAAGATGCCTCATGTGTCAGGCTTATTAGCACTCCCCCTAGTTTGTATGCATTTGGGATTGTGTGTGTGTGTGTGTGTGTTTCATCTGGGAGCATGGGTGTGTGTTTGAGGAAGGAAAAGAGAACAGGAAGAAGACACGTAGTCAGGATCTCTACACACTTTATTTCAAAAAGGAGCTTTTTCTAAAGCTGTGTTTTGTTCAGGTGCATGGTGGCGGCGGCGGCCGCGTGACAACACCACCTGCCTCACCCCCGTTGTCTTTCGCCACATCCACCCAACCTCGACTCACCTTCTCCCCGCTTCAGGCTCGGGTAGTTGTCAATCCGTCCTCCGGTCGGGGACATGAGCGATGGGCCTATCAGAATGCCACCATTAGCCAGCCCCCTGAGTGGTAAATAAACGATCGCGCCGGTACACTGCAGGTGTTGTCATGGCAACCTGCTCTCAGCGCCAGCCCCGCCCACGCTCATTCCCCCGCTCTCTCGGCGGAGGAGTCACCGGGAGGTTAACGAGTCAACGCGCCGCAGCCGCCACAACACGGCGCTGTTTGGTCCCCCTCCCTCCCTCCCTCCCTCCCTCTGCTCCCACACAGAGTCAATTTGATCTGCATCCAGGTTGCAGCGAACACAGGCTGTGATGTGTGTCACCTCTCACACTGTGCATCCTGGTGCGTGTTGTTAATGGGATAAACCCAGACACGGCCGCTCAGGCACACTTGATTTTACCCCAGAGCGTATTGGAGGGAACATCGTCCAATTCAAAAAAATACTTAACAAGTCGTCCCATCATTCAGTGCCACAATGAGCCGAAATGTGCCTGTTCTCTGCCCCTGCCTTAACATTTCAAAGCTTCAGATGCAAAATCACACAAAAACAAATCAACCTAAAAGACAAGAAAGAGGGAAAACAAACAGAAGGAAGAGGACATTGAGCAGTTAGCATAGTTTTTGTCATTTGGATAATTTACTCTCCACGCCTCTTGGAATGTCCCTATTACAGCAGGTGTACTCTGGATGAACCCATTTCAAGTATGAGGAAGATGGACTCTGCACGCCTGACAGACTTCCACCGCCATTGGCACCCACTCTGTGATGTAGCAGTTGTATTAAAATGGCGGCGCTGATAATCCAAAAGACCTTTCTCAGGGAGAATTTGAGACCGACTGCACAGATGGGCCGCGGAGATAAATAAAACTCTCTGTCACTATGGTTGGTGGAATAGTGCTGCGACGCCCCCAAGGGAGAGAAAAACTGTTTCGCTGCCTCTCTCTGATGCCCCCCGCCCCCCCGTCCGTCTGTCTCCCCTCTCCTCCTCTGTTCACGTCCTCTCGATTGGGAACCGGAGCCAGCTTTCCACAACCGGGCTTTTCCCTCTGCAGTCTTATGGGGGGCATAAAAAGGCCATTTCGGACTTAACTTTCCCCAGTGTGATGAGCTCAAACACACACTGAATTGTTAGTCAGACAGCCAAACATAGTGGAGCATCCTAGTCAGAGTCCAAATGATGAGGCCTGAATGGACAGGCTGCTTATTGTGGCTACCTGCTTGTGCTGTAAGAACACTCGAGCCCCGTGGTTTATCACTTTGTAAGCAATCCATCGCTCCTCGCTGTCCAAACACTGCTCGTTAGCTGCAGGGCTCATTCCTCTGGCTGGAGAGAGGTGTCAGGTTGGGACGTTTGTTTGCTTTTGAAATGAGAAGCTGTAAGAGCAAAAAGTGAAGACAAACTTTTCTGCACGTGTCTGCTCACACGTGTTTGCACGGACTCTGTACGTGTACGTGTGGGGTTGAGCGTTTTTAATCTTCTCCTCAGCGCAGGGACAAAACGGTTCACGCGGCCATTCTCAATCTGCCGGAGAGGAGAGACGAGGGGCCGGCTGGTGCCTCCTCTGCTCCTCCGCTGGGCTTTAATGCCCCTCTGGTCTCTGGCCAAATATTGATCTACTACAGATCTAGTTAGAGCCCAACTGCTGTGATCACATGGTCACGTGGTGGTTGATGTGACTCCTGTTGCTAAAATGTTTGAAGCAATTAAAGGTTTTGTTTGAGATTTTAGATCCAGCAAAGCCGTGAAGAATGTGTTTATTCTAACCATGGATTATTTTCACTTCTAATTAATTCCACATCAGGAGTGTTTAAATTCGATCTAACATGGGTTTTATTTTTCTTCTTTCAATGATGATTAAATGCAGCGTAACATCTCCACAATTGAATCTAATTAATGTTAATACGTCCAAAAAGTATAACACACACGTATAAACTGTAAAAAGCAACTTAATACAATCGAGCAATAATAATTTAACTATGGCTCAGTATGTTGAAATTATACTCTTTCCTCCTCATCAAAGTTTTTTGAATTCAGTCTTTCAAAATAAAGACTTCTAGTCTTTAAGTAATTTTGTTTCACTGACAAGAAAAATCTTAATTTTATCTTTACTCTTTTATTAAACATTTAATTTAAATTTTTTTTGTTTTCACAATGTCTAACATGCTCATAAAAAAATCCAAATAGATTTCCTAAACCTGATGGTTGTTTTTCCAGCTGTCAAAAAACCCTGAAGGTTTTCATTTCTGGTGACATATAAACAGATAAAATAGTTTCCATTTTTTGAGGTTTTATGTTTTCAGTCACCAGCTTGAGTTACAGTGCATTTAATCTAATGTGAACAACATTATGTTTCCTATACACGCTTCCTTTTTTCCCTCACCTGAATTGAGACTCTAAGGACGTCGACTGTGTCAGATTGTGAATCTCCTCGAGGCAAATTTGTGAATGATGACATTGGGCCGTATGAATAAAAACTGAGACACGGATCCTGTTTCTTTTAATCACAGTAGAAAAATTAAGTTTTGTTATCACGAGTCTGGGAGAGCAGGCAGTCGTTACGGCTTTTCATCAGGTGCAAAAAGCTGTTTTATTTTCGACTCTCGACGTCTCAATCGTCTTGTTTACTGTTTTCCTCATCGCCGAATGAAAAGCCTCAGGGTTAATGTCGCTATTAGAATATTGCACCTGGCTGTTTTGTTGGTGGGATCTCGACTTTTCTGGATTTCCTTTGCTAGAGTTGAGTTTACCTGATACAAGAGCATTTTTAATTTTGTTATTTTAGTCAGCGCTGAAGAGAACAGGGGGCACATAGAATTGCAGTCCAAATCATTTGAATGGTTGTTCTTGTGTAAATAATGAGATGAACCTTATATTATAATCAAATAAAAATGTGAAATTGGTGCTTTATCCTGCTTCGTTTACTTGCTCTTGGATCCCTCAGAGACTTACCGTTCTTTATTTGTTCACTTCGGGGTCCAGGAGTACAACATTCACGGCTGGTGGGTCGGCAAGCTGAACGGCACCGTGGGTATCGTCCCCAAGGACTTCCTGCACCCTGCTTACATCCTCTGAGCTCCAACAGGTACAGAGGTACTCTCTTATCATCAGCATTATGGACCATTACTGTGGCCTAATACACAGAAACGGTCCCCCTGGTACTCATCCAGAGCGCCATTGAGGTATATTCAGTCGTTGACCTGCCATTTATGGCATCTGCTGGCTGGAAGAAGTACTGCATAAAGCAATCTGAACGCTGCAATGGGCAATGGGTGAGAATAAATATGTGCAACAAAAGCGTGATCACAGCGTCAGTTGTCGTATTTAAGAAAATGATTCCCTAATATTGTTAGATAGACACAGCTTAAAATGAAAACTGAATTATTAATGAATTCTAATATATATATATATATATATATCCAACCT
>CM076668.1:17491814-17596689 GCA_038496675.1 Rachycentron canadum | reverse complement strand
ATATATATATATATATATATATATATATATATATATTTTTTGTTCTTCTACAGAGCTGCTGCTGACAAATCCAGCCATGAGTTCACAGACAGGCCTGTCACATCATCTTTTCTATTTCTTTCCATCTTATTCTCTCGTATATTATAAATGTTATCATGTAAATGATCAGGACTCGTCTCTCTACACTATAAACCATTTGTAAAGGATCCTGTCTGTTAAATTGCTAAAGATGAAACAGTTGAGTTAATCAAAGTTAAACAACCACAAATTTGATAACTGAAAAATCCTAATATTATTTATTAAGAAAAGACAAAACCATTCTCTGGTTGATGTTTAAAAATTGAATATTTGGCTTTTGTGCTTTTTATTAAGAATTTACTATAATAAAAATATTATTTTCCAGAATTTTATGGTGAAAAGTTTGAACAGTTAAGCAGATAATTAACATTTGATAATAAAAATAATTTAAATTGCAGCCCTGCTACAAACTGAATAATAATCACTGTGGACTGATACATTTATTAATATCTTAATTATTAATTTATTGTAAATTATTTTTACTCTTGATCTAGAAGTTGTTTCATCTCTGACAAACATTAAAACCAGTAGATGTTGATGTGGTATATATGAAATATTTTAACTACATAATGTCTGAAGTATAAGATGAATAACTAAAATATCAATAATTTCCTGCTTGTTTCAGGTGAAATTCAGTGTGGTGATTTAAATGCATCGTTTCATTTTCACCCACTAGGTGGCAGGATTGTGTTAAAACCGTGAGATGTGTTGGAAAATTAAATATAAAAAGGCAGAAATAAACAGTAAAGAGGAAAAACTATTTATTTAAAATGAAATTAGATGACGATGAGTTTGTATGTTTACACGGACACATCACTCAGGTTGTTATCGTTGCCCTGGTAGATCCATGTTATAAAAGGTTTCCTCGGACGCAGGGTTTTGTCTCTGAATGTTAAAAATAAAAAAACTCAAGTTTTCCAAAAATTAGTGCTAATTTACAGTGTAAAAAAACCCACAACCGGACAATTCAACTAGGACAGTTTAAGATGAAATCCTTCAGTCAGAGCTGAGATGGAAACACTGATCATTACAGTTCAACACACTCTGCCACAAAAATAAAATAAAATAAAACTGCATAAAGGCTCATTTCTCTTTTTCCTTCTTTTAAAAAAAACAACAAAATTAATTAAAATCACAAGCAGCGGTAGTGTCTGTCATGTCGGGGCCAGAGCTTCAGATGAGGTTGAATCAAAGCGTTGACGCTCCTCAGTGTTTCAGTGTCGGCTTTCATTTCAATTTAAAACTGATTAATCACCTTAATTCAACTGTAGTTAGAAAAGAGGCAGCAACGTCTTCACGTTCGAAATAAATAAATTCAAAGAAAAATCTTCACAGATAAAGCTTAGTGTGCGTTTGAGACCTGTAAATCTGACTCATTTCTACTTTCAGGGAAATTTGACCCAAAACAAAACTGAAATGAAAAGAACAGTTATTATCACATGACTGAAAGCTGTCGAAGTCGACTGTTCGCTGCTTCAAGTGATTGCTACTATTGTTTTAATTTCATTTTGAGACAAGTGGTTCTGTTTAAATTCAGGTCACTGCTGACTTGTACAAAGCCACACTGACAATTCTTCTTCTGATAATTGTTCATGAAATTAAATATTTATTTGTGCTTTTTTATTTTTTTTCGGACTAAAGTGATTTACTGTTTGTCTCAGCCTGAGTTAGTGACTTTTATCATCTATAAATTATCCCTGGCATCATAAACATGAGCGTTAAGACGAGTTGATTATAACAGGGCAGCAGGTTTTTGTTTTGTTTTTTTAAATCTTATATTATCAGTAGTCATAAACATAAATATTACAGAGATGCTTGAATATCGGTGCATGATTCCCTAGATGAGTTCAACCCCCCCAAAAAAAAAAACAAATCACATGTGCAAACAAACAGTCCTGTTCAGAGTAAGTGATGGACAAAGTCTCCTGTTCACATCAAACAAATCAGGTGTGTATCCACAAAATTAGATTTTATTTAAGTACTAAACTCCCTCGTCCTGTCTGTACCTTCGCTGCAGCTCGACAGGAAAACAGCTCAAACTGGTTAAAGACTGTAACACCACTGAAGCACGGTTTGTCCGTCTGTCCCTTGTGTTGACTGAAGCAGAAGCATTTTAAGTATGTTTTTTTTTTTTTTTTTTGTCTGCCTCCATTTATATCACGAGGAGGGTGTGTACTGATGCTCAGTGTAGACACCAGGAACAATTAGTAAGGATGCAACTGACAATCTATCTTCTCCATTAATCGATTATTAGTTCTTGATATTAAATGTCAGAAACTAGTGTCTGATGATTTCACGCAGCCCAGGTTGACATCAGACGACCAAAACAATTAATGTGGATCCGTTTCTTGTTGATCCGGTTGAGGATCATCAGGTTATTGTTGCAGTTCTGATTCAAAGACACAAGGGTGAACATTTCACATTGTTTTTTGTTTTTTTTTTTCAACATGACTAAATTTAAGTGCCAGAAATATTGACTGAAGGTGTTAATACAACAATCAAACCTTTCAGTTCTTCAGATGTGACCAGGATTTTGAACTTGGGCCCCCTCTGCTGTCCGAGAGGCCAATTACGAAGCACAACAGAGGAGTGAAAACAGACCGAATCTCTAGTGAACCTGAGTGTAAATGAAGACAAATATGTTAAAATTAGATATAAACTACTTAAAAAAAAAAAAAAACAAGTTACGCCTAGAACACGACTGACTGGCGTGTTAAATATATCTGCCTCTGTCTGGATTGTCCACATTGTGTAGAAAGTATATGATGTGCATGTTTTTTGTAACACAAAACAACTCCCAGAATATACTTTGTTAGTCTACATGTGACTCCACCCTCCATTGATCTAACTCAGGCTGCAGCAGTCACGAGTCTCCTCCGAGGCGTCTTAAGACAGCGAGGACAGCGCTTCCTGCTCTGCACATTTACTATCAGCTACTACAGGCACACTGCTGGTCTCTAAGATGCTGAAGTCACTACTTTCAGTCCAATCTCCTTTAGCTACAGTTGAGTTACGGTCCACAGATGTCATATATTGCAGCTTCTGCTGGGTAGAAACGTCCTCTTTTTCCACGGGACATCCGTTCGTCTGTAGGTCCAAAATGCTCCTGCTGGAGGCCTCGACCTCTGACCAGTGACAGACGTCCTCAGGAGGAGTTTTCATGTAGCCGTTCGCAGGCTGGACAGAGTCGTCCGTCTCGTCCTCACTGACCTTGATGATGCTCTCGTTAGAAGATGGCAGCGAGTGGCTGTCGTCATCGCTCTCGTCTTTGGTCCCGACCAAATCCACTTCTTGGTCAACTTGGTTTTGGTCCATCTGCAGAACCACATCTGGGACACCGGTCACCTCGTCAGTTACAGCACGGACGTCTGACTGCTCCTCCTCCTCCTCTTCGTTTTCAGATTTGTGACCTTCTGTGTTGTCTGGCTCCGACCTCTCTAACTCCTCCTCACAGCTGACATCTGTAACTGGACCCTCAGTGGTAACAGTGTGGACGAGGCCGTCAACCTCAGAGCAGGCGACTTCCAAAACCTCCTCCTGCGATGTCACAGTTCTTCTTCCTATGACCTCAGAGTCATTTACCTTAAAATCTAAAACTACAGAATTCATACATCTCTCCGGCTCACAGCTGATCTTTTCTATTTTTGCCTCCCCAGTAGAGTCCAACTGATCATCCTTCACCTCCATTTCTGAATGGTGAACAGTCTCTTCCTCAGTGTCTGTTTCCTTTTCCTCTCTTTCCTCAAATATACTATCCACCCCACAGTCAGCTCCCATGGGCGAGTGCACCTCCACTGGAGTCTGTATCTGACAGCTCCTCTGGTGGCTCTGCTCTGCCAGGCTCAGGCTCTCGGGGTCGTCCTGGTTGTCACCCAGATAGAAGTTCGCCTGTGCTGGGCCAGAGTCGCACTCAACAACAGCCTCTAGATGGTTGTTCTTCTGGGAGATCTTTACTGAGGATTTCTCCTTGTACCGTAACTGAGCCGTGTCCTTATCACAGCGCTCCAGTGAACCCGGAGGAGGGTCGGGGTCTCCACAGGAGAGAAGCTCAGGGCTGAAAGTCTCTCTAATTTGTAAGTATGGTTGATGAGGAGCTGGGCTGTGGAGTGGGAAAGAAAATAAAATTACTCTCTTGCCAAGTATTGGATGAGAAGATGAATACCACTATTATGTCTGGACGCCGCATATGAAACTACAGCCTGAAGCTAGTTAGCTTAGCTTAACATAAAGGCAGGAAACATTGGGAAAACAGCTACCCTGGCTCTGTACATCCAGTTCAAACTGTAACGTCAAAGCTGTAATTCATTTACTAATTGTTTAGAATATATCACTCACTCCTGCATTAAGCAATGTTTTTATTGACATTGATTGTAATGTGAACGTGTTGGCAGTAACACCAAACCCTTGGGAATCAACAACCAAATATGCAGAACAATTTAAATCCTTCGCTGCACAAATCAACTGAAATGAATCTAAATTTAAACAGTGACGGGTGATGCAAAGATAAAAGGTTATTTCCACGTCATTAGCACCAGATCAGAGGTTGAGATCCACCCCTCGTACCTCTCCATGGACTCGTAAGAAACAGTCAAACTTGGCTCCTTGATGGAGTCGTCCTCCTGAGCCTGAGCCAAGCCCCAGTTGGACGAGGCATAGGTGAGGATGGCGTCCGTCACAGAGTAGGGAGTGTGGCCCTGAACGCAGTCCTGGATGTGGCCGACTGGCAGCTGGGTTTGGAGGAAGAGGTGGAGCTGGCTGTCTGACAGACACACCGTCATGTGCACAACTCTGTCCGGACAAAGGTACAAAAAAAATAAATAAAAATCATGACATTATATCACAGGCAGCTGTATCTGTAGATCAAACACTGGGGGTTTAAGACGAATAAGATGAGGAACTGACTTGTACAAGAAGGCCTGAAGTCCCTTCCTCCTCCTCTCCAGAAAGTCCTCATTATTGAAGGAAAAGAAGGATTTTCCTGGAAGCTCTGGGACTGGCCTGGAAGAATGACAACAAGGAAAAAGGTGTTTGCAGATTATATCTTATTTACTTCAATAAGTGTCACAGAGGTTAAAGGAAACTTTGGAAAGTCCTGTTAATGTGCAGCCAAAGTTGGAAGGTTTTTAAAAGGTGTAACAATCTAAATATTTGATCTACACAAGGAAGTATCATGAGGAAACACTAACTTATTTTTAGCTGTAAACACATTATTTCCTTTATAGTTGGTATGTAAAATGAATTATTTAAAAGACACCAAACATCTTTCATTTGGAGTTTGTTTGGACATCTGATGAATTTAATATTTTCTGCTTAGCTCTGTGTTTGGTCTCCTCCGGGTGCTGAGGGAATCATCTGTCTCTTTAGCTAAATGCTAATTGCCTAACTACGTTTAGCAGCTTCCCTCAGATTGTGTGTCTGCTGCTGAGCGGGTCGAGTGAAGTGCTGGAGGATCTTAAAACACTGTTTTTAATGGACAAGTGGAGCCTCATTTCATTTAAAGCTTCCACCAGAGCCTCAGTCCTAGATTATTGTCCTGTGATGAACCAACACCTCTCTACTATCACCTCTGGACAGAAAGAATACAGGTACAGGAGCATCCGCACAGTCTTCACAACTACTTACACCAAACCAGCGTTTTTCTGCAGCTTCTTCTTGAGCCAGACAAACTCACTGTAGCGCCGACGCACACAGGAAGTCTTGGCTGTGAAGGCTTTACTGTTGGTCTGGGAAATTAAATAAAACACACAAGATGAAGCTTTGGATCCTATTAAAGAAAAGGTTGGTGATTTTATATAGTTGTTGTTATAAACAAATTGCACGAAAGATACAAAAAAACAACAACAATGACTTGATTCTAATAACATCTATAGAACCAAACCTGATGTAGAGCTGCACAGTTATTCAAAGTGTAATCGACATCTCAATCTCAATGTTGTACAATGTTAGCATTAGTGTTGTGGTGCTTCAGAGATGCCCCGGCCTCAAATCATATTCTCCAGACATAAGGCTACAAGCTTGTTTGGTTCAAGACCACAAAAAAAAAAAAAAGAAAAAAAAAGAAAATGAAAATGAAAATTCAAACAAATTTTGACTCATATCAAAAAAATCACAAAATGACACACACACACCTCAAATACTCACTAGAGCTCTGAAAACAGTCTGTTCTGGTTTGACTAACATTTGCGATAAACTACAGGGTCCAGCTGTTCTAGAAAAATATCATCCCTCTAAAAATCAGTGACTTGTGTTTTAAAGGTTTTCTTGTGCAGTCGGAGGCAACAGGCCTGAGACCCACAAAGTTATTTAGAGGCAGACTAATGAACTGTAGTTTTTCCTCCTTTCACAGGATTTATTGACAATAACAGAACTATTGAACCTCAGCCATGTCCTCTAACTTTACAATTTACAGCAGTTACTTTACATTTAAGTCTTTTAATTTTTTTGGGGCTAATGTGACAAGAATGACTCGGCTCATGCTTCAGCTGTGTGGTAACAGCAGAACGAACCCTTTATCACATGCCTTTGGTTCTGGTGGCTCGTGACAGAGTCCACTCATGTTTGCATAGCAAGGCACCTTCTGACAGACCATAATCTATTTCAGTGCAAGCTCTGTTGGTTTAGTTCACATATTCTAGTTTCTATTGAGCTTCCTCTCCTGACTCCATCAATCCATTCAAACTTCTACAGTCAAGTCAAGGGGAAAACAAGATTACAGAAAAGTACCTTCAATTAGTTGATCAACAGAGAATCAATTGGTTTTGTTTTGTTTTTTAAATTAAAATGTCTGACATTTCCTGTTTCCAGCTTCTCAAATGTGACTGTTTTTTTTTGTTATATATAAAGGTAAATCATATTATTCTGAAATCTAAAGACATGAGATCAGGCTGGTTGTTGTTAAGAGCAATAAAACATCCAGTCATGTTTAGGTGTCTCTTAAAGGAGCTTTATATCATTTTATACAAAATCCACTGCTGTTTAAAGCTATGCTGAGAATTGACATCATGATTTTTGCAGGTTTCACCAAATTAATTTGACTTTTTAATACAATTTTAGTTCCATATACAAGTGTAATTTATCTGTTTCACAATCATACCTCCCACAGTATAAAATAAAATACATTTTTGCCATTACAGCCCTTTATTATTCCTAATAAGCTAATTAATTAATCATTAAAAATAGATGGATGAATGGATGCCTGGTTAAAAATGACTGATTTAATAAATTCAGATGTCTGGAACGATAGTACTGGGAAGTAGATAGTACTGAGTACAGGTTCACTAAAACAGTCTATAGTTAATTTTACTGTTAATAGCAGGAGGACAAATATTGTTTTGTAAATTAAAACTTGCCATCAGAGACCGCCATATTCTATGACATAGTAAAAGGTTATATTTTTTTTATTTGAAAAAGCAAGAAAAGCTACTTGTCTGGATTTTCTCATTTTAATTCTAACACTGAATATTTACATCTCACATGTTCACATAGAGGAAATTACTCTATGGCCACATGCAAAATCAATCATGTGAGGTCAAACAATCTTTGGCAATGTCATGAGTCGACACCCACACAACACATCCGTCTGGGTCATGAAGCCTTGCTGCTGACACAGCACAAAACAAACCGCCTCCTGGACTACAACATCAACTCCTGTCCAAACAAAATGTAAGGAATCTATCTACTGCAAACTCAGTTGCTTTCCAAAGGTTAAGTCAGACAGAAAAGGGTCACAAAGTTCTAATTGAAGGAGTGGTACCTGGACCTTCAGTCCAGGCTGTTTATCCTTGCTATTACCTTTTACCTCCTTTGGTGTAAGACAGGCTTAACAGAAAACTGTAAATCTGTAGATTAGTGGCAGAAACCACTGGTAATTCTTATCTAGGAGAACACTCCCTCCAAGTCTAATGAAATTGTCTTCATTTAAGGCAAGGCAAGTTTATTTTCACATAAATTAGCATTTTAGGATTTCTCACATTGCAAACATGTCTTTCATCTGTTTTCCATAGACAGATACTTTAATTATCCAGAGGGAAATTCACATGTCGGAGCAGTACTTAACAACCAAGAGATAAAAACATATAAAACTACAAGATAAATAGATCAATCTGGTGGGGTGAGGAAAAAGTGCTGGTTTGCAAAACTGCAAAATAAGCTGGCAAACAGTGATTAACAGTTATTAACTTGTGTTTTATCTCTCTCTAATCCCCATAAAAAACCTATCAGGCCTTCACCCAACAATTACTTCGATTTGTGATTATTCAGATTATTTTCCTGATTATTGATTGAAATTATCAGAAATGTTTGCAATGGATCAGTAGTCTTAGTTCTGAAAGCAATTATTCATATGATGCAGTTTGGTGTCAATACTTACATGTAGGAATATTTTATAATCCACATATGAATTCCATGAGCCTTCGTTCTGAATGCGGGGATCTTGGACCCGCACTGCAACGAACTCCTGAGGGACAAACACAAAGTCATAGTTTAATAAACTTAAATTTAAAAAAGTTTAAAAAAAAAAACAAAAACTGCTGTGGTGTTTCTGTGTGTTTTACTGGTTAAACTAACAGATTACAATCTAAATTACACTACAGGCTGGACACATGCCTCCTCTTCACAGAGATGAATTTCCCATAATGTTTTTAATGCATCAATAGAGGCATTGTTCTTTGGCATTTATTAACTGGAAGTTTGTTTAAAAGGAAGGGGGGTGTTCCTCCAGAAGGTCTTTTTGTTTCACAAACAGGGAACAAGGAACAAATCAAGGAAGTCACTTACATCTTCTTCGTGATTAGTGTTCATCCTACCGAGTGCTGCACTGCATAAAAATAGAAAGAAGAATAAATGAGCAGAGATTTCAATAAACTGGATCAAAAGTTTAAATGATGTCTCTTTTCTGTGGCGTTGTCATGAGCCGATGACTCATCCTCTATAGGATGAGCTGGTCAGATAGAAGCAACTGAGTCACTCCTGCAGGCATTTCTTTTTTACAACCAGACATATTCAGCCTCTTACAAGCTTTTTCAGGAACAAGCCCTCAACTCTGTAGCTTTGTGAAACGAACCCATTGGTGGTTTATCAGTCACATTGTGCAGCTGGTTGACCAAAGCTGAGCTCAGCCATCATAAAGCTGGCACGTCACATTTATCTGACTCTGATGGGGAGATCGCACAATTTTGCATTATCAAGGCGTTTACCGTTGTTTGTTTTTTTTTTTGTTTTTTTTTTTAATCAATGCCACCAGACACAAAACAACCACAGATGAGAATGATCATAAAGGGACAAACAACAACTGCTGAGACATCGATGGCAAGAAAGAGACACTGAATAACAAGAGTTTCCTGTTGTTATTTATAGGAGGGGATGGGGGGGGGGGGGGGGGGCTTTTACTTTTCTGGGCCCGTGTTGTCTGATAATCCGTCCATGCTTTTAACGGTTATTTCTCCATTAAATCAAGACATTATTCTTGCTACGATGGGAGTTTGTCCTGCTGTGGGACACGAGAAATAACCGTCAGAATTTAACCGGATGTGGAACATTTAGCCTCTTTGTGCTCTGCAAACAAAATTTAAAGTGCAACTAAAGTGCCCAACTAAATCCCAAACTGAGAGGAACGACTGTCATAAAATAAAACCTTAAGACTTTTTTTTTTTTTTTTTTAAAGAGGAGTTAGTTGGTCTAGCTAAACAGCTAAACCTCAGCTAAAGGCTAATCCTACTGCGACGACAACTACTTACTTTCATGGGGTGTGTGTCAGCTGCTGTGGTGGAGTCCGGGCGGCTGTAGTCGATGTCGTCCTGCCCGTCGACGTGTGTGTTTTATTTAAGAATAAAACCCTGAAACACGGACGCTTGTTGTTCAAACCTGCTCCTGGCTCCATTTCGCAAGTCACAAGCACCGCTGCGACGTCACGCCGTGACATAGCGGCTTCCGGAGGCGTGCGTGATGACGTGAGCGGGCGGGCGGGTGGGTGGGGGCGTGGTCACACGTTACGAAGTTAAAACCGGTAAATTAGATTTAAATAAATATATTTATTATTTGGTTATTTCACTCAAAGTGGGCCACATGAAACAAATGTTTGATATGAAAATTATAATTAATTAATTCAAATCATCATTTAGTAAAAATTATGCAATACTAAGTTAAAGTTATGAGATATTAAGTCGAAAATATGAGAGTAAAATTATGAGGCAGGAAGTCATTAATTAGCTCGAAGGGTGACACAGATCGATCATAAAATCCAAATTAGAAGATGACTTGGAGTCAAAATGCTACATCCTGCATTATTACAATCATTATAACTGCTGTTTTTTTACAATGCAGCAGATTCCTGTATTAACTTGTTTTACATTAATTAGATTCTTCCCTGTTTACACTGGCTTCTTTATACATTCAGTATGAAGTTCACTGTTCTTAAAACTCACCTGTGGGCTTATAGTTTTAGTTCAGCTCGTGTATAAATATCTTTGATAAGGAAGGAAAGAACATCAGTGCTCAGTGTTTTATGTCCCAATTCTGTAGCAGTAAATGTTGTGTCTATCTGGTGGGAAAACCTGAGCAGTGCTTTAAACACCGCTTCAATCCGACCATAGATGAATGATCAATTGCATCTCCAGCCTCGTTGTTAAACACAAAATCATGTCCATGCTTGGGGAGTCATTTTCTGCCAAAGGAGGATTATCAGAACTAAGACAGCTGACCTTAGAAATGAATTTAATTTTTAGATGAATGATAATAACAAAATATAATAAGTAAATAAATGAAATCTAACTGGCGGCGTCTGCTCATCCAGGTTGTAACAGCGCAGGTTCCCACAGGGATTAACGGAGTAAATCAGTTTATTGGCTGCACTGTTTACCGTTGCAGTGAGGCCGATCCAGTTGATCCAGTCCGCAGCTTGCTCTCGCTCTGCGCCCACAGATCTACAAACGACACGCGCGCGGTGCCACCGGCTCTGGTTACCATGGTGAGAACATCCACCCGCTTTGTAATCCGCCAAAGCTGCACGCGCGCCGCTTCTCCAACGGACCAGCGGACTTTTTTTTTTTTTTTTTTTCCTCCTCTCACGCCAGACGAAGGGGCGGAAACGACACATTTTCAACACAAACCGCGACGTTATTACCGTGTAACTGCGGGACAAAGCCTATCGTGTTGTTTTATTTCGGTTCGGGTGGAACTTTTAAACCCGGTTAAATTGTAAGTCATTGTAAGGTGAGTTTAATTTTTGTCTCCCCTCCTCCCTCCAAAAGCGTCAAGTACCGTGAGGGGCTTCTCAAACGTGTTGTTTCGTTTGATTGTGCACGAGCCTTAACGTTAGCTAGCTTAATGTGCATATTTTCAATGGGGGGACGTGTGAATGGCAGTCGCGTTTTGTTAGGAGACGCATTTCATCTCGAGCGTGACCTTTAACGACCAGTATAACCGACAGACATCCCAGAGTATGTAACATTAGTTGCTAACGAGAAAGCAATATGGAGGAGACGCCAGCTAGCTGCAAACTGCTTCCCTTCGAGGCTTTGTCGTGCGGTGTTTCCCCCCTTCTTTGCTAGCTAACGTTAGCTTTAAAAAAAAAAAAAAAAAAACCCTCTAATGAACGGTGCATGGGTGTTTTTTTTTTTTTTTTTTTTTTACACACCGCGACGATGTGAATTAGGTGTATCGTTAGCTCAGTGTTTCCACATTAAATGTTACATGCTACGAAGCCGCCGCCAGGTGTTGCAAATCTCTTGTTGATGCTGCCAGTTACAGGCACGACCATAAACGCATCACAGTCTGTTAACAACAATAACACTGAGGCATCCACCTTGTGCATTTACCTTGTTGAAGATGGTTTATAATATATGGTATCATATTTTTGCGCTCCAGCTAAAACACACTTGTAACACTGACCCTCCTCCCCCTCATAAAGAGATGAAGAGTTTTGCACCATGTCATAAGGTACAGGGGTAACTTCAGGTAATGCAGATTGGGCAGTCTTTTCAAAATAGAAAAATGTCGATAATGAATCAGCCTCTCAGCTGAGAGAATGTCCTGCTCTTCTTCGTCATATATCATTGAAAAGTAAATATTTTGGGGTATTTGGACTGTAAATCGTACAAAGACAGCTCAGACCTCGACATAAACAGCATACATGTATTGGATTGCTGGTTATCTGCATTGCCTTACATTGCCACCCTTGTGTCTTTTCAATAAATCCCATTCTCCAATGCTGTTCTCTCCTCTCTGCCACATTGATTCCCGCTTGCTTCCATCATGCAACAATCTTGACGTTGACCAGGAACCTGCTGGTCCCCAGGTCTACCTGATGAGTATGAGCCTGACTACAGAACCCTCTAACGATGGTCCCACTGTTACAGAAGGTTTTATATATCATTATTTTCTAACATAAATTTCTCTGTATCACTTGTCCTTGTGCGGTAAGGTGTGTGTCAAGAGTCAAGGAATGGATAAAGTAGTGCATGTCGACAAAAGTGGCACTATAAATGTTTTTCATCCATTTGAAACTGAACTCAGCAGAAGTGTTTCCCATTCATTTGTGAACCAGAGTAACATGTGTCCTAAATAAATGTTAGCATCTTAAACTCTGCCACTGGCTCATAAAAACACCTGCAGGCAGTAAGAGATTTCATTTTCAACGCTCAGCAGTGGTTAAAAAAATGGCTGTTTCCAGGGACGGTGACAAGCGATCGGCTCATCGCTCCTGTCTCTAACCTGTCAGAGAGCAAAATGACTTCGGCTGAGAAAAAGGACAAGAAGGCAGATGATGTTGCGGAGGAAGAGGAGGAGGAGGAGGAATATGTGGTGGAAAAAGTCCTGAATCGGCGGGTGGTGAAAGGGAGAGTAGAGTACCTTCTCAAGTGGAAAGGCTTCTCTGAGTGAGTGCATTTGGGGAATTGTTCTAAATGTATTTATCATTTTTAAATTAAATAAATTTGGTTGACTTATGTCTCATTATCTTATTTCCTTTAAATCAGAGATTTCATTAAAATCTTGTCATAGAATGAAAATGGCTGCATATTTAACAGATGCCCACAGTCATGATTTAAATAGATAAATACTGTATTTTTATGCACTGATATCTGCAGTGAAGATAACACGTGGGAGCCAGAAGATAACTTGGACTGTCCAGATTTGATTGCAGAATTTCTGCAGTCCCAAAAATCAGCACATGATGGAAAGAGAAAGGCGGCTGGAGAAGCAGAAGGGGACGATAGTAAATCAAAGAAGAAGAAAGATGATGTAAGTCCCGATTCTTTGTTTTTGTTTCAGTCCTTCTTTTTTTTTCTTTTTTCTTTTTGGAGTTTAAGGTTGAAAGCATGTTCATCTTCTTCAGTGTCCTTTAATGCCCTCACACCTAAAAACATTGTCATAAAAATAATAATACATTTTGAAAACAAATGCTAATATTAATTTCCATCTTCAAAAAAAAAAGTGGTGCGTCACATTTAGTGATATAAAATCATGTTGGATTAATTGTGTCAAATGAAGATGTTATGTTTCAAGACATTAAGCCTGTTTTCATTTTGTTTTTAGATTTTACATCACATTAGTTTTAGGATGTGTAAATACTAAATAATAGGCTCAGTGACTATTTCCAGGTACCATATTACACTAAGGGTCCTGACACACTTAGTCTGCAAATGTTGAATAACCAGCACAGACAAAAACTCCCATTAACTGCTTTAAAAGTTGCATTTGAAGACATCACAAAGACTTCCTACCAACGAACAACCTGTATTAATGTCGTCTGTGTAGTTTAATGTTTTGACTTCACTATGAATCTGACTAAATAGAATCATCAGTAATAATAAGTGTAAAATGTTATGTCTAATAAAAAGTTGCACAGTTAAGTTTTGTTTAGTTTGTCTTTGCTTCGCTCTTCTGTCATCAGCCCATGAAAAGAGAGAAAAAAAGAAATAAAAGTCAGGATCTATGTAACATGATGTTGACAGAGCAGTTTAAAAGGCGGGAAAACACAACCCAGCTCCGTCAGACTGGGTGGAGGAAGAGCTGCAGGGGGCAGGAGGAAGGTGAGCAGCTTTTTATCAGCACAACAGAGACTGATCTGTTTCTGAAGGCAGGGAGCTGGTTTCTGGTTTCTGAACCATGTGGCAAATTTAGGCATCCACTTCAGCAGCACGTTGGATGAGTCAACCAGTTACAGCTCCACCACCCTCCTCCTCCTCCTCCTCCTCCTCCCTGTCACCTTCTGTGAGGTCACACACACAGTTTCCAGGAACTCAAATGTCAGGGCTTCCCGCACTTTCACACTCATGCCCAGAAAGACTGTGCATGTTCTGGGGACTCTCCAAATCCACAATTCATCAAGTCCACAAGAGGGCTGAAGTGGACTTTCCACAGACTGGCTTTCAGTCCACACTTTACTACACAGATGTGGCACAAACACAAGACAACAACAATATTTACGTTGCACAAATATGTTGAACTGAAAACGTTACCTGGTCCCAGCTTCTTAGATTTGAGGATTTGATGCTTTTCTTTGTCTTATATGATTCTATTTGTCTTTTGGATAGTTGGTTGGATCACACAGGTATTTCTCTCTCTTTAACGTTTTAATGACAACCAATGAATGAATTGATGAATTAAGACAATAATCAGCAGGTTAATTGATAATGAAAATAAAAATGGCAGCGATGCATAAAAAGAGATGCAGATAGAATTAAAATGTGGCAGAATAAAACATTTTCATCTTTTTTAACAACAAATTGGCAGCATTTACAAAAAACGTACACATAAATAAAACGGTCTCAATCTGCAAAGGACGGACATTTGGTTTGAGTCTCTTAAGTAAAACGACAAGATCGTTAACACACATTCCTTTTTTTGTTTATCAGCATTTAGATCTCAGGTTTTTAGAGGCAGCTACAAACATGAAATCCTCCAACATTCATTGTGACAAAGTTCAACGTGTCCCAAATGTTTTGTGTTTCTGCAGCAGCTTCCTTTTAAATTCAGATCCAGCCATAAGAATCCAGGAACCGAGACATCCTGCAGGTCGTCGTGTTAATGCAAAAATGTTGCTTTGCGTTGATTGTGGTTGTATTTTGTTCTTTGATCCGCAGACAGAGAAGCTAAGGGGCTTTGCTCGAGGTCTGGATCCAGAGAGGATTATCGGCGCCACAGATTCCACAGGAGAACTCATGTTCCTCATGAAATGGTTCGTGTGCACTGTACAGTTAGTTACTGTTGTAACCGTGGGCTGAGAGTTTGGGATTGAAAACCTTCTATGTGGTCGATTGATTGTTTTTTTTTTTTTTTTGCTGTCGTTTCCTGTCTAGGAAAAATTCTGACGAGGCTGACCTGGTACCGGCGAAGGAGGCCAACGTGAAGTGTCCGCAGGTGGTCATCTCCTTCTATGAAGAGAGACTCACTTGGCACTCGTATCCCACCGAGGACGAGAAAAAGGACGAAAAGAACTAACGCAGGGCGAAGAAAGAAAACTGTAGTTTTGAACTTCATTGTACTTTCAACGGGATTTGGTGGGGGCAGGGCGGGGCGGCAGAGACAAGCAAGACGCCATTGGACTCATTTGTCTTTTGGTGTAGTATCGCATCATTTGATTCTACTTTTATCTGGATATTATCTAAATGTATATATGCTTCAGGTTTGCTTGACAAAACCTCGTCCATTTGAATTGTAAAACAGTGTTAATTTCCAGTATCCATTCCAGATTGAGTCACCTGACCGTTTCTAACATTGGCTCCAGAGCTCGGTCATCTTGCTGTGACATCGTATTCAGTGAGGTGATGTTTTTATTTCATTCGTGTGTCATTATCTTTACTTGGCTCATTGGTGCTTTTGAGGACAAAACAAAATAATAGCCTTTTCCCTAGGACTTGTTTGGTGTACGATCATGAAGCCTCCTCAGTGATGAATTTGGTCACTGGTAATCTTTGTAGTGTTTTTCATTATCATGTCTTGCTTGTCAGTTTTGGAAAATAAACCACTTTTTGTTACTGTGCTGTTTCATGCTAGTGTCACTCTTAATATTAGCAGCAAGGCTGCAACTGAGCGATGAAGTTATTTTTTTGAAGGCTTTATTTTTTACGCTTTTAGTGTAAGAGCAGTGAAAGAGAGAGACAAGGAAGGACGGGGAGGGAGAGAGAGAGGGAGGACGCCATGCAGCAGAGGACCATGGCTCGGACACGAACCCAGGCAATATTTTTTCTGTTGGTGACAGGTTCAACCAATGTTTTGTCTTGTTCTACAAACTGAAAAACCTCAAATATTAATTTGACTCAACACAAGGAGCAGCAGAGTTTTACATGTGAGAACCAGGAGACGACATATTTGTTATTTCTAGCTTGAGAAATTAGTCCAACAATTGTTGCCAATTTATTATCAGTCACTGATGAAATGAAAAATTGTTGCAGCTCTATTGTGTTACGACCTCCCCTCCTGAACAGACCAAAAACCAAAAGGGAAGCCTTAACACACCAGGCAGAGCCAAACTGTTGCAGCCAAAAGAAACCATTTATTTTTATTTCTTTTAACCATAATTACAACCAAGAAAAATCATTCAAATCTGATGGACCGGCCAGAAGAAGGGAAGCCACCAGACCAGCCCAGAAAGGGCCGTAGGGTCTGTTGTCTTCTCTCCAACCTAAACCAGAAAGACCCAAATCTGACAGAAAACAGGAGGACGGGCCCATCAGTGAAAACAACAACCAAAAGAAACAATCATCACAAGCACACAGCTTCTTGTGGGGCAGTGGGAGGCGGCTGGATGAGAGGGAGCCTCGAGCCTCTGCCCATAAACTTAAAGGTTCGTCCCGGGTCAGGACGGACCACATCCACCTGGACCAGACGGCACCAGCAGGGGAGGAGGAGGAGTGTAACGCCCAGTTACCCATCATTCATGGCCCCGCGGCCTTCTCCAAGAAACACTTTAGAAATGATCAGATATACTTTCCCACAAAATCTGTAACACTGACCAACATTAAACCGCAAAGTCGTCCGGACCGAGCTCCTGTCGCACAGCACAACAAAAACCATTCACGACAACCAGAACACAAGAGTCACAGGTGAAAATAAAAACACTTTATTAATCAATAAAAACAATTCTTGATTGCCAGCAAATATCTCAAAACAGGGAACTACATCCAAACTCAAAAGCAGAGGGTGAGACTGTTATGGAGACATTTGACAAACTTCAGAAATAATGACAAACACAAAACATGAAAATATTTACATAACAAGACAGACAAAAAAAAAGAAAAAAAGAAAAGTGCACTAAGTAGTAGCAGTACTAAATAGTTGGTGTTGCACTGGGTTACACTGAAGTGAATGTTAACCAGAGTTTCATGCCTGAATATCACATGTAATGAGGACGTTTCTCCTTCAAAAACAAGTTTTTTTGGACATCATAATGTTGCGAGTTCTGTTCAGCCTCTTGTAAATATTCTAGCCTAACTGCTATCTCAGCTGCAACAACTGACCTATTTTTATTTTATTTTATTTTTTTATGTATGTATTTATTTTTTATTTTTTTTTTTACAGAAGGTGATGTAACACATGTACTGACGAACTTCATTCAAATAGACAAGTAATAGCACTTCTACTTTGAGAACAGCTTTCTTCTGTTCTCAAAACCTTTTTAAAGTGAAGATAATGAGATTGTGAAATAAAGGCATTCAAATCAAAGTGGCCACAACGCACGCCATCAGTTCACGCATCCAAGAAACATCTCCTGCAACAACTCGGCTCACTTTGTTATCAACACAAAAACTTAAAAACAAAAGGACTCATAATAATTTAAGCCAAACAACTCGGCCTTACAGCAGTTACAAAAAAAACAAAACAAAAACAAAAACAAACACCGCCTCGAGTGGCTTTCGTTTGGGTAACGTTGGCAAATAAGTTACTTAAAAAGGGATATCGCTACACCACAGCGACAACCGAGCCTGTTTCAAGTTGATGTTTAAACGGCGCCTCCGAGAGGCAGAAGGAAAGCAACAGATAATCCATAGCTTTGATCTGTGGCAGCCTGGAGTCGGTGGTAACGGTGCAGTGCTCTGGAGCTCCCGGCTCGTCACAACTTCTGATAACTTCTCTTGTGATTACAGGCTTTCAAATCAACAAAGAGGGTGTAGACTTTTAATGTAAAGCTGGCGTGGCTAGACCTATAACCTTGCTTATACTACGGATTATGAACAGTTAATAAGAGCCTCCCTTTAACGCAGCTCCCGTATTTAAACCTGCAGCGAAGGAATAGCGACAGACACGGCAAAATGCATATAGCCAAGCCTTTTAAAGACAAATTACAGTGCTATGTATAATTTATGAGGAAGCTGATACATTTTGCAATGCAGTGTGCCTCCTCCCTTAAAAAAAACAAAACAAAACAAACAAACAAACAAAAAAAAAACACATCCATCTCCTCCTCTTGCAGGACTTAACCTCCAGGCCTCTTTTAGCAGCGGCCAACACAACAGCCTCTGACTCGCCCTCGTCTCGACATCCTCCCTCCACGCGTCAAACCCCCGTCTCTTCAGGGCCCTCTGAACTCAGATGCCACTCACAAACTGCCTCAAAAACTGGAATTTGTGACACAAACCTACAGAATCAGAGTGCAGTGTTTGAGCATTTAAGATGTATTCGGTTCGAGTGAGGTGCACCATACAACCTTTGGTTAGTATAGGTGTTAATGGCATCCTAAAATGATGGACTTCCTTTAGCCTTTGGTATCTAAACTCCCACAACCATCGACGCTGTTCCTTGCCTGAAGATTTGCAACTTAAAAGCTTCAGTGACTATGAAAATCACTAAAAGTCTCCAGGGTGGGATGTGTCTGATAGTCCTTTAAAACCTTCAGTGCATAGGTATTCCAACCATCCTTGTTAACAGTGTTCTTTTACTCCCACTTTGCTCGGTGCCAGTCCCTTCTTCAACCCCACACATCTCCATCCTCAGTGGTTTGGTGCAAAAAGGATCAAGAGCAGCTAAAATTTTTCTAATAGCTCGTTTTATGTCCTTTTATATCCCTCTTCTCCCCTTATTGTTTTCCCCCCGTCTAAATAATGAAATATCGGTGCTCAACCGAAGAGCTACTTCTGCTTCGAAGTTTTTCCAGGAAAAAACATGTAGGAACAGAATGAAAAGGGAGAAACTAATGCAGGAAGAGTAGTCAACAATGCCATTTTTCTACTCACCAGAATCTTCGTAAAGGAAAAAAGGACATTTCTCTTGCATCTGCAGAAATCTTTCTTATTGATTTAGCAAAGTGACAGAATAAACAGCAGTTTGTCCCCCCTCACTTCTTTTTGTCTTTCTGTTTTTTCTCGGGCTTCCGGTTCTGCTCGGCGGTCGTCACCCCGCGGGGCATGATCAGCACGCTGCCGTCTGCGCTGTATTGGAGCGAGTACTCGCTGGGAGGATAGGGCCGGCCCTCCTCGTCCCGTAGCTGAGTGAACACCTCCTGGTACAGACTCTGCATTTTCTGCTTCATCTGCCGGATGGAGCGGATGAACTCCATCTTCTCCTTCAGCAGCCGGGCCTTGTCACGCCTCAGGTCTTGGACGCCCTGCTCCAGGTTTATGATGGTGTCCAGCTTGCGCTTGCGGCAGTTCTGCGCCGCCATCTTGTTCTTGCCACGCCTGCGGATGTCGCGGATGAGGGCGAGCTGGGCTTCACTCAGGTGGTGCTTGGCTAGAAGCTCGTTGAACTCCTCGACGGGCAGGTTGATGATCTTGTCGTTGGAGAATGGGATTTTCATGGCCCGGGCTCGGCGCTCGTCGCGACTGGAGTGCTTGTCGAGCAAGTCCTGAGCGGGCTGAAGCTTCGAGCTCTGTTTGTCGCGGACAGTCTTCTTCCCGGTTGAAATGGGGAGCTCCGGGTGCTCGGTGAACGCAGACGAAAGCGGCAGGTTGTAAGTGTGATTGTGGCTGATGCTGTCGAGCTGAGGGAGGCTGTGGAACTGGGAGGGGTCCTGATAGCTCATACGGCAGAGCTTACTGTACCCAGGCTGGTAACCTCCAACAGCACCTTCCTCTGGCTCCGCCGTAGCTACCTCAGAGTCAGTGCTGTATCCCACAGCTCCCTCCTCCGAGAAGGTGGCAGACGTTGAGGAGGAAGAAGCTGCAGAGGAGCAGGATGTCTCAGAGCTGCTCGGCGAGGCCGGGCTGTGGCTGGAGTCCAGGGAAAGACCAGAATCTGAGTCAAGCTCATCCTCCAACTGGGAAGCTTGGGCCTGGCTAAAACCCTCTTCCATGGCAAGGTCCAGCAGGCTGATCTCATCCAGCATGGACTCCTCCAGCAAGGTGCTGAATGGATCGGGCAGGATCGGCGTGGATGTAACGTTGCTGCTGGAGCTGTTGATGTGAGGTGGGAGAAAGATCCCTGTCAGGTTAGTGGCTCCAAATGTGGAGTTGATGTTGGTTGAGTTGCTGGAGGAAAGTCTGAGCATGGTGGGTCTTGGGGTGACGCTAACAGAGTCCAACTGGGGGCTGAAAATCTGGGGGAAGTCTTGGCTGCAGCTGGGGAGGGAGGCCTGGTGAAGGCTGACATCCTGGTTTATTGGCGTTGAGCGAGCAGAGAGTCCAAAGTTCGCCGCTGTGTTTGACTCAGTCGTTCCACTTGTGCCACTAACAGTGCTGGAGTTGGTGTGGAGCGAAGTGCTGTTCACTTCCATTGCCTTCGAACAGGAAGATTTTGTTTAGGGAAATCTTTATATATTCTTCAAATTATAAAGCACAAGCTTGTGCAAAATAATTATCAGACAAATTTGTGTTTTTCCTTCTTTTTAAAAATTAAAGAGGAAATTTTTTCACACTTTCATATTATCTTTCACTCTAAAATGATTATAATGAATTTATATTCATTGTTAAACACTTTTGACGCTTTTGTTTTGGATCTAATTTTGTGAGTTTTCTCATAAGAACAAACAAGATCTCGAGATTTGAAGATGCTAAATTTTAAAAGAAGGGACGTACTTGTAGCTCCATGATGGCCATGATGTCCTGCCACTGCTGCTCCAGGTCTAACTGAGGCTCTGCTGCAGGCAGCTGTGGTGCCAGAGGGAGGCCCTGAGATGTTGAAGGAACTTCTTCATTGGAAACTGCTATTTCTGGGGTGACGACCGGGGCTGGAAACTGGTTAAAACATGTCAGACGTGTTAATAAAAACACTATTTTTACTGTTATATCTCCCTTTACAAGTTATTTTTCACGTGAAACAACAACTGTTATGTTTTTACCTCAGATTCTTCACCAAAAGGGAACGTGGCCTCCAACAGCCTCAAACACTCTTGTAGAGACAGAGACGTCTGTGAGCCCAGACCTGGGAGCTAGGTAACGACACAGAAAAGGTGTTTGTATTATATGAAATACAGATTTTTTTGAAGGTGCTTTCACACCTGTTCATTAGATACATCGTTGTATGTTAATTGATGTCTGGTTTGTGTTCACACTGACTTTTTACAAACGAACCAAGAGTTGGAAGCATGAAGTCATACGGACTGACAGGTAACTCTTTTCTTTTTAAATACAACCTAACGAAAGGAAACACAGACACATACAAAAGACAAAATGAAAACAGAATAAAAATAAAGTAGGTACCATTCCCCTTAACTCATTAAGCACATTCACTGGGCGCCCAATTAAAGATGTAGATAGAATCAACACACGAGCACCATTTTCAACATATATCATCTCATCTCAGAAACTAGATGAACCGTTTCTGTGAAATCTGGCAGGTAACCCAGAACTCCAGAGAGGTTTTCCCCACACTGCCATAGCAGGGGGATTGACAGGTGACAGTTTTCGGGACTGTCCCACCACATCAGCTGTGTAACATGAGCCAACGGGGGCAGATAATGCTGCACTTTGCTGTGTCTTATAGTTGGCTGTGGATGTATTTATCTTCTCTGGTGTCAAAAAAAGAGCTGACGAAGACATTACTGATTATGAGCATTACTAGTCCGGAGTGCAGCTGAACTTTGTATGTCTTAATAGTGCCAAAAATAGAGGCTATTTGTAGCATAGCATTATGGGAGAATAAACACTGTGTCGTCAAAGTGTGTCACTCACTTTTTTTTACAAAATAACAGCTATAATACACGAAGCAGGACACAAGCTCAAGCTCAGTTTCCCTTTTAGAAGGAGAAATCTCACTTCTCTGGTGTTGATGTGCAGATTGTTATAATGGCTATAAAATGATCCTGTGTAAATATAGGCTAGGCTATAGGAGCTATTTTGGGCTCCCCTGGTTCCATGTTTCTGGAAAATTCTCTTGACACTGTTACATGGCTCAGACTTCTACAGCTGGGATCAGCATCAAACTATTCTGGTTGGATCAGTGCAAAAGATCCAACTGTGTTAGAAAATATCTGCTTGTTTGATCAACAGTTAAAGGCCTGTGTACATAACAAACATCAACTACAACTCCCAAGGTGCATTTCAGCAAGAACCATCCAATCACCGAGTTGCGTGATAAAACTAAACAAAATGCGCAGCTGAAACCAGTTCACTTTTAAATTCTGGGTCAATTCTTAATGAATTCAGCAACAATGGCGCCGTGTTTTGTCAACGACTGCAACGTGGAGAGAGTGATGAATTCACTACCACTATGATTGGCACCTCTAACTGACGACTTCTCCATGGCAACAGTGGTGGAGACTTATGGGTATTTTAGTATTTAGACCTTTCTGTTATGCAGGAAAGTTTGGATAAAATATGATTCCTTAGGATCAGAGACGAAGCAATTAAAAGGTGGTGGTCACAGCACAACCCTCCAATCCACTGAAACTGGAACCAGTGACCCCTCACAAAATTCCCAACTCTAAACGAGAGCCCTCCCTTCACAGTTGGATTTAATGGAAGTTTAGCTTTTGAATTCATGCTAATATCAGGTATCTCCTGCCAGACCGCATCAGAGACTGCCTGGATGTGGGTCAGTGCTGTTGTTTAGACCAGACCACGGTTCAATTGACAGCTTTCAATTCATGTAGAGAGTAAAAGATTTTGTTTTAACCACACGTGTCAGGGTTGGACAATCTAGTTCCCAAATCGTGTTTTAATGTCATGATTAAAGACTAATTATAGACACGTGTTACTAATCTCACATAGGTTTCTAACATTATTCATATATTGTGCTGTTGATAAATACTGTGGCCAAGTTATTTCTCAACTGCTGTGGTCAAGTCAGACCATTCTGATATAATATAAAAGGAACGCAAGTCTTTGCTTCCTTACGAGAAAAACTTAACCAATGCCACAAATACCACAGATACCACAGATATCAGTGATATCAGTGATATCAGTGATACGAGTGCTGGATGTGCTGCATGTGTATACAAAATTTCATTTAAATGTTAATGGGTCTAGACACTATGAATGGCCAGTGGTCCACTGAAAATTTCAGTTGGATGTTACGCCCTAAAATAAATGTGATGCAGTTATAAAACAGCTTGTTAAAAAGGGTGCCTGCTTCAAAGTGCCACAGCTTCCTTTTCTTTTATCTCCCCTTTCACGATCTGAGACCCAACCCATCGACTGGTGGGACTCACAAACAACCATATGACACTGTTAAATGCAAGCTGAGCAATTTTACAGTAAAGACAATTTTTCAGTCCACGCTGTTTGAGGCAAGTGGTGAAAATGTCTCCACATGAGTGAAACCTCATTTTCAGCAGACAAAAATGATCTTTTATCACCACTGTGCGGCTCCCACGTTTACATTTTGTTTTTGTATAGCGCAAGGCAGTTAAGTACCACCTCCCACTGGACAAAACACACGGATATGAAGATCCGTTAAGTCTACAAACCTGCTCTGGAATACTCTCTCCAGTCTCCCCGTCCACTGGCTGAGCCCCTTGTAGGTTTACTCCATTTCTCCAGCTCTCCTGTTCCTCGTTCCCGTCTTTGTTCTCCTGTGGGCTGGGCTTCTCCTCCTCACTCTCCTTCTGACGGTTGCTGTAGTTGAACACTTCTCTTCCTGCACCAAGGTCGATGTCCTGTCGCCATAGGATGTCAATCAAGTCAATGTCCTAGAAACACACAATAGCAACCATTGAAAAATGGCCCTGTGCGGAGAAAAGTAACTTTAATAACCAGGTACTGTGTAGTCATTCAATATACTGAAATATAATTCAAACTGTAGTGATGGACAAATGAAGTCCAACATTTGTGCCTATTACAGTTGATAATATTTGACTTATTTATGATAATAAGCTAGCACTTATACTGTTTATCTTTTATACAAGCAGTTTGACTTTTATTCCATTGGAGAGGGTAATTTTAGAAGGAGAGAGGCAGATCATGTAACAGAAATATAGTCAGATGATGTAACCATGACATACACACTTTGGCATGGTGGTTATCATGTGATTAGATAAAAGTCTTGGTTTAACAGAGTACAAGAATGACCCGTAACACCACGGCATCAATAAGGCCTTTCTGTGCAAGTTCTTCAGTAACTTAGATAAGAGGCAAATAGAAAAATAACCTGCGACAAAAATAAAGTACTATACATAGTAATGTTGCTAATATGTTACGCGTAAGGAGAAAAACATAACATAGTTGTTGTTTCAGGAGAGTAAATAAAGGAAGATAATTGTTCTATGTGCTTTTCAAAGTTACACTGTAGTGAACAACATTAAATCTGACCAGGATCACAGCTGTAGTGAATGTGACTCAACTGGTTTGACTAAAAATATCTGACACTGATAGAAAGACCAGGGGTGTGGACCAGGAGAGACACAAGTGTTTAAGCTTACTTAAGCTGAGTTTATACTTTTTAGGAACACATTGAACTTGTGTTTTATGCGGCTGTATGCAGAATTGTAATGAAACGTATTTTCAGCAAACAACAATATCAACATTCAGTTGTCATTTGGTATTTCAAGTGAGGATTAAAAAAAAAGTTTTTCTGGATATTTTTGTTTATCTGTTTACCACCAAATTAGGCCATTCAAAAAAATGCACATACAATCTAACACTTTTCTATTTTAACATAAATGCATGATCAAATCCTGCTACAACTGTCAAAAGGAGGTGTTTGCCCCGTCCTTGTGACAGTTGCTCCCCAGGTATTAGCTGCACTACCTCTTTGGTGAGGTCGTCATTGCCATCCCTGCTGCCCTGTTCCTGGTTGCCCTCAAGGGCCACAGCTCCCAGGCTGCTGTCTGCTGTGTTCAGGTTGTACGTGGATTCAGGTGCTCCACTTCCTCCCCTCATGGCCGGGGTAGCGTCAGGGTTGTCAACGTCCTCTAGGCCGGCCCCATTGTCCAGGGTGATGCTGGGGCTGGACTGGCTGCTGGCAGACACCACAGTCTCAGAGTCACGATGCACTAGCCAGGTGTTGAGCTCGGTACTGGGTACAGAGAGGCGATCCAGCTGGCGCACCTGGTTCAGCAGCCTTCTAGTGGTGAAGAAATGGTCGAGGTCCACACTCTTTGGATGGATGCCATAACCGTCCAGCGTGTTGCGCAGGTTGTGAAACTGTGTCTGGGTGTAGGCTGAGCTAGGGCCCAGGATGATCTCTCTCAGTGGGGGCAGCTGATTGCTTAGATAGGTGTCAACGTCCACCCGCACCCCAATGAGACTCAGAAGGATGGTGAACTGAATCAGGCCCTCTGTGAAGTACTTTTTCAGGTAAAGCATTTCTTTACAAAGGAACAAAAGGTGAAAGTAAAAAATAAAAACAAAAATGGGGCCAACTACCTTGGATCAATACTTCTGTACTAGTACTAGAAGATGGAGATGGATACATGAGCATAAAAAGTGGTTAAAGATGGTGAGGGGACTAGGTCTTCAACAGGATTCTGTAAGTTTAAAAGGCATTTAGGATCCAAGATGGGGTTTCCACTTCTGCGAGAGTCCAGTTTGTGCTCAAAGCTTTGTTCTTCATAAGGTTCTCATCTTCCCATTCCTGACAAAAGTAAGACATGGCATTTTATTGCTCTGCTGCAAACTGTATAACATCAACATTATAATCACGCTGCTCTCAGCCTGAAGACACACAAGTCTTACCTTCCTACATTTGCATTGAGCACATGTTAATAAAATTAAAAGAAATCAGGACTTGCTAGCCCACTGCAGCCACTCCATCCTCCCAAGACTAGAGAAGAGATGTCGGCTCGCACGGCGCAATGCCTTTCTCATTCTTGAAAATTCAGCAGCCCAGAGATGATGAACACACAGCTTTAGTAGGCATCACCCCACCCTTGACAGGACAACTACTTCTTGTGGGTGCTGCTGAAGGTGAATGAGGGAGTCGAGAAAGCTCGCTGGGCTGGCTAGCACACGCACCAACGACAGCGTTAGGTGGCGGACAGGGTCCCTCCCTCCTCTCCGCCGCTTACGACGTTAGCTCGGAGGCTACCTTGTGTTTGGAGAGCCCGGCAACAGCCATCACACACGTATAACGGCCGTGTTGGCAATAATAAGAGGTGTCGCCACATCATCTAGTCAACTTGCATCTCTGTTTACCCCAAAAAGTGACAGGTACCTCCACTGGCATTTATCTACTGGCATCAAACAATCTCCCTGGCAACAAGTGGTGAAAAGGTGACTGACAGTTTATCTAGCCATTCACGGGCCTCAAGCGCGTTGACGACACATGACTCCAGCCAGCCCAGCCAATAAAAATACACCGTGGGCGGGGCTTTGAGGAAACTCTAAATTACTATTGGAAGTCTAAGCCTGTGCGGTGCTAGCCTCGTTAGCTAGTTTGCTGCTAACTACCGTAACAATTCAACTACTTTGAAAAGTAACTTAAACAGCACACTCTGCAATGGCCACCCATTGGCACATAAACACTACTTGTACATCTACGAGTCCGCTAACGTTAGCTAATGTTGTGAATCAGTGTAATCCGCGTATTGGCTTGTAACGCATTACTTAATTGAAAACCTCTCGATTTGATACTTACGCATGAACGGTGCATCCATGCCCCAATGCCCGCTACCAGCTGAGAGCAGTATTTAAAATCCCGTTTTCATTAATAGTTCCACAGTGCTGCCCGATTTAGCCTTTCCTCACTGAATGGCCCACCATGACTTGCAAAATTGCTAGCTGGCCCGGCTAGCCTAGCAGCGCCGCTTGACACCAAAACACGCTTTTACACTGAGCATGCGTAGAACATTCTAGTGGCAAGCTTTCATCAGCTTCCAACACGAGGGACATTAAACATTTTAAACACGATATCAACAATAAACTCTCAACGTTCACACAATTCAGTGGAGAATATGGTGTTTGTATTTTCCAAAAATTATAAAGTCAGTGGAAGGAAGAACTCAAAACCCCGACTTAGGTATCAATTTATATAAAATATTCCTAAATATATTAGGCCTAAAAGTTCATAACTACACTCAAAACAGTAGTTAAGTAGTATTATTACTAAAATGTGATGGAAGTATATTATTTGTATGGATTTCTTTATAATGCGAAAAGTCAAAAAGTGAAATTTTAGCATGTAATGTGCAAAGCATGGAAAAAAAAAAAATCAGATGAAGCAGATCCACAGGATAAAAAATAAATGTAAAACGACATTAACCAGACAATAAATTAGATCACAAATGACGCAGGTAAAACCAGTGGGATCACAGTCTGATGAACACAGACAAGAAGCCAAGCAAATGAGAGCAGATAAGGCAGGCATGCAGGTATGATGTCAGGAAATCTATTCGCTAGAAAAACAACTGAAAGACACCAGAAACATGACTGGTGGAACACATATTTTCTATTTTGTTTATAATCTTATTATATGCTTTGAAGTATTTAATAACTTGAAAAGAAGCAAATAAATGTTGAGTAAAAAAAGTAAAATATTTTCCTTCGAAGTCGGCTGCAGTACAAGTACGACTTAATTTAAATGAGTAATATGCAATTAAAATGAAAGTTACTATCGGCTACAAATGAATGATACTGATATTTAGCTAGCAAGTTAATTTGTGAAAAACAGTTCCGTTAAAAAAAACTGTAAAAGGTCAAATGTTTAAAAAACACAATACACTTTAAATTAAATACCACTTTTATTTCTCCTTGTAGATCATGACAAAATATTTTTTGTGAGTGTCTGTGAAGCTCACTATATGTTAACCCCCATCAGGTTAACAGGCCTGTTGTGGTATCGCTTTGAAATGTCTGCTTCAATCTGCAAAATAAATCACAGGTGACAGTCATAAGTAAAAGCAATGATAAACAACCTTCGATGTATAACATACAGTACCACTCAAAGGTTTGGAAACACATTTATATTAATATTTATATCAATTATAAACTTTATGTGCAATATACAGACCCTTCTGTTAATCTAAAGTCTTTCATCTGCAGAGTTTGTTCACTGAACTCTTAGGGAGGACAAATCTTCTCATTCTAGTGAGCTGGGAAATCACCAACCTTGTGAGCATAAACAAAGTGAAACAGTAATCCAATACCAGTTTCTGGAGTTCCCGGGTGCATCCTGCCAGCAGGTCGACACGAGGCTCCAGTCTTGACTGCTCCTCTAGGGCTTCCTGTCTTTTCTCGGCCATTGTGGCACCTTTCACCACCAGAATATCGGCCTGCTTCAGCTTCTGTCTCAGCACTTCTGACACACGTTCAACATACCTAAACACACATATTTAATATAAAGAATAATGAGGAAAAAGCAAATTTTTAACATTTCAGAAGTAATGGTGGGATTTTCTCCATCTGTCCACACCAGATTTCTGCATCTTTGTTCAAGTTCCATCAAATTTTGTGCAATGACAAATGTGTAACGTACCGTGGCGAGGCCAGGATCATAAACAGGTGCTGCATCCGGAGAGTGGTGAGCCGGCCCAGAAGGTCCTGCACCTCAGACAGCATCTCCCGGGTGTGTTCACGGGTCTGGCCTTGGATGACAGAAGGGGCCAGCTGGAACTGGCTCATAGACACCACATCTCCCTCATCACCCATCTCACTCACACGCTGGGTTAGAAACACTTCCAGCTGCACCAGCACATGAAAACAGTGTCACTTGTTTGTGATATATGATCCAAATACTAATAGATAAATTAAATGACAAACACATTAAATGACCCAACAATAATTACTTCCCATTTAGTTTATGTGAATGTCAACTTAATTGCTACTCCCTTCAAGTTAAAACAAACAATCATTTTTTTCCCACCCATGGATTTTTTGGTTTTGAATTTGCATATGTAAACATAATGTTAAGCTGCCATCACAAAAAGGTTACTCAACATTAACTGATTATTTTGGCCACTTGGGGGCAACAAGCCGTAAAAACAAAATCTGTTATATTATAGCATTAAGTAGATATGGAAAACCTGTAAGCAAGCAGTTCCTGATTTAGACATATAAAGAAACATTAACATTGATAGAGTTTGATCATCTCCTGAAGCAACAATCTGGATGTAAATGCTCCTTTAAGTTGACAGAAAGGTCACTTGGATAACACACAGAGGATTTTTAAAGCTTTTTCACTTTAAAGAAATCACACTAAGAGAGGGATGGGAGTGAACCAAACCATTAAAGGTGCAGGACAGAAAAACACTGAGCTGGGAGACACAACAAAGCCCTGCAGAGCTGAGGGGCTGAATATGCAGATGAAAATGATCTGTGCTCATCACAAGTCTTTCACACGCTTAGTAATTTTCTAAAAAGTAATTTTTTTGGGGCATGAGGGAAGTAAGGGAGAAAGAGAGCCACAGGTTGAACCTTGACCCGGGCCACTGTGGTTAGGACTAAGCCTTTATGATACGCCTGCTACCATGTGAGCCACCGGGGCGCCCCTCATGCATAGTCATTTGATCTTATGTTAATATACAAGTATTGACTAAAACAACAAGTATCCTATTTAGTGTTTGTCATCATAATCTGCAAAAGAACCCGATCAATATCTAAGAATATTTAGTTTTAATTGTATTCTGATGACTGATCATTTATGATGATAAAAATGCCAAATATTCAATTTACTGTTTTTCTGCATTTAGTATCATTGTAAATTCACTGTCTTTGGATTTTAAACTGTTTGTTGGGCAAAACCATGACAAGATATGAAAAATATCACAGACATTTCCACAATAATCTATTTGAACTGCATGAATGATGAAAAAATGTTCAGCAGATTAGTCAATTATTCAAATAATTGTTAGCTTTTTTAATCTTAGTTTGTTTGATGACTATATACCTACAGCATCAGAGCACACACATGGGGAGAAGGAGAATTAGATCCTTCTGGTGACAGCACTTACCTCCATTAGCTCATCAATGAACTGGCTGCGTGACTGAGAATTTTCCAGTAGAGTCAAAGCATCCTCACCCCTTGCCACACCCTCAGGACCTACAAGATGGCACACATTTCAACAGCTGAGCATGTGGTTAAGTTTAGTTGGAGGCATAATAGTGATTAAAAAATGCTACTCACAGTCTGCGCCCACATCTACAACTTCAATTTCTATGGGAGCAGCTTCACTGTCACCCCAGTCGATACTTCCTGCACCGGCGTCCTGTTGAGGCAGGCAGACAGATCTTGGTTACATGCTTTCACAATGTTAATTACATATGAGTGTATTTTATTACTCTTATTATAATATTTTTAAGTTGGTTTGCTAAAAGTTGGGATACCACTTAAAGTAGAAACTAGACATTTCAAACATTATTCCATTACTTTTATTTAATACTTAAAGTAAATACTGAAAGTAAACTTGGTCTTGATTAATTTTTGTAGAGAGTGATCTTTATTTATTTGAATATCTAGACATAAATACTGAAAAATCTAGATGTAATACCTCAGTGTTTGGCTCCAGACTAATACCCCAGTTGATACCATCTTCAACTGCGATGGGGGCATTAACACCAAGAGTGTCTGCTCCTTTGCCAAAATCGCCCCAGTCGATCTAAAGCAGTTTTTAAAACACAACACAGAAACACACAGTCAGTCAGTCTGAGCTGCCGCATGACCCCTGGGGCTGGATCATGACTTTCTGTCTGTTTAGAAACCATGTTAATTTGAATTTCAATCCTGAACTGTATAATAAAATGCATTCAGGGAGAACTTCTAAATGAATAAGACAAAATTTGATTTGGGTTATTTTTTATTTGCATGCAACATGGGAAGTTTTTGAAATATGACTGTGATTTATGCCCAGTATAGAGTCAGTAAAACTAACCGTGTCCTCTGTGATGCTATCAGGAGGTGCGTCCTCCACAACCGGCCTCTCAACAACTGTGGGAACTTTCCCTGTCCTCCACTCATAAAACGTTGTGTTCCCTCTCTTCTGGGCAAATGTCAGCATGGGCAGGACAGGATCAGACCTACAAATAACAACATGTGAGTTCCCTTGACCACAAATAAAAAATCCCTATGGTTTTTACAGTTAAAAGAAAACTTTCTCGGGACTTTTATAGTTTTAAACTTTATTTATACTGTTTTACACTTTATACTGTTGGTAGTCAAATATAATTAAATGTATTTCATGTGAGACTGAGCTTTACAGTGTGAGCCAGGAAAATAAAAAGGAACAAAAGTTTAAAAGCCAGTGTGACAACAGTGATGATATACTCACCACTCACATACAAAGTTTGTGAAAGCAGCATAAAGTCGAATTTGCTCCTCTAATTTTGATGCATCCTTCCCGACTTCATCAAGAACCGCTGGCAAGTCTTTCACCAGAGCCTGAAGCTCACGAGCCACATTTTCTCCCTAGCAGAGGAAGAGAGTAAAGCCAATCTCTGGCCAATCAGCATGCCACTTAATCCATCTTTTAATAAAAGGTGTAATTCTCAATGTTGCAGAATCTCAGTGAGTGTTTTCAAATATTGTCCGGCAGTTGTGCATGTGTTTGCACTTACTGTGATGCCATACTGTTTGCAGGCAGCATAGTATCGTTCCCTCAGGTCTGCGGCTGAGCTCTGGCACTCCACTTCCCGTCTGCTCAGCTCCTGCTGCAGCTGCTGGGCTTTGGCCAGCTGCTTCCTCAGAGCTGGGCCTTCATAGCTCACATTGCGACTCAGCAAGCTGGCCACCTCCGCTAGGCCAGACAAACAGATTTTTAGTATCTAAGAATTCTGTACATGTAATTAATTTGTTTATTTAGCCGTATGTTATTTTCCTCTATTCTCTCACAAATATGACCTGAACAGCAGCAACAGAAACTTTCCAAGAGAAAGAAACTGTTATTGAGCCACAATCACCTTTTCTTTCTTAAAATAGCCTTCCTACACTATAAAACAGTTTTATACAGTCTACCCTTTTATCTATATGTTATAATAAATACACAAGACATATGCTTTCCCTTGCTTTTATATGAAACTTACCCAAATAGACATTATCTGCCTCATAAAGAGACACAATCTCCTGCCAGTCCTGTAACAAGAAAAATAGAAAAACCATTCAAATCCAAATTTTAGGATAGTTTTAGTAGTGCATGGTGCAAAAGATCTCTTCACGCTGCTTGGTTTGAGATACTAATTTTATACATCTGACAGACTGAGTGACATCCTGTGAGACAGACAATAGATGTTTTCCTGACTCCTCTCACCTTCATCCTCTGAGATGAATATCTGCCGAAGATGTTCTTAGAAGACGCCTCTGTTCCCTTCAGAATCTCCACTATCCTGAAGCAGTGAAAGTAGTGAATGTCTGTCATTGGAAACAAATACAAGTGTGTCAATTTATAAGCATTCATAGAGAGGAAGAAGAGGACAGGTAACAACTACGAATATACTGACAAACTAACAACAGAAACTACACAGTAATTATGCTACATTACAACAATACATATATTAATATAGGTGAGGGCAAGAGCTGTGAGGACGATGAATAAGTGCATTATCCAAACACCATACTGGATATCACAAGTCACAACTAACTTTTACAAAAATATTTTTTTACTATAAAATATAATAATAAAAAAAAACAGACAGGATTCTGAAAATCTTCTTTAAAACTGTGGTAATTTACGTTTCATTAAAATGGATCCTTAGTTCTGTGACTTGTGGTAACAGTAAACGAGAGGCACAGTGACAGTCTGGGGCTATGAGTGACCTACATGAGCCGGAGAGAAGCTGCTTGATCTCCTCGTTCTCTGGCATGTCCTGGATGGCAGCATTGATCTTCTCTCTGATCACTTTTACTGCACTCTGCCATTTCAGATTACAGTGTCGTCGATCCAGCAGCCAGTCTGTGGACAGAGAAGAATCCATTATAATTAATATCATTTGGTTATTTGATTCATTGGTTGGAGGCAAGATGTGAGAACTGTACAGGGACAGTTGGGTATAGTTCTGCAGATATGCAAGTCCTTAGTTACAGTAATGCATGTAAATACTGAATGTTGGGACTTTTACAATTTCATTTGAATTCCTTTAAGCAATTTATTTCTACAACACAAACTAATTAAAATAGTTCATTTGTGTTTTGGGAGTTAAAACAGGGAATTACATTTTTTCTGAGACTCATGAGAAAGAAACAGACCTTCTTGGAACAATGACATCAGAGAAGAAATTGGAGTAGAAATAGATTTGTTTACAGTCACAAGTTTCAACTACTAATAGTTTAAAATGGTTACTTCAAGTAAGTTGCACTCAGAACAGTTCAAACATCTATTTAAGACAGTGGTAGTAATACTGTTGATTATGATTTTCCTTTGTGAAGAAAAGGAATATACATTGTTGTTGCTTTGTGCTGGAAGAATCAATTAAAGCCGTTCCTTCGCTAATTGCTAAAAATGGTTTACTATCAATGGAAAAGTTCATATTTGTATAAATAAGAAAAAACAAAGACTCTGCAAAGACATGGGGGCTCATGCAGGATTTTTCAATACAAAATTTTATTTATGGTAAAGTATAAAGTTTCCTTTTATCTGTTCATTTAACCCGTGTTGTCTTAATTGTTCTTAAATAAAATGCCACTCATTTAGCATATGTGAGTACATATACAGTATATTCTTCATGTACATGTGTGTGCATACATGTGCACGTATGCCAACTACTCCTAACTTTTCATGAAGTATTGTCTTTTTTTTAACAAAGCGGAATAAACACAATTTAAAAAAAACCAACAGTTTCACTGTTGTTTCTCTTACCCAGAAGTTTGCTGGTCTGAATGTCGATGGGAAGGTTTTGAATATTCTGTTTAAGTGAGAAAACAGTTAAAGCAGTGAGTGATAATTTATTACACATTTTCTAACGGCACCAACAGCTGAGAGAAAACTTCACAGAGAACAAAAAAATACGGCACAACTCACAGCACAATGACAGTTATTATATTTACTCATTTTTGAACGTGTTTATTTTTCGTTGAACTGTACTTTGACTATGTTGCTAACGTTAGCTAGCAGGCTGATTAAAACCGAGTCAGACAGCTGTTATTTCAGCTTACCTCCATTGTCTCTTCGCTTTTTTTTTTTTTTTTTAAAAAAAAAGAAAGTCCTACAAATATGTTTTTATGGTGTCATTATAAAATACACCTGTTTATTTAAAAGGTTTACGTCCGATTTATTCTTACCATCCGGATTTCACTGTTTACGACACGTTACGGAAAAGGACAGCCAATGGGAGGAGGCGATGTTACAGTCGGTGAAAGAACTGGCCAATGACGCGTCGTTATGCTGACAGCGGCGGCTGATTGGTGAATGTGATTGGGTGCAGTTGCTCAGTCTGGCGGCAGAGGGCGATGTCGTCATTTTAAGGCCGCATTGTTTTCCTTTTATATTTCGGGTCTTATTCACTTCAACACGTCTCCTCTCTTTTAGAATCGTATTATTTTATATTTATCGTCATTTTTCTTTTAATACCAAACCTATTACTTATGGTTTTACTCCAATGCATCATTTAGGATTTTATTATTTTGGCTAGATCAGTCTTTATTGTTGTTTTTCTGTCTTTGGTGTTTCCTCATTGCAAATTTATGAGATTACCGATAGTTCCTGTAATATTCTTTTTGATATTTTGTTCTTTCTTTATAACTTAGTCACGTATTGCTGTATGTGTGCAGGGTGTGGTGGGTGGTGGCATTATTTTTCAATGCCACCACCCACCAGTTGTGCTTTTATATGTGAGGTGCAGCTAATTTTAACTATTTTTGAACAACTATTAAAAAACAAATTCATTTTTTTCTTGTTGATTAATTTGATGACTATTTCCACAATTCATCAATTGAGTGTTTTGTTTGTAAAACTTCAGAGAATTGTGATGAAAGTCCATCATAATCACCAAGAGCCATGGTTGCATTGTCAGACCAATACACCACACCTCCAAATATTCAGTTTATTGTAAATTAGAAAAAGGAAAATGAGCAAATTTTCACTTTTAAGAAGCGTAAATGTTTGGCATTTATACAAAATAAAAAATGCATATTGATATAAATTTATTGTAAATATATTGTAATTTTATATAGCCTACTGTTGAGTAGTTAAATTCTCCAAATGTGTAGTTAGGAACCATCTTTTAATGAAGGTACTTGCTTCTACTAGTTAGACTTTAGTAAAGGATCTGAATTCCTCTTTTACCACCAGAAATGATGTAACACTTTGGTGTCAGAAGTGGACAGAAGTCGCTGTATGCACAGCAGCAGTAGCCTACTTTTAGGTCATTTGACTGGTGACCAAACTTGCAAAGTAAGTGTCCATTCACTGTCTTTGATTTTGCACAACCCATGCAAAACACCAGTAACACTCCCCTCATTCAGATGATCTTTCAGAGTCTATAGCTGTCTCTCTCTGACCCTTTCTGCTCAGCTTAAAGACGTTTGTAACAGAAAACTTAGATTCAAAAACAACTTGATTTCATATCCAAATTCCACATTAAAAACCTCAACATGACACTGATAATGGTATTTTTTTTTCAGTTTGGAACTGCTCACATCTTAAGTTCACTTTAACCCTGTTGTCAGTGCCCTGGTGTGAAGGAAGGTCTCACTAAATCACATGGTTACAACAGTCTCTTACTCACTCATGCACTCAGCTGGGCGGGCTCTAGGTGTGTGTGTGTTTGAGGAGGGTGTGTGCAGGAGTGGAGTACAGAGAGACAAGGTCAGAGAGCGGGAGGCAGAGAGGAAGAGATGCTGCACCTGTTCATGATCACCTGAGGAGAGGAAGAAGAACAATAAAAACAGAGAGGAGTTTAAGAATTTCTAAACATGGCGGTGCAGTGTCACATCTGAGAGAATCTCCTTCAGCCAGTTCATCGTCAACGAGGTAAGGAAACACATCCATGCACCTAAATACTCTTAAATACTGCTGCAGGAACTCTTATATAAGAGTTTTATATGCTTGGCAACAGAAAACACATTGGTCTAGTATTTTAGTTGAAAGTATTCGTTTGGTTTATTGTCATTATAATACAGTATATTTATAAAATACACAGCTGCAAGATGGTGAAACTGTATGAACAGTCAATTAACAGATTAATCGAATGAAGGAAGCTTAAACTGCAACTATTTTGAGAAGCGACTATTCATTTTGACAATTTCTAAAGCAAAAAAATGTCAGAACTTTTGATGGGAACAACTTTTCAAACGTGAGGATTTCACACTATTCTTTGTCATATATAAACTGTGGGTTGGACTTAACAAGACATTTAATGTTTTTAACAGGTGCTCGAGGATATTGTGACAGGTGTTTTCACAGTTTTTATGATGTTTTATCAAATTTGGTTGAAACCCTACAAAATGGAAGCAGTGTGTTCTGTGTGTGATATACAGAAATATTAGAAAACAGAAACTAAAACATGAGAAAACTGAATCATGTGACCAAACAGAGTGATATAGTATGTGGTACAGATATGTTATAGCTTGGTGAAAGGATGTCATTGCCTGTCTGAACCCTGTTTGAGCTGGCGACTGAGAGAGACTAATGTACCTTCCTTAAATAACTTGTTAAAGTGAAACAGTCGTGTATTTAATAGGATTTCTAGACCTTGCAGCCTTAGACACAAAGTTTCAAAGATAAATCACCTGTCAGCTTTTTCTGACGTCTCCATAAAACGTAAAAAATGTCCATTGAACAAACAATAAACAGAATCATATATATGCATATTAGTATTATTACAAACATCACACAAAGAACAACCAAGGCCCCCTCATCCACTCATTCAACTTTGCAGTCACGGGTCAACAGTGAAGCTGGCACAAAGGATGAAACCTGAGAATCCATTGAACCTTCAGCTCAATTATTAGGGCAGCACCACCGTCGGTGCCCTTGGAGCCTCCTCTCCTTCTCTCTCTTTCTGTGGTTCAAACATTGAGCTATTGAAAGGACTTTGCAGCTGGTTAGCGATTCCCGAATGTGGCCACAGCGTTCCCTTCCCACTGTGATCTCTGGGGCTTTGCCGAGCTGGTTCACCCACACATAACAAAATACATGGTAACTTATTAAAGAGAACTATGGAGGGCCTCCTTTGTGTCAACAGGGCTTTTTGTCTCAAAGGTCACATCTAAGTCAAACATGGAAGACCAAGAGAAATATGTGTTCATATTGTACGGCTGTGTTCTCTTACTTAGCCTGGTGTGAAAGTGCTGCTCAGTTACTTTGTTCTGCAGAAACTGCTTGATGGAAAGTCAACAAAACTATGCAAATGCTGTGTAAACGTTTGTCGTGGAGCAGCCTTTGTTTTGCACAAGACGAAACACATCCACTTTGCTGAAATCAGCTAAATTAACTTAAAGATTTAGGGCTTGAATCTAAAAATAATTTAAAAAGCTGGGAAACTGAAGTAAACGCTGATGTGAGTCGGATGCTGCAGCCACCGGGGAACTCATAAAAGCTCTCCTTGGTCAGCAGCACTATCTGTTACCTGAGCGTGTGTGTACACAACTAGGTCACAAATAAACACAATTAGGCTTTACTAGGCCAGAGGACTAAAGCACAGGTGCTCTTACCTAACAAATGTTCTTCTAAATCTCCTGTGATTAGACTTTTTAAAGTTACTATTCAAACCCCTCAGCAATATTCCATTAAAAAAAAAAAAAAAAAAAAAAAATACAAAAAATAAAACAAAAGAAAAATGAAAAAGTCAATTGTTTGCTCTGCTGTGTCTGTCTGGAACCTTTGTACCACTTGTTCGTGCCAGGTGCCATCTGACAACACATGGTTCAGATAAGAGTAAGATGAGTGTTTCTGCAAAGGGCACGGACTCTTTATTTGCATGGGTGCTTCGTGATAAAATGATAAAATGACCACAGCAGAGCAGGATTAGTGCAGCTCGCTGCTTCCTGCCAGCCTTCACAAAGCTGGAATCATAGCATTTAAGAAACTCATAGAATTTGGTTTATTAGCTACATTTATCCAGATGCTAAAGTCAAAGCTAATGCTAAATGTAACCGAGTGATGTGCACAATATTTCCCTCTGTAGTGTAAAGACGCATTAAACAGAAACACTAAAGAGGCTCAATACTTATTAGTATGTTTTTAATGACGAAGTTATTAATTCATGGTGTTTCTGTCGTGTTACAGTGAGAATTGTTGTATTTTGTTATATTTGAACCTAAATTTATTGATAGTTAAACTTGAGTTTTGGGCTTTAAAGTAAACCACCTTTTAAAAGAGTGTGAAAGTTCACTTTTTATTTTTTGCCTTTGTTAAACAGTTGAGACAGGATACACACAGGAAACATGGGCAGAGGGAGAGAGCGAGAAGGTGGGATATGACCTGCAGCAAAGGTTCACAGCCTTAGTCAAACTGTGATAACGTGGTCAGTGCTGAGCCCGTGACTGATGATTATTTTTCTGTTGATTCATCTGCTGATGGTTAAATGGTTGTTGGGTCTGTAAAACATTAGAACAATGATAAATACTCTTCACAGTGTCCTGAAGTGTGAGATGACATCAGTAAATATTTTGTTTTCCACAAAATATTCAGTTTATTATCATGTACAATTATGAGAAGCAGCCAATTCTCATATTTGAGAATCTGGCACTATCAAAAAATTTGACTTTTCAAAATAGCTGGAGATTTATTTTCTGTCATTTAACTTATGGACTAATAATTACAGCTCTAGTATTCACCTTAACCACTAGGCTGAGGTGGAGGCTTGGAAATAATAGTTTGAAAAACAAATTTTAAATTATAAATCAAGATCCACTTAGTCTAAAGTGGTTGAGAGCTCAGGAAAAGATAATAAAGCAATTCAATGCACATTTTCAGCGACAGTTTAAATTACAGACGGTTTAAATTACAGATTTATTATAATTCTAATAATTTTATGAAAAGGCAACAAATGAGACTTTGTTGGGCAAAGAACAATAAAGTCCTGGATTAGTTTCTATTGTTGCTGTGACAAACAGTCTCTACCTGGATGGCAGAGCCGATTAATCAATTAGTTAAAATTACTCAGCATCTCTTTTGATAATTGATGAATCTTTAAGTTTGGTTACAAGTGTTTTCTGTAGTTTCAGGCTGATGAAACTTGTAAGATGTGGTTGAAAGGTCCTTCTTGCAGTTGAACTCAGTGTGAGGCCAAACAGGTTCATGACAGTGCTTAAATAAATAAAGATATGAACACATCAGGAAATAAAAATGAAAAAAGATTCAAATGAAAAGACAAAAACATTATCTGGATCAAAGTTTGTATTGTCTATTATGTATTGACTGTTGCCAGGTCGATTGATGTTATGATCCATATGACACACAAACTGTTATCATCTCTGACTGGGTCAATAATTTTTTTTTAGGAGGAAGTTATTTTAGCCGCACGGTTGCTATGTGACTGAGGATCATAACAGCTGGGTGTAAATCTGAGTCCCCACAGATGAAATCATATAAACGGATCATCCGAACTGATTCTGACCATAGATTCTCCTTCACTTTACTGTTATATATCATTATATCACATTATATAACTGTACGCAGCTCCTGCAGCAGCATTAAGACAGAGCTCATCGGTCAGCTGCGTTTTTTTCCTCATATCAGATCACAAGGGAGGGACAGAGGATACTGTTCAGATGCTCATTAATTTATCATCTGAGAGTGTCAGGTGTCAGGTCCCCCACCCACTTTGTTAGGTTACACCTCCTAATCATAGAGATGAGCCAGGGATGAAAAGAAGCCAACCCCAGGTAGAGGGTGATGTCACATTAAAAGCATAATGCCCACCATGGAGTAATTTCAAAATAAATTAGCAACACACGTCACTTGATTGTGTTTAAGACAAATTTTAAGCTGCAGCTTAGACAGTAAAATGAAGGTTATGATGGATAGTAGATGTACCTAAACTAAATTTAATATTAATTATAAATCAAACATATTTATAGAATTATTTTCAATTTCTTTCAGACAAGAATCAGGAAACATTAATATATTTAAATGCTTTAAATGTCTGTAACCCATCTATTTACTTTTATATGTGATCTGGTATGTGTGTGTTTTGCACTAAACTTGTGCTTTTTACCACATTTATTTGGCAATTACTTTAAAGATCAAGACTTCACATCCAAACTATGAGGAAAAAAACACAATATAAATATACAAAACCATTTAACTGTATATTAAGATTAAAGCCTCAATCATCTAATTTCCTCTGGTCCATTAGCTCTGACTGTTTTATGTATTATGGTCTTGTGCTGGCCTGTAACACATGGCTTGGTTTTGTAAAATTCACAGTATTTAATGCATTTTAAAATGGCCTCATTGATCTTTCTCTGGTAATCTTCTTTAATTATATTTTCCATATAATTCATGTCTCGGCATGCTGCTCTAGATGCTGTTTCCACTCTGACAGGATAATTCTGGTGGGGGTGATACAGGATCTCTTTCTTAGATGTTAAATAAATTAGATTAAAAACATTTAAACTTAGATATATTTAGTCAACATCAGACATCACAAAGCATCATGTTTAATTTGTGTGTTTGAGAATAAAGGCTGCTCCTCAGGTGGTTAAACACCCCCTCAAAAAATCTACCTCAATGGCAGAATCACTCACTTCAATAAATGTTATTGTCCTGACATGTTTCTAAGATACAGTGTGTGTAATATAACAGCACAGTGTTGTTGTAAGCTGAGGGGAACCTTTTCAAACTTGTATTTAATGTATATAAAGACAGTATGTCTCTGCACCCTCCAGGTCAGTGGTCCACTCTTTGTTGGCGCCATGGCTGACCCAAGCTGGTGGAAGCTGACCTTCTCCCGCAAGAAGAAATCTGAATCTAAGGTTCTGTACGAGATCCCAGCCGAGTATGGGAGCAACACCGGGAACAAGGAGCACTCAGGGGGCAATAATCCCCCTCCGGACCATATGGACAGCCAGTTCAACGCCAGGCTGGAGAAGATTGTGGACAAATCTGCCACCAAGGGCCGCCACGTCAAGGTCTCCCACTCTGGTCGCTTCAAGGAGAAGAAGAAGGTCCGTGCCACACTGGCCGAGAACCCAAATCTGTTCGCAGAGCACAACCTCAGCGACGAGAACCATAAAAAGAAGATTGACAAATAACGCACACGCTCCTGAAAACACACACCAAAAATGCACATACTTGATCACGGAAGTGTCATATGTCAGTGTCACACCCACAAAAACCCCAACAGGGGATAAAACACATGCAAACACAACCATGTTACACCACATGTGCAATGTGCAAGGTGGACAAACACTTGCTGCACCACACCCAGGCAGATAGTGTAACCAATGGACTCACACCTAAACAAACAGCTGGTATCAGCAGACGGCCATTAGGAATTCGCAGAACAGATTGGAGACTAAACAAAGAACAGGAGATTTTTTTTTTTTTTTTTTTTTGGATTTATCAAAAGTTTTACTTTCATTGTTGTTGTGTATCTTTAAATATGGTCACTGACATGAAGGAAAAGTAAAAACCTGCCTACTCATGCATTCTCATCCCCATGAGTGAAAGGCAACATTACTGTAATTAAAGCTCTTATTTTTATTATTATAGATGTAGAGTTTTGGAATTAAACTTCCTTTTTTTTTATGTCTTATTCAATCGATACACAAGTAAAGATATGTCTGTGTCGTGTGCAACCAAAGGACAGTAAATTTTTATTACATTTTTATGACCAAAGCAAATATAGACTTCATTGTAATGACTGTGGTTGATACTCCAAACAAATGGTCATTTAAAAAAAAATACTATTTATATGATCTTTTATGAAATCCTTAAGAAATTCAATTGTATTTTGTTTTTAATAAACATATCAAGATGTGTTAATATGACAGTGTGGTGTGTTTGTGCAGGAGTCTGCAGGCTCAGGTTCACTCACTCAGTTATATCACTGGAGTTTAAACATGCAGATCAATGATCAGTGACTTGAGCATGTTAATCTTGGTGACGTTGTTCTTTTAGGATACAGAGACAGAGAGTTTGTTATTTCACCTGAGCCTGTGTTGGCTGGTTTCGGTGGCATGGTGATTGTAAGGAGACACTGACATTTGATCCTTCATGTCGTGTTTCTGCACTTTGGAATACGACGTTTCTTATGTCACGGCTCAAACAGGCTGCAGTTTTAAAATATTATAATATATACTCCTTCTAGCTATTAATACATGAAAATATTTCCTCTTTCAAGCCTCCGTTTTGTTGATCTCTCATGTTTCCAAGTGTCGTACTGCTGACATCTGCTGGCCACAAAAAGCACTCAGTCCTGAAGTTATAAATTCAACTTTATTCCACAGTTAATTCAAGTCAAAAAGAAAAAAACAACATTTTATTCATCAGTAAACAATAAACAACAATCTCATTCTCAGGTAGTACAAGACGTACACACAATAATTGGCACAAAAACATCATCAGCTCTTTTAATCTCGTTATTAAAAGGCAGTTGGATCAAATGTTACAGACTGTTACAATCAGTTCATTGTTAATTGAAGTGAACTGTGAGAGCTGCATGTATTATCTAGAAACACTTTACTTTAGGGGTCAGATAGTCTCCTTTAATTTCCTAGAAATTAAATGATATTTATAGGAAGTCACAACAACATTTGGTACAAATTATAGGGGAATAGAGAAAGTGTTCAATTGTTAATTACACTTTAAATTAATTGCAAATATAATTTAAACTGTCTGAAGTAAGTGCTCAGCAGGTCAGAGGGAGATGCAAAAATGTGAATTTATAAAAGTTTTAAGGAAACTGTTTAGAAACTCATTTGCCTCTAATTTGTACAAAATCTTTCTTGTGGATTATCAGGAAATTACAAACCTGTAAAATAAAGTGTTGCAGATTATTTTAACATTGAAAATGAACAGTTAAGAGAGATGAATGGTGATGGAAGAACTGATGGCAGGTGCAGAGTCGGTGGTGCAGATTGTGTTATTAGAAAAATAAGACAGTTTCCTGGTCCTAAAGGTCGACAACAACACTGCTGAATAACCACCATGACAGTCAATCATTATTTAGCGAAACCACATGGAGTTTGCTCCTGTCAGTCTGTGTACTTTCTGTACAGGACAGCTTCATTTCATAATACATGGAAATGTAAAGTTGCACGGTACGGTCAGGTTGCGTCACACATCTCTTATCCACGGAGAATGTGTCCTGACGTGAAGTTAGGTTCAAAGACGACACGGTGACGTTTGGCTTCTTGATAAATCTTACCCAGCAGCACCTATTTAATCAACATCGAATGGTTTCCATCAGTACCTGCTGCATGGATGAGTTACTTCAAGTGAGGTAAAGGTTTTAGTCATTTTCTAGATGAGTTTCTGTCCCTTCCTGTATATGACGGTCTGCTGAGGTGCCTCTCATGGGGACAGTCGCTGGTACACCCAGCCTCCCTCTGCAGCGTGCTGAAACTCTCCCAGCTCCGAGTCTCCGTCCTTCGGTTTGGTGAAGACGATGCGGTCGTGCAGTCTGTTGGTCTGACCCTGCCAGAACTCCATCAAGTACGGCCTTACGATGTAGCCGCCCCTGTTAGCAAAGCACAGCAGAGGCAGAGTTAGCACCGTCGCCCCACAGAGAAAAGGTTCTGGGTTCGAACCCCGACCCTGCGGCCTTTCCGTGTAGGAGTTTCTTAATTGGTGGTGGTAGATTGCCTGTAGGTGTTAATGGATGTTTATCTCTATAAGTCTGAAATAGTCTGACGACCTGTCCAGGCTCTCGCCCGGCGTCAGCTGGGTTTGGCTCCAGCTCAACGCAAACCTGCATGGATAAGCGGTACAGATAATAACACCTTAACTCTCATGCCTGTGAAGTGAATACGAAGCTGAAGTCTGAAGAGTTAGCTTAGCTTAGCATTCAGACTGGAAACAGAGGTAAAAACGGCAGAAGACTGGCTCTGTCTAAACATTACATTGTCGACCGACTACCGCCGATTCTGATTCTCATTAATTAACTGGTGATATTTCATTGGTTTGTGGTTTGTGCCTGTGTAGTTAAAGCAGATCACCTCAACATGCACAGTTTAATTCACTGCCAGGGGACCTTTGTTTTGTCTGTCTTACCCCCCCCCCCGCCCTTGTTTCCTGTGCCTGTGTATACTGCAAAAAAAAAAAAAAAACTAATCTGTGAACACAGTCTGCTGTGTTAATGGGGGTTCTGTGCGCCAATGAATAAAGTGGTGTTGAGCTTCTCAAGAGAGTCAAACTATAGCTGTTATCTTATGAAATCTTGCAAGTAAAATGTACCAAATCTTGTTCACCTTTCCCATCATTTTAAGATTTTACAGTTTGGTTCCATGCACAGAGCAAAAAGTGACATTTACCAGTAGTCAGGCATAGGCACGTCTGTGTCCTTGTACTTCTCCTCCAGTTCTGCATTTTTCTGCCTGAGATACTAAAAGAAAGGACCCAGTGAAAATTGACCCTTCAACATGTGATGCTTTACCGACATGACACGGCACAGTTTTGGTTCTTACATCTCTGTTGGGAACAGGAGTGCTCTGTCGACTCACAACGGCCCCGATCTGGCTGCTCTTCGGTCGGGAGTGGAAGTAATCACAGGAGGTCTGGTAGGGGATCCGCTCCACATTGCCCTCGATGCGGATCTGGAAATAAAAATTAAAATATGACACATTCACAGCGGTGAAAAAAAACCCCATTAACTTCATGTTAATAAGACAGGAACTGATAGAAACGTGGAAGTTGCTCTACCTGTCTGTTTAAGGGCTCCCAGTAGAAAACCAGGCATGCATATGGATTGCTCTCCTGTGGACAAAAGATAGATCAGTCGGGCTGATATTAAACAGAAAACACAAACTAACAACTAGTCACTCACCAGCTCCGAACCCTTTCTGCTCTCGTAGTTTGTAAAGAAGCGGAAGCCTTCGTTGCTGTAACCTTTCAGGAGGACCATACGAGCAGACGGGCGTCCGTCCCTGAGCAGACACAGATTAGATTAATAATAGAGAATTAAAAAAAAAAAAGCTTAATTTTAGGTTGCAGTGTTGCCTACTTGGTGGCAGTGGCGATGCACATAGCGTTGGCCTCTCCGATTTCTGGGCACTCTGTGGCCTGATCGAACCAGTTTCCAAATTGCTTGATCGGATCCAGAGACACGAGCTGGCTCTCCTCAAAGCACTGGGAACAAAAAGAACCAACAATATACAAATCCAAGAGGGAACAGACCTATTTCATCTTACAATTGTATGCAACTGTAAATTTGGGCTCCTTAATAAGATCTCACAGCTTCCGAATGCTCTTCATAGCATCTGAAAACCTTTGTATTCTCAATTCAGGACATATCAACCACTGATGTGGACGCTAACTATGAGTGGTGGCTCATGGTGGATTTGAGGTCTGCTTAGGATCATTGTCGATCATTTTGTAGAGGCCAAGCCTCTTTACAGTTTCACCATCTTGACTGACTGCAGGACATTTGCATTAAGATATTTCTCTGTCTGTGGAATCAACTCATGTGCCAATGACACAAAACCCCAAAAGGAGAATATTCCCAATATTTGCTTTTATATATATATAAACGGGTTGGCTCATTGAAATTGTCTGTGAAGTCCAGACAGCTGGAGAACATGAAAACACAGATACCAGTTTCTGCAGCTGGAGCACAAACATGCCGGCTGCAGACATTACCCGGTGCATGTTGCAGGACTTGCACATGAAACTTGCACTGACTTACAAAGCACAGGTCGTCATAACCTTGCAGTCAACACAGGCTGGACCACTGGGTTTTGACTCGGTGCGACTGCTCACCTCCTCGTCCCCTTTGTATTTCTTCCTCATGTCACTCAGGTCCATGCTGGTGCGGCCAGCCGTCGATTTCCTGCAGAAATGCGGTGCAGAGGCGCTTTGGTGACCCAATGTCAGGGAAACACGGGACGGAGGATTTCTCCCAAATAAAGTAATAAACCTGCAGAAATTCGTACTGAGTTTGCGCCTCATGCTTGTCAAACCGACGCTGACGTAACCCTGCGTCCTCCCTTACGTAAAATATTATGCAAACGTGCGCAGGGTTTTGTAACGGCACGTGACGATGTGTCGTCAGACCAGATAATAATTCAATAAACTGGACCAAACTTCGGCGTTTAACGCCGGTTTGGAAGATTTTAAATGGGTGTTTTCACTCGTGGGCTTGAAAAGCGATGATTAAAACTACACGTCGATGCGCCATGCTGCGTTCACGGCATATTAGTTGTTACGAGCAACACGGTGGGAAAATAGAGAGTTGTATTTTAACAACTAAGGCCGTACTTATTATTAAAATAATGAAATGAGTAAAGCTTCCGGCCTACAAATGGCATTTATGAAGCTAAAATCTAATTAAAAAAAATATGTAAACTAATCCCCAGCTAGTTAAGGCTAGTCGGTAAATTTGCTAAAGCTAAAAAAGCATAAACACTTTTTCCAGTTTCCAGTCCACAAAAATCAATTGACACTACTCCAGTTTCTAATATACATGACAGTAGTTAAATATTAAATCACAGTAGAGAAAAGAAAAGATGAAACTAGTCCTAGTTTTTTTTTTTTTTTTAGGATTAGTTTCCACAGCTACCCGGTGTAATTGTATTTTTACCGACAGGGCTTGAACGCAGCATTTGTAGTCTCGTCACTTCCTACGTCACGTTTCCCTGTCGAAGATGGCGGCGACCTTGTGTGTGAGATTGCTACCTAAACAGGGTAATGTAGAGTCAACGCTGTGTTTCTGACTTTACCTCTTTGTCTGGGCGGGTTTTGGGGCTTTGCCTCTGTTTTCCCAGAGCTAGTTAATGTTAGCTTAGCTTAGCTTAGCTTAGTTTAACCTGCCGTTAGCCGGTGTTAGCACGGGAGCTAGCAGAGAGGAGCGTTCCCAGGTGTTTACCGGGCCGTGTGTCTTTCAGGGTGGTTTCCCGTGACCCAGCCGGTCCGACACGGCTCCAAGGCCGTGACTCGCCACAGGAAGCCGGTGCACTTCCTCAGGCAGAAGCTCATGGCTGTCACACAGTACATCCCTCCTGCGCGGCTCGTCCCTCCAGGCGCTTATCCATCCAAACACAGGGAAGTCCAGGAGGTAACAGTCATCCACGTCGTATTGTTAATGAACTGACGGATTTCAAGAGCGATACCTGGCCAAAAGTGGGTGGACACAAAACATCACGCCCATATGTGACTGAGGACCGATCACCTATTTCCAAAAATAAGGAACATTAGTCTCCAGCTTTAACAGCCCCCATTTTTCTTGGTTTGTGCACAGGGTAAATGTACTACTGTCTAAATTTCTCTCAGTTGAACTACGGGTGTCCAACACCGCTGCTTCATTCCTGTTTTAATCCAGTTTCATCTGTGCTGTTGTCATTTTCTCAAATGTGGACACTGGGGGTATTGAATCTGAATACAACTGATTGAATATTTGAATCCTCGTTCCTCATTCACTGATCAATCTCTGATAGAAAGTCATACCTTTTCTATCTCAGTATTTATTTTATGTAGGTAAAATCTTTGTAAAGCTGCTTTGATTCAGACACCATGTAACATTTCATAATTCTCTCTTATTTTTGTTAAAGATGGTTTTGTAGAAAAACTTTTTAAATATTATACTATGGTACTACAAAAAAAAATAAATAAAGCGGTACTAGTATATACGCAATAATCCTAGTCCTCATCAGAACTGCATTCACATCCTGGGTCATATTATCTTGAAATAAGCAGTATCTCTTCTTTTCTTGTTTCTAACTAGAGCTTAGGGGCTCTGCTAACCAATGTTTGACATCGCTGTGAGGCAAACTCTTTTCTTTTATCTGATCAGGAGAATGGTTTGATGCAGCTCAGGAAGAGAGAGTTGAAGAACTTGTTCCAGGACTGTAAGATGATCGCTGTGGTACAGAACAATGCCAGCAAGTCTGAAGAAATGATGAATCTCAAGTTCAGACTTCACAAACATGGCATCAAGATCAAGTCCTTCCCCAATCAGGTAACGCTGGATTTTTTTTTTTCATGTAAGCAGCCTCTCTTGCAGTTTGCTCAGGTGTAAGGATTCCTCTTTGTTTTTTTTTTTTGCATTTTTTTAAATTTAATACCAGATCATGGAAAGTCCCTTAACCTTGAGGACACTAGAAAACCTCAGTTTTGCATTTTAGTTGCAATTTTAAAAGTAAAAAATCTTTTTGTGTAACATTTCTCTGCCAGAAACATTTAACATGTTGATATTTCACACAATTTAGTTGTAAATGGTGGAAATATGTATCTTTGCCTTAGTCTGTGAAACAGTGTATCATCTCTGAATGATGCTGCACAACTTTAACACAACACAACTTTAAACACAATTTCAGCTTTAAGATCATTCAAGGTCAATCAAGTCTTTATTCACGCTCATTTTCAGGTGACGCGGTCTTTCCTGAAAGACAGTATTTATTGCAACATGGCTCCTCTGTTTATCGGTCCAACAGTACTGTTTGTCAGTAAAGAGCCAAAGGTAAAGGAGATGCTGATGGTTTTGAGGTTCAGCCCACAGATGACGCTCCTGGGTATGTTTGTCTTCCACACCTTCATCACAAACTTTTTATTTATATAATAAAAAACAGCAGCAAACCCTGACATTTTAAAAGCTAGAGCTTAGTAATGTTTTCATCTGTGATCATTAACTTGACTGAGATTGTGATTGAAACATTTAACTGCAGCACATTTCTCCTCTCACTACAGGAGCTTGCATAGAGAACACATTGCTGAGTGTGCAGGGGCTGGTGAGCTACTCCAAAATGCCGTCAATGACTGTCGTCCAGGGTCAGCTGGTCAGCGGGCTGACGATGCTCTCCTCCCACACTGCCTCCATGCTGCAGCATTACCCCACACACCTGTCAGCCCTGCTCCAGCAGTACATCAAACAGCAGAGCTCAGACGGCAGCTCAGACAGCAGTGCAGAGGCAGCTCCTAAAGCAGAGGAGGCCACGTAGAGATGAGGTAGTAACTGGGACTGTTTGCCTCGAGGATTTGCAGCTGCTCGGAACCACGAGGGACTGTAGAGTCGGATGCACACTTAGACATTTATTTTAATTTAGTACAAAGGTTCCAGCGATTCAGTTGGCACTACATTGAACTAAATCTTCTAGTGTGCATCCACCAACAGGAGCGCTGTTCATTCAGTGTTGTGGCTGAATGATTTTGCAGACTTGATTGGTGTCAGTGCTCAGCCTCTTGATGGAAGTCCTTGATGGACAATGCTGCAAAAATGTCATTGTTGCCCAAGCTTTTACTTTAAAGGTATTGGCAGATATAAATAAATGATGTTAACTCAGTATATTCATCAGACTTTTTTTTGCATTCAAGACCATTTAAAATAGTTAGTTATTTCAGGATTGCTGCAAAAATTGCCTCTTGTTTGAGCTTGATTTAGATTTTGTTTAATGCAGAATCTCTAACCGAGCTAGAGTGGCTGCATTACTACATTGTACGGCATAAGTGGCATCATGAAAACCACTCCAGCCAAAATAAACACGAGTGGTCACAGATCCTGATACGCTAATCTGTGGATTACGGCTGTTAATCTGGGTCAGTTAGTCTATTATGGCCTGCTTTTCTGAGCGAGACAGACATTACTTGGGCGCTGTACCCAACACCACACTCCTCTGCAGAGACGGAGTCAACACTGTGAAAACAAATGATTCAGAGAGGAAAGGTGCAGGATATCACCACATATACATGAAAAATAAAGTCAGAAGATATTTGGATTAGATTTTTTTGATTTCCAGGAAGATGCATAAACAAATTACTGGTGTAGTGGTAAATTTTGGATACAACGAACAAATAAAAACCAATAATATTGCTTTGTTTGTGTTGTTAACATATACATTTCACATCTTTATGTCCCTTTAAAATACCTTATTTTATAAAGTGCACCACTTTCTAGTTTGTTGGGGCCCCATGCAAACTAGATCCCTTTTCTTTAGCTTCAAAATGAGTAACCTAAGAGGGGGGGGGGATAATAGTAGAGTGAGTGGAGGTCGGCTAGATTCACCCTCCACCACATCCCTGCTAGACACCGTGTAATTCCAGTTAATGCGGATAATGCCCAGGACACATTGCGCACGACGCGCGCCGCCTGCGACGCGCAGCTCTCCTTGGATTTGGAGGGAGTCACCGACCGGCGGGGAGAGGGCACAGCCGCCGCTGAGCTCCCGCGGCCACAACAAGAGATTAACCGTGGACGAAGCATGTAGCTCGACTTCCCCGTTTTCTCGATGGGGGAAACGTTTTGTCGGTCGAAATGTTGAATTTGCACAGATCGTTAAACGCCACACGAGACTCCTGTTGGATTCATGAGACACAGACGATGAGAGTCGGGGCTGGATTTCAGGTAAGACTTTCTCTCACAAAGAAACAACAAAACACAAAAAGTTCGTTTTAAATTCTGATGAAAACACCGGGAAATCAATCCATCAGAACATCCAGTGTAATTGACCTATTTTGTATATTTTGCAGTAACATGTTATAATGATTTATGTGGATTAGGTTAAATTAATTTGTTAAAACTTCCTTCCCCTGGGTGAGTGATATGTTAATTGGCTTTAGATAAGAGCCCGTGTGGCCCCAAAGGACACGTGGGACATCAACCATAAGGAAGTAAAACCAGTCTGACTGCTCATAAAGGATCATTTCCACTAAAATATCTCATTACAGCTGCGTCTTAATTAAGCAGAGTGTTTCTCTGCCAACGATCACAGACAGCTTTTAAAAGTCCACACGGGACTGTGATCAAATTATTTGTCTTTCCTCACATCTGATGTTGGATTACAAACACACGGAGTCACTGTACTGAGATGAACTAAGCCTCTCTTTGTCAGTTCAACATGTTTGCACTGTAAAGCAGAGTGAGTGTTGACATGTTTCCCTCTCATTCATAAATATTCCACCCTGCACTGATCTGATCCACATTTTATTGGCGGCAGTTTTTATTCCAAAATAAAAAAATTTAAAAAAAAGAGAGAGAGATTATAACTGTCATAATCTCTGCATCTTAACCCCTCCCCTGTGCCATGATGCAGTTTGGTGGCTACCGACTTGTTCTGTTGGGTGTAATGAGCTCATGATGTCATTCGTCTCTTCTGGGTCAGATATGAGGAAAAATTTAGGCTCTGACCATCAATCACTTGTCTGTTTTGGTTTCTTTTGAACAGCCTTGGCTTGTGATGTCCCTAAAGTTCCTCAGAGTGCACAACCTCAGCTGTACCGGTCCCGTAAAATGACCGACTCCCTACACAGATCTTGTGTTTTTGCAAATCTGAAATCCTTGAACTTTACTTTCGTCGCCATCCAGCGAGATCAAAACCAATTTTTTTGTGCTCCTCCTTGAGTAAGCGAGCTCAGAAACCTGCAAATCCCTTCATCCTGTTTCCACCACATGCTCTCATCACTGAGGTCAGTTACTCTCATCCTCTGCCGGCCTTACATAACATCAAGCCAGGCTCCTTCTGCCCAGATTTAGACGTACATCAGTTTGGATGTAGCGCACCATTCGTTTAGTTTCCTGTCAGACGGCCTATTACTCTCATTAGATCTTCTGCTTCTTCTTCCTCTCATTGTCCCGATTCATCTAAACGTCACAGTACTTTGATACCGGTCCAATAAGTTTCCATGTTCATGTGACTGTGGTCAGTGGTTTTTGTTGGCGTCTGTGCTGCACTGCCTCGGGATCTTGTTGCTCCAGGTCTGAGTGACAAGTTGCTAAAAACATCCCTTGAAAAACCAATTAAGCAGAGGTTGGTAATCCTCTCCCTGCAGGCGGTGCAGGCCATGCTGTCACAGAGCCATTGTACCAGCATGTGCAAATCGCACAGTGGCACACGTGAGGAAGTTTTTATGTTGGTCTTTTAATATATAGTTTTCTTTTTTGTCGAATTTCTCCTGTAGTTCTTCTTCTATGTGTATTTTCTGTTGAGTCATCCCTCATATTTGCAATATTTGTTCATTTGATTATTATACTGACAAAGAGCTGCTATTAATCCAATATTTTCATCATGAAAATGTATTACAGAATAATCCTCTGACATGCTTTAAAAATGAACATTATCTTTTTCAGTATGTGTTGCAGGGCTGTTATTTTAGACCAGAGCACGTTAAATAAGACGTTCAGGCAGCTTCCTTTAAAAGACCTGAGATTAACACATTATTTAGTGACACAGTTTCTACAAGAATGACAAGTCAACTCTACAAAGACTCTCCCTGTTTGTACCCTGAGCACATTCGGAGCTCGAGTCGCTCGTGTGTGATCATCTGGAAATAAACAACAATTCAATTCTGTGTAGAATTTCAGTTTGGCTGGAGTTTTGTTTTCCTGTTCAGTGAAGAGTGACTTTAAGATCCAGAGTGATCTGGATCAGGATCCAGGTCCAGAATATACTGAACTGTGTCCAGGCAGCATTTATGGCATCACAGGCTTGAACCCAGAGCTCAGCTCTCACCTCTGTTAGGTAACTGGATTACACAGAGTCCTATCTCCTCTGCTCCGTTGAGTCTCTTGAACACTTTCACTTTAGTTATTTGGTTATTAAGTTATATACTATAAAGAGCTGAACCCCCTGCTAGTGCAGTTACTATACACAAGCACATGTTTTGTTTCTGTTCTACAGTCAACAACTTGATTGATGGTGATTCATGTGGTGCTTTTGATTATATCACATGGTCTTCATCTGCAGGTGGAGCTTGACTTGTTGACACAGAACAGATTTAAAATGTTTAAAAGGTTTTGAACGGCAACACGAGTATTTTTTATCATGGCTGCTGAACGGTTAATTTTTTCTTTATCTCTTGTTGCCTCATATTTCACTGCACTTCTTAAAAATGCATCTTTGCTGCATGACTTCACGACAGTTATTTCTTTTAAATTTCTCGATTTGTTATTTAATCACATCACAACAGGGACGGAAGTCTGAGATCTGTCTATAAAATGAAACTGAAATGTGGATCATAACTGGTGGTGATGTGTTTGGTCGGTTAAAAAAAGAAAAACTTGAGAATTTGGAAACAGCAAATTGGCTATTTTACATTTTTGATTAATAAGTGATCGACTGATTGTTGCAGCTCGACTGTGCGTCTCGATGTCTGTTGTTATCTCTGATTCTCTTCCCTTCTTGGCTGTCGTGCTCGTCCTGACATTACAGGGGTGTTTCGGTGGATTGCAGCAGATCTGTCTCGAAGACCAGCTGATCACACCGGGGACACAAGTCTGAGAGCTGATCTGTGACATGGACTCTTACAGCTCCTCACTCAACCGCAGCCAGTCGCTGGCGAGCGGCCTGGAGAAGACCTCACCCACGTGGCACAAACCGCCCCACTCCCGGAGCAGCAGCACTCTGTCTTCCCGCCACTCCAGACAGGTGAGTCACAGGTCAGTCATCTGATCATACAATGGGATTACAGGTATATGTACATTGTTGTGGGTGCTTGTTTATTGTGTCTATCCTGAAACAACTCGTGAGATTTAGCAGCACTACAAAACAAAGCTGGTGCAGAAAGAGTGAACAGGGTCTTCCTTCCTTTGAGGACACACCCTGAACCACAACAAGACCCATAATAACATCTGACTTCTCCTGTAGTTTTACCTATTCTGTTTTTATTATGACCAAAATGTTGTTTTGTATGAAACCGGTGAGATTAGTGAGGTAGATTCTTTGGCAATTGATGTAAGAGGCTGTAAATCAGCCCCACACAGTCATTCGCTGTGTGAATATGTGAAGTCTGTATGTGTTTTACAAGAAACCACAAAGCCTATAGAGTTGCTCAACAATTATTTTCATTAGCAATTAATCTGTATTATTTATTGATTAATAGGGGTGTAATGAATTGAATGAATGTAATTGGGAAACTGTAGGACCTTTTATTTTGGAAATTAAGGCACCTTTCATTTTATAGACTAAAGTCAGTTAATTAAGAAAATAAGTGCTAGTTACAAGTGCTATTGAGTCAAAAGATCAAGTTTCCCGCTCTTCCTGTCCATAGATTATCAAAGATTGGGAAGTGATTGACGACCTTCATGTAGAGATGCACTCAGGCGGTGACAACCCTCAGGATATGACGACCCCGGGCATCTGTGAAGGATATCTGCTCAAGAGGAGGAAGTGGCCACTTAAAGGTTGGCACAAGGTGAGAAACATCAAACATCAAACAGTTTGTCATGTTTATGCCACAAAGATGTCAACTTTATGAATGAAGAGGTCAAAACTCCAACAGCACTTAAAGTTTATTAAACTGATACGTTTTGTTGTCATTGAGTGACATTAATAATAAAGTTCCTCTGTTTACTTCAAGTGCTGCTGGAGTTTTGATCTCCTTCAGCTTTTTTTTTTTCTCCATGAACCTTGGAAGTAAAAACCTTACTTTGTCTCCCTGAGTTTATAAATAGAATCAACTTTTGAAACAATAACTTTCGATCTCTTTCTCAGCGATACTTTGTCCTGGAAGCCGGGATCTTGCGCTACTGCAAAAATCAACAAGATGTAAGTGAACATTGAGTTTTATGGAGGGATTTTTTTATAATTTTTCAAGCATTTGAAAGCATTAACACACATCTGTTCCCTCTGCAGGTCTCCAGGGGACGTGTCCAGGGCTCCCTCGATGTTAGCCTCGCTGTGATGTCAATAAATAAGAAATCAAACCGCATTGACTTGGATGCAGGGGACATCCTCTATCACATGAAGGTAAATACAGTTATCAAATAATGTGGCGAGACTTCAGGTGAAAAGGACAAAGGTACCACTTCCACTTGACTTTTCTTTTCTCGCCAAAGGCAAAGAGCCATGAACTCTTCTACATCTGGGTGACCAAGCTACAAGCCCATCGCTTGTTCAAGAAGAACGAGGCGGCTCACGTTCACAGCGGCTTCATCCAGACTCTGTCCCACAGCGCCGCAGCCGGAGAGGCTCAGAGAAACGGAGACCTGGTAACTCAAATAAACTGTAAAGTCAGCAGGCCTTAGAAGTGAATCAAAGTGAACCTTAGATGAACTTCTGCGCCCTCCTCCCTCTGTGTTCACGTCACCAGAGCTCTGCAGGGGGGGCAGATCAGCCCGGAGCGTCAGGAGTGCTGCCCTCCGCTAACACTGCTGTGAACAGCAAAGTTTCTGCCTGGCTGCAGCACAGTCATGACCCAGATACCTGCGTTCAGGGTAATGGTTGCAAACCCAAATTGCGCAACACATTTGTTCAAACGACATGTATTGAGCAGCACAGATTCTTGATTTCTAAATGAGTTTCTGTTTTTCTTGTAACTTTTTCACCGTAAAATGGGACCAAGACCATTTACTCAGTGAAATGTAATGACGGATTGTTCTTCTCATGGTTTCTTGCAGAGCTGAACCGATGCCACTTGGACCTCTCTGAGCTAAATCGCTTAATCCAGAGGCTGCAGGCGCTGGAGGTCGGCCAGGCTTTCGCCAACGGAGACCTGCAGCGAATCATCAGCATACAGGTAGATGGCTGAGGAGGCTGCAAACCAAACCACTTCCCATGTCTGGACAGCATCACATGAAAAAATCACCTTATATGTGGTAATATTTTCTAAATTTCTTTACAGAATCTGTCACTTGAGAAGCCAAAGAAGCCAAAGTCAGGGAAGATGTGGGGCCACTCTCGCACACTGTCCAGAGTGGAGGCCCTGGGAATGGTAAGACCGATCTGTTATTGATCTGACTATTGATAATGAGGCTGAATAATACAAGTAATATCATTTCACATTGATCTGTTCATTAATTCGACATCATTAAATGTCAACGTTTTCAGTTAATTTGAAATACTGATTGGTCTTCTGATTATTGGTAATTCTTTTAACATATTGGGTTTAAGTAATTTGACATCCCAACCCTCCAGTAACATTTTGGGGCCTTTCTCTAATCCAAAGCCTATTCGTGGGATTACTAAATCGGTGAGTGGCCGACGGGCAGAACACGAAACAACTTGATTCATAAAAATGATTCACTTTTCTCCATTGACACACTGTCGCAGATTTCTTTCCTGGAAATGAATTGTGACTGTAGAAACAATGACATGACAAGAAATAGTCTTTTTCAGGTTTAAATGAAGTCTTTGAATCCTGGTGTAGTCGTAGTACATTTCCTGACACCTACACTGTTTTTATCTAATGTCTTAAATACCAGAGGGTTTTGTTTTTCCCACAGAAACAGAGCATAGTAATAAAATGTTTGATATCTATAGAAAATATTTTACTGTAGATGACCAAATTAATAGATCAATCATGTTAACCTGTATTTAGTTTAGATGCTAGATCAGTAGTTTTGATTCCCGTTCTTTGGTCGTCTTTCCTGCCAGTCACAGTATCTGAAGGTTTTCTCTCCTACCGGGCAAACGACGCCCGATTTAAACATGAAACGCCAAATAAACACAGCGAAGAAGCTGGTAGGACAGAAAACCTCCAGGGCTGTGGTGTTCGAGCCACGAAAAGATAGTCAACCTGATGTTCAATGTGTAAATAAGTCCCTGATGAGATTACTGTAATGATATTACACGACACAGACCTTCCCCTCGGCATCGATTTGGACTTGTTGCTGTGCAAAAAGCACTAGTGGAACTAATAATGCTCATGTTAATAAAGACTCTGCTCCATTTTGGTTAATTCAGTTTCATTTCTTTAATCATGGGCACAAAAAAAATTGGTTATACCGATTATACAAAACGTACTATTGTTTGTATTTAAGGAATAGTTTGACATTTTGGGAAATACTTTTATTCGCTTTAATGCCAAGAGATGATTGAGAAGATTGATACCACTCTCATATACGTAAGGTAAATTTGAAGCTAAAGCCGAGAGCTGGTTAACTTAGCTTAGCACAAAGGCTAGAAACAGGTTTACAGTCTTTGGGCTAAGCTAGGCTAAGGTAACCAGCTAGCCTACAAGCACCTCTAAAGCTCTTTCATTAAGAATCCCAGTCAAAAGTAGCACAGTAGCCCAGAGAGTTGGGCTGTGGACCACAACTTGAGCTCCATGTTTTTTTATCTATATTTATTTACATTTTGAAAAATCAAGTTCGCCAAATTAACGGTTTGCTTGTTCCTGTGCGATGTCATACAAATGGATTTACAGACAAGTATCACTGAATAACTATGATACTGAGGAAAAGTGTAAAATGTGATGATTCTCAGGCAGGACCACGGTTTCTAAATGGGTTTATGATTGTTTGTTTGTGTGATGGACATTGGAGATAATGATATTATTAGAAAGTGCATTAGAAAGAGCAATTAGGCATAAAACTGTAGTTATTATTATATACTGTGCAGAAACAAGATTGGCATGCATCCTAATACATTCTGGACAAGAAAACTAGTAACAACATTTCCCAAAGTATCAAACTATTCCCTTAGCACCTGTAAACCACTGTCTATTCTATGGTTCATGCTACATTCCTCTTATTAGACAGGAGGAAATATTCTCTTCAGTGTATGTGCCTAGTACTGTTCATACATATGTAGAAAGTATAACTATAAAACCTTCTGTGCAACAGTTTATTTCCCCCATTTAAGCCCAATTTGACAGATACCAAAGAGATGTTAAATTAACTAGTGAATCCATCCTCCTCTGTCCACATCACAGCTGTCCTCCAGTCACCTGAACAGCTCATCTCACCTCGGTGCATCAGTCCCGTCTATCCCGGACTATGTCTACTCTCAGCTGTCCCCTCCTACTGTCACATCACCGGAGGGCAAGAAAATCCAGCAGGACATCTGCGCCATGTCGCTACGAGGTCAGCGAAACAGATCCATCCATCCATCCATCCATCCATCCATCTATCCATCTATCATGAGATGATACTTGGGACAGGAAATATTATTATATACTTCCTTATTTCATAGTATGTGCAGCTGACCTTTCTCACTTCCCTTCAGTGCTTGCATCCTTGAAGACAGTTCATGAGACTCTGGCCCGGGAGAGGCAGAAACTGCAGGAAGTCTGGGAATCTAACAACATCCACCAGTCTAACACATTAGCTGAGGTACGATTCATGGAGCGTCTGTGGTGTGGATTCTCTGGCACATGTCCCCATGTGGTTTTTGACGGCTGGTTTTTCTTTGTTCCTCTTTCTCATCCTCCCTCTTTAGCCCGCAGCAGGAAGGCATTCATCCAACGGGCCCCCTTCAGTGGCAGATTCAGCGGCGGAGTATTTCGACGCCAGTGACGACATCCTTTGTGGTAGTTCCTCCGAGGTGTCTGAAGAATCAGGGCTTAGCGATGGAAGCACCACCAACTCAGAGCCAGAGGAAGGGCACGGTGGGTGGATGTATACAAGCATCATCAATCAGACTTTTCCTCTTTAGAATAACTGTCAGGCTCAGTTTTATATATTTAATATTATTTCCTGTCACCAACATTTCAGCATCGGCCACCCGCAAGTACCGTGCGAGCATTTCTCGAACTCCTAACACTGTTGTCCCCAAGAGCACCGGGCGTCGCACACTACCCGCTCACTGTCCTGACAACAGCCATGTGGGCCTCATGGCGATTCTCTACAACAACATAGGTAAAGGAGCCGAGCTTAAAAACCTGAACTGGTAACGTCACAGCATTCTGCATTTAATGCTTTAATTCATGGCGGTTTTCTTCGTGGCTCATTTGCTGGTTCTCCTACGCAGGTAAAGACTTGGCTCGAGTGTCCATGCCTGCTGCTCTCAACGAGCCCGTGAACCTGCTGCAGCGACTGTGTGAGGAGCTGGAGTACAGCGAGCTGCTGGACACCGCCAACAACACACCAGACCCCTACCAGAGGATGGTGAGGCCGCACAAACGCACACACAACGTCACAGCCACATTTGTTGTTGTTGTTGTTGATGCTGTTTCAGATCAAATACTAATGTGTTCACCCGCTCAGATGAGTCCAATTATCTTCTTTATAATAACAGACAAGATGATTATTATTACCTGGTAATTATAACATGGGAATATTATAATATAATATATTATATTATAGTGCAGCTGTCTTTATTCTTCTTCTTATTATATATATATATATTATATTGTATTGTCAATGTTACATTATATATGTAATTCAATATTGATCCCCAGGGAGGAAGTAGGTTACATTACAGTTGCTCCATCAAGAATGAAAATGCAACTACAAGGAAAAGAGAATAAAATATAAGATTATGTTCAATATATAAATACATAAAAATGTACAGATGAAATATAAACAAAATGTAAAAATATGTCCTTATACTATGATATATGAAAGCTATATATATAATGAAAAAATAGTAAATATTTAAATATATAAATTTAAATATACAATATAAATATAGCTGCGACAGTATATGGCACTGGTAGATATGATGCACTAAGATGATCCCAAACTGGGAAATTGTTGTTGACAGACAATAAAAATTAACACAATGAATAACTAAATAAAATAGTAAGTAAGATATAAAAGCATATATACATATAGCATAATTAATTAAATATCCTAAGGGAAGATAAACACAACAAATAAAAAAATAATAGAATAGCTCAATATGCATAAAAATACAACAAGTAAAATAAAATATCTGAACATAAAAAGCAAAATAAGCAAAGCAAAATAAATATGACAAATTAAATAAGAGATCTCAATATACAGGACACACAGTACAGAGTTGTGCAAACAGAGTGGAGGTTGATTTAATAGACTCTTTGTGTACAAACATTAGCGAAGAAAAATAATCCAATCCTTCTTTCCCTCCCACATAGTTCAGGAAAAGCTAATAAAAGCTGAACTTGATCTTTCAAAGGTTTATTTTTTATCTCTTGCAGGTTTATATTGCCGCTTTTGCTATCTCTGGTTACTCCACTGCGACGTTCAGGAACCGCTACAAGCCCTTTAACCCGGTGCTGGGGGAGACCTACGAGTGCATCAGAGAGGACCGGGGCTTCCGCCTCATCAGTGAGCAGGTAACCACCAGAGCAGTAAGATCAAACTGACCTTCGTTTAGAATTAGGGAAGAGATGATGGGGAATTAGCTGCCACAATCCCTATCGTGGTAAATTATGATTAATCACTCGCTGGTTTAATTGAGCTGCTCCGAGCTGCGGCTTGATTTATTGCTTTAATAACACTGCGTTAACTAATCACATCATCAAAAATTAACACAAATGCTTCAGTCGTTTATTTAGAAATTATAGCAATTAAGTGAAAATAATTAAATGTCAGTCTTCAGTCTTTAATAGCAGCTCAGAGTCGTAGCTCCTCAGTTGCGTATGATTTCTGGTTGGCACGTTGTACATATAATAATAATCTTTGTTTGTGGGACATTCAGAGAGAGCTTCACACGAGGAACCAAATTAAATACGAAATTAAGTTAAACCGGATTCCACAATAAAATCAGAATCATGAAATGAAAAGCTGAAACCAATGCCTGTGGTGTAAAATATTAGAAAGAAGAAGAAGAAATGATAAAAACACAATAAAAAAGTACATATCAGTTATTAATTCACAGTCCGTCTTTGCTGTTTTTCATCAGCTTTTTAATGATAATTTTGATATTGTGTTAATAATAAGTAGATTTTAAGCTTAAATTTGGTTTTTGATTTGATTTTCTGACAGAAGAGTATGTCACATGCTTAGTTCACAGACCATTGGAAAGTTGAAAATCCACAGATTCTTTACATGATAAATGGTTTATTTTTTAATGGTTTATTTTTTTAAAGAAAACATATTTATTTTCAATCCCGTCTGTCCAATAAAAAACAAATCATCTAACTTTACATTTATCACACTTCCTGTTTATAAAACAAAGGGTTGTCATGATTTCAGCACTTTAAATACGAAGGTATTTTCGGTGCAAAGTATCTGTAAGAGAGGAATTTGTATTTGTAGAAAATGATTAAACATATGTCTCATTAAATTTGAGGTCACACAGAAAAATGTCTTGGTTGCAGATCTTTACATTTTATTCAACACAACAGTTGGACTGTCTCAGACTCAAGAATAGCAGTTGCGCTAATTAAGTCAAGTCAAGTTAATTTGTATTTATATCACACCAGATGTTATGTACCTTCATACTTTCAGAGCCAACTGGAGAACCTGATAGAAAGAAGTGATTTTTAAATTTTTTTTGTCTTATCTTTTTCCACAACAGGTTTGCCACCATCCACCCATCTCCGCCTGCCACGCAGACTCAGACAACTTCTCTTTTTGGCAAGGTGAGACTGTCAGTGGTTATAATAATAAATATTTCTGTCCTCTGATTTTAAAATCCTTTAAAAAGATGCCAGTGGAGATGCCTGTATTATAATATATATATATATATATATATATATATATAATCAATCTATGTATCATCTATAACAGACCAGCGATGGAAAAACAAATTCTGGGGGAAGTCCCTGGAGATTCTGCCTACAGGAATGGTGAATGTGACTCTGCCAAGGTAAACAGCCTGACTTCACTTTCACCAGACACAGTCTACACTTGCAAATTTACTGCAGTGTCTCTGTCAGATGAGGCGCGACACTAGCCATCATGTGTAACCGAGAATCATCCTTTATGTGAAGTGATAAAGGATCTCCCCATTAGAGATCAGTTGGGAGCGATGAGACGTGACATACTTTGTGTGAATATCACCACCATCACCATCATTCAGGCTCAGGAACCACAGATAAGACTAAACTTTCAACCATCTGTCCAGATGTTGCTCGTGCTTCTGCGTTTGACTGAATACACATAATGATGAATGATAATAACGTTAAATTGATTTTTTTTTTTTCTGGCATTGTTGCCTTTATTTGTCAGTCAGTGTGGAGAGAGAGACAAGGAGGCTATGATATAGGTGATTACCATCTTAACCATCGGATCAAACCGTCAATTCATCAACCTGTGGCTCTTGTCCAGGTACGGCGACCACTACGAGTGGAACAAAGTCGTGACCTGCATCCACAATGTCCTCAGTCAGCAGCGCTACCTGGAGCATTACGGCGAAGTCACCATCCGCAACCTTAAAAACAACGTCTGCACCTGCAAGATCACCTTCGTCAAGGTGAATGAAACATTTAGATGCTGCTTTAACACTTAAATGCAGTTTTAAATATCTTTTCTCTCTTCTTTTCTTTTTTACTTTAGTTTGCAAGTCACGTTTTTTTTTTGTTTTTGTTTTTTTTGTTTTTTTACATTGTGTTGCAGTCTCGTTATTGGGGCTCAGAAACAAACAAGAACGAGGTGCAGGGCACGGTGCTGGATCAAAGTGGGAGCGTGATTCACCGGTTTGGGGGCCTGTGGCATGAAGGCATCTTCTGTGACACTCTACCGACTCCGAAGTGTGTGTGGAAGCCGAGTGAGTTTGTCCTCGAGGTCTGAGATCAGACTTTCACTCATATTTAATCCTTTCTGCGATGTTATAATTTCCAGTTTTGAGTCTGGTGTCAGGTGTTGATGTAATTAGGCTGAGTGCAGAGACTCAGGTTTAATTGAAGCGAAAGGAAATGATCGAGCACCGCTGCTGCCAAAAAAAACCCACCAATCAACATAAATCCAGGCATCACGTTTGTGCAGCAGCTCACATCAGAGGCCTGTGTCACCCCACAGATATCCAGCCAAAGGATCACCTGCTCTACTACGGCTTCTCCACCTTCGCCATGGAGCTGAATGAACTCACCCCGGACCTGAAGCCTCTCCTGCCATCTACAGACAGCCGCCTGCGCCCGGACCAGAGGTGAGCTGGGAGAAATCTTTGTCGTCTGGAAAAGAAATATATTGGGGCTGATGTCCCTTTTTCTTTTTTCTAGAATGCTGGAGGAAGGAAAGGTGGAAGAAGCAGACATAAAGAAAGATGAGATAGAGGAAATTCAGAGGGAGAGGAGAAAGGAGCTCGCCAAAAAGGGTGAAGAGCATGTTCCTCGCTTTTTCAAGTAAGGTTATAATCCTGGTTATCGAAGGATAATGATAAATTATGTGGAATATTCTTTTTGTTGCGTAAAATGCAAAGTATAAAGATAATTTACAACTTTACGAGTTAATTCCATCTACTGACCATCAGGGAGCGGCTTCACTGGTTGTGAAAAATAAGTCAGATTGTATTGAAGTCTATTGGAAAATGTCCCTACTTCTCACTAGGTTTATGGTACAGTAAATTGATAAAAATGTTATATCTTATATCTGCACAGAACTACATTATAGTGAGATATAAACTATTTATTTAATATTGGATGTGCACTGCTTAATAATGCTAAATAATGGGACTTAAAGTACTGTGTCAACATAAAAAAAAAATTAAACTGTAAGATTGTTTTAAAAAGTTTAATATTTTAGGTAATGTTAAAAACCTGTTGGATTTATGGTGCAGCTGAAAACAGATGTTTCCCTTTTGCTCAGAATTGTGTCATATATTACGTTTGTGCTTTCACAGAAAAATCTTTGTGTTGCCAGGTTTTCTCGCTGTTTTTAAGTGGTTGTTTTGTGTTTTTTTTTTTTTTTTTCCCCCTGGAGGAAAGCCAAAGACTCCTGTGGCCGGGACGTGTGGTTGACCAACGGGACCTACTGGAAGCTCAGAGCGAATCCAGGTTTCGCTAACACTGAAAAAACAAAACTGTGGTGACGAGACGGCGGCGACAGAACAAAAACGCGACTCACAATCCGAGGAATATCGGCGCTGGATGTTTTGAGCAGCATATATGAACCGCTCTGAGGAAGGAGCAGAGTGGAGATTGTGCTGCCGAGCTCCTCTCACTTCTTCTGTTCACCCGTGACTGGCTCATGGGAACCGTCAGCGTATGATTTAGTCTCAGAAAGTCGCCTGGGGAGTTACCTCGAGCTTTTAGATCACTTCACTCAACTTATATATGTTTATACTCTTCACTCACTGTTTGTGACATTGAAGCACTGAAGTCCAAATGACATTTTTCTGTCAGGTTAGAAAGAGACCTGTTATTTTAGTGTACTGCCTGTAAACATTCAGGCAGATCAGGTGAGGTCCTCCTCAACCAGCTGACAGCTCACAGTTTATAATAACTACAGTTGTTGGCCTGTATAAATGTACTGAAGTCACCTGTCACCTGTCCCCAGACCCACGGGGGGGGGGGGGGTCAGCTGGTTTGTGGCATTTTGATATATTTCTGATTTATTAGGGAATATGCACCAATGAAGCACGATGAAGATAAGAACCTTAAAGGAGTGTTTTTGAAATCAGTCTATCAAATGACAATGTCTCTAAAAAGCCACCTGATCAGCATTAAACTGCAGACAGACAGTTGAACATAAACATAAAGGTGCATTTAGCCCCTAAAGAGCCAGATATTTTACCCGAGGAGTCGTTGGCAGGGCTGCAACTAACAATTATTTTAATTATGAATGAATCTGCCATTTTTTAAATTATTCAATAATAAAATGGTGAAAGATACTCATTTCAAATCCCAAGATGATGTCTAATAAAATACGTATAAATAAGCAGATTCAACACATAAACATGGAGTGTATGTGGTGCATACGCCTAAATAAATCTGTGTTAGACTGATTTTATATTCATCCAAATAATTACAAATAGGGCTCTGCGCCATGTGTTGGTGCATCAGCACTGATGTATTGCACATTAATTACTCTGATTTGGTACCTGTGGCTTTCACATGACTAAGAACAGAGTATGATGCTGAAGATAAAGTCATCACCAACCTAAATAAGGGTAAATTTCAAGACAGTATCTGTCGAAATACTTTGGTCATTACTAACATAGATCTAACGTTTTAATGTTTTTTATTTGCTTCTTCCTTCTTTTTTTTTTTTTTGAACATGTAACTATTTAAAAACAACATTTACCAACACTCAGTATAGATGCATATTTAAGGAGGAGAAAAAAGGTATTATATTGTATTTTTATGTCAATGATAGTGAAAACAATATCCAGCTGGTTGGAAACATGTACATACTGTATTTATACAGTACATTAAACTGTTAATAACACAACTATGTTTTTATTTTTGGGTTGAAATCAATTTATTAGAACTGCACCTGGCAGATAAAAATCACAGAAACCTTCCAACATAAAATACAACAAAAAACGGCAGTCATCGTGTGTAAGCTTTAATTTTATGAATAAAAAAACAACAGTACATTACACAATGAAGCCACTTTTAATAAATAAATTCCCCCTCTGAACTCTTCATCCCCTATTTGTTTCTGAATTTATAAACTCTCAGTGAAGGAGTCAAAGGAGGATTATTGCTCCCTTGACACAGACAGTGCACGTGGATCACACACACAAAAATAATAACATGCTCGTTGCTCAGCCTGCCTCCTCTCAGCCCTCAGCTCTCTCCTCCTTTTCTCTGTTCCTACACTATACAGTAAAATCTCTGGGCGCACGCAGTCCTCGTCTCCCGCTGACAGAAACGTGTGCTCAAGGGAAACACAGGATCATGGGAGATGGAGGTAACACCAGGGTTTTTGTGGTTCATTGGCTAAATTGATTGCAATAGCTGAGATATCCAGCAGGGGTCATTCCTGAGGCGCGTGAAAGCATTTTTCTTTGCTGCTGTTCGGTGTGAGACCTCGCACTCATGTAGGTGCGAGGTCACTGAGAGGACCACGCAACAAACCACAGCACATACAATAAATAACTGACATTGTCCACAGGCCAGTGATCATCATCGATTTTCTTTTCTAAAAAAATGCCATCAACAATTCTAAACTAATTTTCTTTCTATTAATTGCACTTGAAACAAGAGTTATCCATTGTAGACCTTCGTTAAGGTTCGTTAAGAATCATCATCTTTCTCTGACAGATGTCAACATAAGCATGAAATGGTACAACTTTTAAGAAATATTACACAAGCAACATACATTTTTTTTCAACATACAATATATCCATTCTCCTTTCAGCATAAAATTAACACTTCATTATCAATTAACTTTATTATTTAAATGCTCAGGTCAAGGACTGAACTGTCACCACAGTTTGTCCTTTTTGCATCAGCGTCACTGTTAAGACCAGGTGCTGCTGAAGAGAGATTGTTTTTTTACATCTATATGCATCATGTTTGTGGTTATCTTTAACTCCCAGTGGATCCAGTGTAAGTCCCAGTCTTTATACAACACCTGTGTAAAATCAGCTCAGCTCAGAAAGGAGCTAAAAGTCTTTGACTGAGTGTCAACATGTGAAATAAGGCCAACAGTACTAAGGATTTTAGAAAATATAAACAAATAAATCACCCATAAAACGACACTGCATCCTTCTGGAAAAGTGACCAGACACCAACAACAAAAGGTCAAATTTTACAGACTTTAAAAGACTAAATGCTGGTTCAAAGATGCCTCCACTCTGCCAGGATGGGAACTGCTTCATTAGTTTACATTTTGCTGACTTAATACTTAAACAATTTAAATATGTTGAGTCTGAAGTTGACTCCCCCTGGTCCCTAAAATTACCTCAGATGTCCTGAAATAAAGCCAGACAACACAACATCAGCGTCCTCAGATGAAGCTGAAGAAGCTGTGTTGTTTTATTTATGTCTAAAATGTTTGGTGGATGATGCTTTGATCATTTCCATTTCATTTTTTTTACTCCACCTCTTACTGCGTAGGAATATACATTTAGGAAAAACTGCTTAGTTGCTTTATTGCTGAGAACAAAATGAGAAGAAAGAAAACACTCATATGGTATCGATGAAATTAGAAGCAAAAGTTAGTTTAGCTTATTTTAGCTATTTTATTTTGGCTCTGTCTGGAGGTAAATGCCTATCAGCACCTTCAAAGTTCACCAATTAAGACACTATATCTAATTTATTTATTCTGTACAAAAGATAAAGTTTAAAAATGACAATTTATACTTTTATGAAGGGTTAGTTATGTTCCAGGCTATGGCTTGGTCAGCTGGGTTTCGCTGTTCCACCTTGTTTCCAGTCTTTATGCTAAGCTAAGATAAGCTAAGCGTAACAGCTCCTTGCTTTATTTTCCAGATGTCAACCTCCTCATTTACCTCTCAACATTGAATTAGCAAATATTTCTCACAATATCCCACCTCCAGATTGTTCTTGGAGCTTAAATATAAGAGCATAGCAAATGTAAAACAGTATGTACAGTATGGACAGTAAGGAGTTTTCATCGGATCATAAAAAAAAGAAGTAATTTCATGTCCCCCTCGAGTAAAAAAAAAAATTCAGTAACTCTGCTTTTCCTTGTCTGACTGAGCGCCAGTCTGTCGCCCCCAGTGTTGTCTGAGGCCATTAGCACACCTGGTGAGGAATGAGGAGCAGACCTCTGATCAGCGCCGACTGCAGCCTCACTCTTCATTTCTGTCACCAGGCCGGGAACCGGGCCTCTGTCAACCAGTGTCACCACATGATGGGCCAGTGGACTGGGTGGTGGTGGTGGTGGTGGTGGTTGGGGGGTGGGGGATTCAGAGTGGCTGTCTGGTCACTTTGTGCTTCCTGTTCATGGTGGTCTGAGGGTGACAGTGCCCTGTCTGTTTACCTGCAGGGTCATGTGGCTGTACTGAGTGACCCACTTTTAGCACTGTTCCTCTTCTCCTACTGTAAGGAAGGTATTTAGGAAACAGATACAGGATCAGTTAGTCTCATTAGTCCAACGACTTGGACCTAAAACTGCACGTCGACATCCTTTCTGTAATTTAAACAAACAAGATTTAGGTGTTGTAGAGCAGTCGATAAAGGAGATTATGCATAATCTGCAGTGTGGGTCACATAATGTTCACGAACTGTGGTGGAGATGTTTGTGTTTAAAGCTGCCACACTTGCTACTGATTTCCAGTTACACTGTTATTAATGTTTTTACTAATTCAGGGCTTTATTTGTGTGTAGTGACAGAAGCATTTGCTGTAACACGGCTTTTTTCACTCTACCAATGCAGGCGCTGTGGAGCTGGCCTTGTTTCACAACTGGTAGCAAACAGCACAACCTGACTGTATCACGCATCCACGACTCTAAATTAAAGATCTTGAGCTATGTCTTACAATGGCAGCATTGTTTTTATGTAGACTTGCCTTGACTGTAACATCCACCTGAAAACTACACAATTCTGGTGGTAAAAAAACCAAAATGGACAACATAGACCACCAGAGGGCCTCCAGTGGGGACTCCCTATACTCCCACTCTGCTGGTGTCACAGCCCATAATGTGGTTAAAGACCAGGAGAGGTGGATGACATCACATCTGTCAACCCCTGGATGACAGGCTGAATGAAGTGCAGTGAAGGGCGAACCCCAGACCAAAATCAGTCACAGCAGGTCAAAGATCATCAACCAGGATTCAGTTCACCTGTGCCAGAACAAACAACATCGTGCCCCATGTGTGGCTACTGGTTATTAGGTGACTGTTGTTCCACACTACAACTAAGAACCTCCGTCCACTGAAGAGGACCATGACATGTGGTTGAAAACTTTGGAAATAACTGAGGTTGTTGTGTTAAGAACTCATGACTATTTTCATAATCGATTCATCTGCTAATTTTATTTTCTAATCTTCTGTGAAATGTCAGTAAATAGAGAAAGTTGTTATAATAATGTTGATAATATTTCCTCCCTGGTCCAAGGTGAAAACCCAAATATATTCAATTTACTATCATGAAAGACAAAGAAAAGCAGCAAATCTGGGAAACTGGAACCATCTTAAAAATGACCAAAACAATTATAAGTTTTTGTCAATCATCTGATCAATTAAAGGACAAATCTTTGTGGCTGTAATTAAGGTATATGATAAACCCTTTTTTCTGTAAGACCCCCTCTTTATCCATCAGCAACGGAAACCTTTTGATTAAATCATATTAACCAACATTTCATAGTCACCAGCGCTGTTTTATCACACCAGATAGGCAGTGTGTTGCTATAAATGTAAACTGTAATCCCACACCAGTAATTCATAGAAACCTTGAATGCCTTTAGATGTAGGGACTCTGTGTTTTTTTTGCTGTGTTTAGCTGTTAGATTTACCAAACAGCAACACACAGAAATTAACACAAAAGACTGTCCTTGCAGGGTTGAGGCAGATTAGCGGCCTCACTTCAGAGCATGTGCCTGCTAAGATCTCTTAACCCCCCTGACACGAGTTCACTCAGATGCTCGGGCCTTTGCACCGAGCCGCCATGAGTGCTGCTGATGACTTGGGCCAGATCAAAAGATGAGGCTCTGTTAGAGAAATGTAATTTCTGCACCATGTTGATCAGACGGGAAATGAATGTGAGCATATTCAGAGAATGTGTGAATGACTGAGTGTGAGAAGGAAGAGACAGACAGAGACAAGACAGAGCAAAGGAGACAGAAAGAGTGTTTGATGCAGGGAGAACAGACAATCCCTGCAGGCGTCTGTCAGCAAGCAGATATGCAGATGTTTTTTTTGTTTTTTTTTTCAAATCTCCAGATGTTTCAAAGGCTAAAGTCACAGGTTCGTGTGTCTGTTTGGTGTTTATGTGACTCTAGGGCAGCATCCCAGTCACATCTACTCCTGTTCAACACTAAGTTTGACAGTAACCTTGAGAGTTCCTCCTGTAATCATTTGACACTTTGACTTTTAACTTTATAGAGAGGCTGGTCACACCGTGTGGACTGTGTGATGTGGCAGTAGATGAGGTTGCATGTCCTGTTAAATGGTTCTGGTACATTTGTGCAACACCTGACTGAACAGAGCGTTTCATGTCCGTGAGGGCGGTATGGGAAGACGCTGGGAGAGACTGTGGTGACTATTCTGATGTGTGAGGTCTTCAGTGGGTGTAATAGCCATAGTAGTCTGCATTGCTGTTGCTGTCCTTCTCGCAGACGTCTGCACTGCGTGGAGGTGGGGAGTTTTCGGTGCTGGATGTGTAGGGCGACACTCTCCTCTTCTTGTTGTCCCCAACGCCGCCCTCAAAGAGGCCTGAGTCTGCAGAGTCTGCTGATTTCACAGAGGGAGGTTCGAGCCATGGGTCCTCTCCCACCACTCCCACCGAGTCTTTGGGCTTGGGCTGCAGAGGCTCAAGAAGCGAGGGAGGGTGCAGCCTGGGGTTGCCAGGTGATGTGGAAGAGGATGAGGAGGAAGAAGAAGATGATATGGGTCTATACCAGCTGAGACTGTGGCCAGGTTTACTGGGGTGACTGAGGTACTGAGGGGTGGGCCGGCTGGCGCTCCAGCCTGCTGAGGTGGCTCCTGATACAGACACGCTAGAAGATGCAAAAGGATGGTCTTGGTAGTAGCTGAGGGCATGGTGAGCGGATGTCTGCAAGGGGAAGGGCTTGTAGAAGCCATTTCCGGAGAAGTCACCCTCATAGGAGGAAGTAAAGTCGAGCCTGTTGGGGGCCACACCCTGCTGAGGTGGCAGGTACCAGCGGCTGTGAGGGCTGGGGTTGGAGGATGGGTCTTTGTGCTGCTGGCCCATGCCAATAGGCTCACGGCTGTAGAAGCGGCTCTGGGGCAGGGGGCTCATATACTGCTCAGAGAGATAGCCTTGGGGGTAACAGCTCCCTGGCAGCAGCTGCTGGCTCTCTGTGGGGGAGGGGGTGAGGCGATCAGAGTCAGGAGGAGCGTACAGCCTAGGTAGGAGGAGGGGAGCAGAAGAGAGTGTGAGAAGAAAAGGAAGAAAAGAAGGTGTTATTTCCTGCCCAAACCTCAAACTATCTATTATACATCTCTCAGCCCCACTTCAGCAGAGTTGTAATTGCATCTATTCTATTATTACAGGGCTGATATGATCACACAGGGCATTAGAAACTATGAGCACTGATCCAGCCTCACTATTTATGGTAACAGTTGTAAGGTTCACATACAGTTATACTCCTCACACTCTCAGACAGACAGGCTTTACTCTAGTTTCTCTTTACAAACCATGGTTTTGTTTTTTTTTTTAATATTACTTACGTGTCATAATTGTCACGGAAACCTTTAGCGAAGGGGTTATGGTCTATTTTCAGCTGAGTGATCTGTGTAGGGAATAGGAGGAGGGCAATGAGAGAATGTAGGCACAGGAAGAAGAGACGGGGTGAGCAACCACACATCAGCAACAAGACAGCAGAGAGAGAAGAGGTCGCTGACGAATAATTAATGAGGATAACATACAGCTTCCTCTCTTGTTGTCGGAGCAGAGCGCAGTTGCACCACACATACACATGTAGTGATGCGATAAGCACCACACAAAACAATGTGAGTGTGTCTTTCTTAGGCGTGCAGCAGTTCTTACACAATGCATTGGAACAGCTGGTGAAGATATAGAGCACCTACTGGTGGTGGTGGGGCAGCCACAGTACTCAGGTCAGCTGAGGTGAGGTGACTCTCATTTGAACTGAGCCACTGTGCAGTAACACTTGCAGTAGGTTATAGGAATGTCAATTAGTGTGGATGCATTTTTGATGCATGCATGCATAAAACAAAGCTTCTATCTGAAACATGGCTCCAACATAAATCATTGAACTGTAAGTCTTATTAAGGTGTTGTTATGGTGCCATTGTGCAGGCCTTCCAAAATCAATGATTCTTCCAAGAAATCAGTGATAACAGATCCAAACTTCTTCATCCAAAAAGACAAGAAACAACAAACAAGAAAACTGGGCTGAGGTCGACCATCATTTCTTGTGATCGAGGCGACTTACATCTGCATTCTGATAAGCCGTGACAGCAATGAACTGAGTCTCTGGGAAGACAAAGGACTGAGCTTTGGATGAGAGGAAGGGATCCTCCGAGCCGTCCTCCTTCACCTCCACGATATGGAGGCGAGGCTGGTACTTGTGAAGCGACTGGAGCACGATCATCTGGAGAGAAAGAGCAGAGAGTCAGAGAGGAAAAGTGAGGATGGATGGATGTTTTTCCACTGTCACAGCCCACAATATGGTTCATTTTGATTTGGCATATGTCAGAAACATGATGCAGAAAATGAACACTGATGAATTTTGCGAGACAGTAAATTTTAAAATATTGAAAGCTTTGTTCTTAAAGCTCTTGTCATGAATTAATTAATGGGGTTAGTAAATATTTTAAGGTACAAACTTAATATGATGCATGTGTTTTGTTGTTGAAATAACAAAGAACGAGCTGGTTCAGTTGCTAAATGCACAAGATGTCGATACAGTAAAACAGGCACTGATGACGATATTGGAGGCAAAAAGGCAGAGAGCAGGAAAAGGGACAATACCTGTGCCACATTGTTGGTGCTGCCTTTGTTGTTGGTGAGCTTGAGTTTGCTGAACGACACCTCTTGTCTCATCCAGTGAGCTCCTGTGTTGGGGGAGTCGGGGTGCATGTACATCCTGTTCCCTTCACACACAAAAGCAAATCGTGAGCCACGTGTACAGGTGTGACCTCTCCAGCTGGTAATTGATGTCTAGAGTGTTAAATATTCCCTGTCACATCTAAAAAAAACCCATTATGATTTACACCTTCTGTCACTTCACCGAGCAACAGTCCCAGCGTCAGCCATGTAATGCTAATATACATACAACCTGAAATCATGGTGCTGTTTGAGACAAATAATTAATAATAATTATTAAATATTGGATGAAAAATTTAATGCCATAAAAATGTAATCTCTGCAACAAACTCCTCATTGTGCAACTAATATGGACAGTAACATACATTTATTTCAGAAAATACTTAATACTCAGAAAATACATATGAATAGCTGAGATTGTTGTGTTAATTTCATAAATAATTGACTTCAATACGGTTGATTCGTTTCAACGAATGGGACACTTTTCCGTCACATTTGATCTTAAACATACATTTGGTTGAAATCGAAAACTAGTTTCTGGAAACAAAGATATTGTTTCTATCCCTTTTATGTTAGATGCACCCTTTTTGCAGGATACAATCTCAGCGCCATGATTTTTCACAGCATTTACCACAATGACCTGCTAACCTTATATGAGCACACCACATAGGTGCACTATTAAATCTAATTGAGTGAAGCTGTTTCACCACAGTTTCCACAACTGTAGCACACCAAGAATCACCTTTCCACAACACCTGGCACATGTGTGACAACACCTTGAACTTTCTCTCATTTATATAATTGTGGTTTGTCTATCATCAATCACACACAAAATGTCGTCTTGGTTGACTTACTATTGTGTGTTTTTTTTCTGAGGTGTGAACAGGAAGAAATAATGAATGAATATGAATGAAGGAAAAGGAATGAATGAATGGAGGAAGAAAGCATGGATGGCGATGTGTAAAAAAAAAAAAAAAAAGGTAGAAAAGGTAAAAAAATCTATTTTCAGTTATTGAACCTAAACAAGCTCTTACAGGTAAACAGAAATTGACAAATGAATTCAGTGACTAATTAGATCAGCGCTAAGTAATAACAAGACATTTCTTTATACCACGTTGTTCAGAATATATGAACAATCACATAATTTTGTTCATGTCTAAAGTTATGTAACTACTGGAAAGATGAGTTCACTGCCTCTGTGATGATGCCAAAGATGCTGGTATTGCCCTTCCAAAAGGCTTTGAGGGAAGGGGTGGGACAAAATCATCTATCTTCTCATGTGCCTCAGAAAAACTTTGTGACAATTTATGTTTCAGATAATTAACTAGGCTTTAAAATGCTTTATTTAGCTCAAGAAAGAAGAGAATTGTCCAGCCTTTGAAAAAACTGTTAAACTCTTCGTGTATCTGAAAAAATCCTGTAAACTTGATTTTTTTTAAAAAATGTAAAAAGTGCACTGCACCATGTAGTATAAGATGATGACATTAAAATTTAAAAAAGGCCAACCCTTCTTGATACTAGCTAAAATAAAATTAACTGTACTTTCAAGTGACAAAATTCACAAGTTTGTCAAGTGAAACTTTGCTAGAAGAGTCAATCTAAAAACATGTCACCCAAAAATGTGCAGTTTCTCATCTACATCCTCCCTGCAGAGTGAACAACAGCAAAAGCAAGTATCAGATACTTGTGATCATACACATGCTGGTTTCCTTACTATATGCATGTAGGTTTGCTACTATATTGCTAAATAAACCACTTCCTCAAGATCTTCCACTTCACACGCACTCAGTAAAAGACCCAGCTCACTGACCAGGATTTAAGCTCATGAAGCCTTTGCTTTAGGAAAGGATAAAAGGAAATGTGAGGATGTTTTTTCTCGTCATTGATGGCGACTGACAGTAAGTGCATAAAAAAGACTATAATGTATGGGTGAAGTTCTCTGTAGAAGTTTGGGGAATATGCTGAGCAACTTCGCATATTGCTTATTGTTACTTCAAACACAAAAAGGATTAGATAGAAAAAAAGATCTGTGAGTCCCAGTGCTGTCTAATCTAGTGCTATCCAATCTTTCTCTCTGTGATCTGATTCAATAATAAATCTGTATTTTTTAAAGAAATCATATCTACTGCAGCTTTCGCAACACAGCGCTTTAATCATTTTTGGTTATCAGATAGACACAGTTCATGTCAGAGACTGTGCATTTTATTGATTTAAATGTACCTGGCATGTTACCCTCTGCTTTCCCACACTGGACCCACTTGCCACCCTGGTACCGCCAGTGGTGCTGATCTGCCAGAACCACGTCCACGTACACATTATAGTGGGCAGACGGCTCCAGGACACTGATGTTGAAGCTCAGAAAGGGGAACATCCTCCTGGAGAAACAAACAAAGGAAAAAAAAAAACATGTTGAATATTTATTGAAATTTTTGTCCAATAGATCTATATTTTTCAGGGGATATAGATGTTGGAAGAAGTTCACAGACCTACAAAAGCAGTAATACTATAGTGCAAAAAGATAAAAAGTCATGCATAAGTATTTAGATACGTAAAGGTATGTAAAGTACCACTTGGACAAATGTACTTAGTTATATTCCACCAGTGGCTAAAATTTCCAATTTTTGTAATTTTAATGCACTGATATGTCGATAAAAAACTTTTTGCATTTTTTTTGTGATTCTGCCAAAAAAGATCATGAAAGTTATTATTAAAAAAAAATAAAAATAAATATAAATATATATATGAATGCATTCTTTGGGACAGGCTATAAGATGCATGTAGGACTTCTATCGGGAAGATTTGACCCATTGCGCCTGTGCAGTATTTTATTTGCATGACACATTTTTAATGAACACAAAGCCTTGAAATGAATCCACACTTAGAGATGACAGTGACAAACAAACCTAGTCTGACATGTTTATCACAATGTTGTCCCTTAAATCATTTAGCTCCATTTGTGCAGTTTGTTCCCATTAGTAAAACTAATGCTTCCGCTGTGAACGAAGATATAATCAGAGTTTGGCTATTTAAGGACACTGATGTCTGTTGTAAGGCAGGGAGGTGATTCCCATTTGGACATCATGACTGTTAGACTCTTTCTGTTTATTCACCAGCTGAGGAATCAGAGTAAAAGGGGGGTGGAGGTGTTGGGGAGGCCATGTGTAGGTGAATATTTAATGCTGCTCTTAATAAAAGATGGTCCAGAAGCTGCTCCTGATTGCAGGAGCTTTACATATTGAACTCATTTTGATCGCAGAAGGCTTTAGTGAGATGGGGTAACCGGGAGGTCAGAGTTTTCCCCGGGCACCGCGGCCCAGTGAAGGAGAGGGAGCGGCTGGGTTAAGCCGAGGCAGAACGAGACACACAGCTGTAAGACATGGGCACTGGATACGCAAAAGCACAAACACACCACGACAGATGGACATTTGCAACATGCTACAGTGGCATAGTTATGTATACACTAAACATTAAAAGTGCATGTATTGCTGACAGAGAGGCACTTACTGACTCTGTGTTACCAACCCTGCAGAATAATGCTCACTTTACACTACAGAGTACACAAAGCATCAAGCAGCATCCTCCAGGAAGCATTAATGTCCTTTCAAAAGTTAATGGCAAATAATAACGTAATAGCTGACATGTTTCAAAGTCAAGTCCACAAACCAGCAACACCACAGTTCACTAATTAACATGTACAGACACAGAAGTGTAAAAACAAGTTGTAGCTCAGTTAGCTGTTCCCTAAGTTTGCTAAGCTGCAACTTGTCGTTTTTACTAAGACGTCGACCCCCGCGCAGCGTTAAAGTGGAAGAAATGAACTGCACAACAGCGACTGCTAGCGAGGCCAGTAACGGAAGAGATGCTGAGATGATTTTAAAACAAAAACGTAGCGATATGGATGCTACCTCAGCTAACAGTTGCGGCTAGCTTTAGCGTCACGTTCGTTTTGGCGGGCATGAGAGTGATGTCGATGTCTGCAAAACTATCTCTGCGTTTAGGAAGACAGCTCAATGCGTGACCGGCCGCTTAATGCACCAATCGATCCTCCCTCCTATATGTGAGTCTGCGCTGCTCAATGGGTCTATACGAGGTCACGAGTGTGTAGTTGGTGTTAACAAATCAGGGCAACATGTTTGACATTTTGGCCCAGCTGTTTTACAGCACCTGAGGCTATGGAGCACCCTCGTGCACCGCCTCCCACCCCTTCCACCCCATCCCATCCCTTTCATTGAGTTTTATCTTCAAATACATGGCCTGTTTTTTATTTTTTATATTAGGGGTTTGCCCACAACTGTTCCATTACAAAGCAAATGAAATGAAAGAGGCTAACAGTATAGAAGTATAGAGGTGATGTGTACAATGCGTGGCTTAAATTAGTCATTATAAGAGTTCAACACAAAAACGGGGAAAAAAAACTTGATCAAAAACGCACTAGTCCTCTGTTTTTAAAACGTTTGGTGTGGGTGGAACTAATACGATGAGATCTATTGTCTGTTTGATCGCTGCTGTAAATGCACTGACACCCTGTTGTCTTTGAACCCAAGATACGTTGGTCTGAAAAAAGCATTTTCAAAGAAGAAGAAGAACAAGAAAAGCACTTTTTAGACAGAAGCTACATCAACTGTTATTTGGATGAAAATTCATCTAAATTCAACTCATTTAAATTCAACCTGTCCTCCCCGAAGCTACTTGGTCATTTAGTGGTGAAAAAACAATGTGTTGGAGGCTAGGTATAACTGTAGCTGTAAAACGTTGACACAATTCAGTACTTGATCATAGTAATTTAGTCTTTGATTATAGGACACGTTGTGACCCGTGACTTCAGATTTTAAGTTCTTCTTTGCTACTGACTGACGTGTATCTGTAATTTATCAAGACTCCGTTAAAATCTAGCAGTTATATAGCTTATTGCACACTTTTTGTTTTCGTGCAATCTGAAGGATGAGACTCACGTCTCGCTCTCACTGTAAATATTGGATTTAAAAACCTCCCAAAATAAAGAACATATTACTGAGCCTCACTGGGCCACACTGGGTGACACGTTTCCTCATCACCATGAACACACACACACACACACACACACAGTAGTTTATTTCCCACACACACCGTCCTGCTGCACCAGATGTGTATTAATCTGTAGGTGAAAATAGTTCCCATTGCTCCTAACTGAGTCACATGTAACATGTTTAATACTTAAAAACTATCTAAACAGACACCACTCATACTTGGCCAATTACAACTCTGCTCTTTGCTGTATTGGAGTTGATATGCCTGCACATATGGATGCTTTACGTTCACAAATATATTCTGCTTTGTGTCTTTGAATGATGCCTCCTTATGCTTGTGAATTGAGCACCCAGACAGACACACACACACACACACACACACACACACTCTTCCTTACCCTTCACTGGTAAGACAAAACCTGTCACTGGCTGGTCCCAGTTGGGTCTTTCTGGCTACACAGCAAGTCCAGTTTAACAATCAATCATAGTTCTGGGTGAAACACAATCGTGGTCCAGCTCTTTAGTGGCTCGCAAAGAACAGGTGACAGGGCTCCTCTTCCACTGCAGCATTTAATTCAAGTGAAAACCGAAACTCTGCTGTTCAGTTCAATGGCTGAACCCACCTACACTGTGAGAGTAATCAATCTAATCTCTACTAAAATTGTCAATTCACTTATACTCAAGCTTTTATAGGAAATCGGTACTTGGCAAAGGGGGAAACCATAGAAAACACAACACAGAGGGGTATTTGCATGTGGGGGCGGCATCTAGAGTTCACAATGAGAGAAGCTGGAAAACACAACACACGTTAGCGTGCAGGAATTGTTAGTGTGGCGGCGGTGATGTGGTGCAGTTTCTGACACAGTGTGACAGATATATTATTTTATTTTTACCTGGCAGTACCAACAATCACGAGGACGGAAGCGTCTGCTCTTTCTTAGCAGATGATTTTACAGCAGGCTGGAGCACAGATTTGTGAACCTGCTTGGACACCAGTGGGACTCAAACCGACAGCTCTGCAGCTAGCAGACACGCTCCCTAACCAACCTCACTGATTCAGTGGAAACTTGACAGTAATGACAAACAGCTGGTGCTCCCTCAGCCTGATCCAGGTATATACGCACATGAATACTCATAACTGTAGTCTTTTTTCAGACAAGACACCATAGAAACAGTGTGTGGTGAACCAACCAGTAATACAGAGACAGTACAGATGGTGGTGACATTTAAAAAAAAATAAAATAAACTGAGTGAGGAAGAGGAGGAGGGGGTAGGTTTGGGTAGACAGAGGGCACAGGAAGGGGAGACCGTGGGGGGGTGGCACGGAGGTTAGAGAGAGGGGAAAGGGAAAGAGCAGAGGGTGGAGTGAAGGGAGGGAGGGGTGGAGGGTTTGTCCTGGGGATGCAAGGCAGAGGCTGTAGAGGAGGAGAGGAACTGGATATTCACCAGGGAGAGAGACTTTTCTACATGAGCGCACCCGCTGATTCATCCGGACAGGAGTTCAGGTCCAGTTTTTGTCACCGTGTGTACGCTTGATCATCTGTGACGAAAACATGCCAGTCTACAGCTGCTGCCGGACACAAGCACTCTTCAGCGCGCAGACACTCCTCGCCTCTGTGTTGACTTATCTCGGAGAAATTCAGCCACCGGAGATGCTGAAATTTCATTTCTCCGCTGTTGTGTCATCTGTTTAAGTTTCACGCCTCATAGAGGAAAAGGCATCATCAAACCCTATGAAAACGCCAAAACCAGGGCTCAACTCACTTCCTGAGACACCTCAACAGCATTTGTTCCTATGATGAAGATGTAAATCCTTTGCTCATAAAAATATAGATTATTTAAAAAAGCTTTAATTAACTAAAAAGAGGTGGGCACTGTAGTTTTTAGTAAACGTCACTCAAACGTGAGTAAAAAGTGCTTTTCAGTTGTGGATTAACACAAATTTAGTGCAAAATTAAGTGTTTCCGGTAGCAGAGTAGTTCGTAAGGCACTGAGTCAAAATAAATTACAGCGTGTGAGTTTAAACTGAAGCAGCAGTGATGTGTTTTTAATAGTTTTTGGAAACAATGCAGCTTAATGGCGCCCAGGAATAAGATACATGAGGCCTTGGTAGACACACGCTTGTTAGTCGAATCAGTTCATTGTTAGTTTTTAGAGAGATTTGTTTCCACTAAATTAAAAAAAAAAAAAAAAAAAAAATTCTGAATGCAGTTCAATTTCTGAGTCAAAGTGGTGGAGTTCACCGCTGAGTTATTAGTAGAGGTGATAAGATGGTAAGAGGAAGCTCTTGTTTAGCTGTCTGAAAAATATTGGCACTAGATGTTTCTGCGAAAAGCTGCATATGCACACATAAACAGCTGAACAGGAAGTGACAAGTCATACTGCCAAAACCTTGAAATAGTCCCACTTCTGCTTTCAGACAGAGAGAAAGAGATAGAGAGAGCAAGATAATTAATTCACAAATCTTCCAAACATTCCTAAAGCTACATTTTGTAATGTTCATTGAGTCAAAAAAATTGGTCCTGAACCTGAAGATTAATGACATGTTTGACATCACTGTTGTGAAATCTGTAACCTGCCAACACAGAGAAGACACCCACTCAAATTTCCTTGGTGATGTGAAGTGATCATTTCCAAAATGTGGCATACCTACTTTGGAAAGAAAGGTTAAAATATTCAAAGACTTTTTAATGTATACAAATCTTCGCTTTGTGCCAGTTTAAGCAGTTGCAATCCATTAAAAATACCACACTTTAAGTGCTAATAAATGATTTATAAGTAAAATATATCAGAACATATATCATTATACAGTATATGTTGATTTGTGTGATATTCTAATATATTGATTCAGCCTTTTTGCAGTAAGGAAATTTTCCCCTCACCAACTCTGCTGTGTTCTTGGGAGACAGATAAACAAAGAATTTATTTCCTCTCTGGAAAACTACCAGACCTCAGACCGACACATGCCACTGTTTGGACTCAGTGGAGCAGAGAGAGCAGATGAGCATGATTCCTCTGACTCTGAAGTGGAGCTGTACTTTTTCCCTGAAAGTTGATTTGTATGAAAAGAACTCATTCAGTTCTATCTCCTTCCTCGAACCCGTTCTGTTTGGTCAAACATGGCAACTCAATCTGCTTAATTTTTAATTTCCATAAAAAAGTCCCTGTAATGAATGTGCTGCTGAAAACTTTCTTCTCCTGACTCATATCAGAAGCCACTGTAGATCACGCCAGGTGTAGGATCAATGGTCAAACAAATGATTGAGGTGAAAAAGCTTCTTTTAGTTTTAGTCACTTGAATTATTACTAAACGAGAAAATCCCAAATCTCCAAATTATTTAGCCTCTTTCTTTGTTTTTTGTTGGACAACATCAAATGATGCTGCGTCTCAGCCTTGATACACTGCTGCCTCACGAACCTCTGCCTTAACGCATGAGTCAAACACAGACTGCGCAGCAGGGCCTGAAGTGGCACCAGCTAGTGTGGTGATCTGAATTTAGCTCATGAGAAGTGTAGATGAATTCACCCACCCCCTCTCACCTCCCTCGTGCTACAGAACCATGATAATGTCTCCAGATTTCAAAGCCCAGGTGTGGTACATGAGCAAAACTTCTGAGAGATCTGTCAGGCTGTGCAGCCAACATCTAGTGCAGCCTGAAGAAAGCATAAAAAAAAAAGAAAGAGAGAATCTAGTCTCTGACTTCCTGAACTTCAAAGATACCTCAGCTTCTCAGCGTGGCCATCTAAAGGCTCAGTGGTGTTTGACCCTGCTCTTTACTCTACTCCACAGCTTCTTTCACCCTTTCTCCTACAGAAACCTGGGTTTTGATGAACATTGCAGACCCTCAGGCTTCTCTCTAAAACCACTGCAAAATTACTGTGGGAGCGTGAACCCAGGATGAAAATTTAAGAAGGATATCACCTCTGATATTGAAAAAAAAACATCTTTTATTTTTTTATTTTCTTCTCAACTCCTCCAAAATCTTGCAGGGAGTTTTTGTTATGTTGTGTCAAAAGTCAGCGTCATTATGCGCCTTCATCTTTCACAGTGCTAGGTGTGTAGTGCAGCTTTGTGGGTCAGGAAGGGACCTGAGATAAAAAAAAAACAAAAAAAAAACAAGCATTTTCATCGGGAGGTTTTGAAATTTTCGTCATATGAGGTTTGTGGTTTTTGTGCAATATGAAAATTACCTTTTTTGTTGCAAGTGGAGGGATAACACCTACACCTATTACCGATCATGTTATTATTGTGGGTTGTATTTACACTGCTGTTCTGAAAAGTGTTTCAAATGTGCACTTTTGTGTGTTACCATGTCTTTGTTTTAAAGTGGTTGAAAAAATAAAATTAATATATTTCTAATTACATGGCAGCTGTAAGTGTAGTAGTGTGTTTCTACTGAGGAATCTGGGAGGCCTGGTTATGTCAAATGACACACACACACACACACACACACACACACACACACACACACACACACACAAACACACACACTTGGAGAAAAATTGCATAAAACACAATAAAATTCAAATTTGCTACACAAACCATCCGAAGCGGTATCTGCTTTTGCTAAAACTCGCTCACCATCAATACATGCCATCGCATTTCTATTAAGCGTTGCTTTGAGCAACAATGGAGCAATAAGGCGAAGGGTTTCATAAGAGCACCCTGCAAATTTTGGAATTTAAAATAAAACTTGAGGAACTACTTTAAACTATTCCAACAACAAAAAAAAAAAGGTAATTTAACTGCACCCAGAAAGACCCTGACAGCAGGTGTAGCCTACAGTAAACAACCAAAGCAAAGAAAACCAAGCAGGTCAAAGGGCAATCATTTTAAAAGACTGAACCTGCAGCTGCAAATGGAAATTATTCTATGAAAGANTATATATATTTATATTTAATTTAAGGCCAAGTCACTTTAATAAAAACCGTGGGCTTCAGCTGAAAGGCCGGTGAAGTGGAAATATCAGTGTCCTCTGATGTGACAGCGCACTTGTTTTCTGTGCACGGATCCGAGCCATGAGAAACCCGCGGCCTGCAACCTTCTGTCAAACAGGGGTGTGGTGTTTTAGTGAATTAATCCTCATCGACGTGATTAATGCTCGGTGACCCATCCCCCCCCACCCCCTTCACCCCCAGCCACCAGCACCCATCACCCCCCATCTCAGGCCAGGAGCTCCCAGCTCTGCCACACTCCTCCACCTTATTATCATCATTGTTTACTGTTGTTATCATCTTATAGTATATATAGTTTCACTGTCATGGTTTAAAGATTTAGAGATTTGATTATGGAAAAGTGAGTTTATCGCTTTATCACCTCTTCTTTTAAAAAGACAGATTTTTTTTTTTTTTTGGATTAACATAAGTTAATCTAACAGACATTAATGTTAAAATCGCATGAAAATGAGTTTCCCCCAAAATCTAGACGAAAGATGTGTAAAACTATGTGAAGGAAAATTGATTTTAACTGGTTTGTGTGAGCTGCTGCTTCCAGTGGGAATAGAAAGTAAAAACAATGTGCGTTGTTTTCTCTGCAAAAAGCACTAAAATCGGTGATTTGTCAACTTTTTCTGGCGTTTTGACGCCTGCCGTGTTAAACCGAAGAGGCACAGGTGTCAAAGTGTCTCTCGGCATCTCAGCCTGTGGCTGATGTTGGCTCCATCTTCGTTTCTCTGGCTCCAGCGCAACTTCTGCCCAGAGCAAGTTTCGATGCGCAACAATTGTTGTTTTGGAAAAGCAAATATGAGGGATGGAATGAAATAATTTGGGCATACATAAATTGGGCCTCCTCTGTTTCTATTCAGACACATTTAATTAACTTAACTTTAAATTTCTTCTTGATTTAATTCCTCTTGACTCTGCTCTCACCAATTTTGCGCAAAGACAACAGAAAGTTTAAAATTCGACTTATTTCTGCTCCACATCAACAACCGCCTCGACCAAAGACCCAAAGCTGCCAACACCTCTGTCACCTGACCAGCGATGTGTCGGTGACACCTGCAAATTTCCACAGTAAACAGCAGCTAAAACACAAGTAAACTGTGACTTCTGGTCTGTGATCACATGACAGGGCTATAAAATGTTATCAATTCTTCAAAAAGTCTTGCTCTGAGTCAAATTGTAGGATTCGCTGTGATGTTGTGGTGTCTGTGTGTCAGACTAAGTGTGTCAAACCAAAAGGACAGCGCTGCGTAATTTGCTCTTTTCTCAGCCAAAATCTGAGCGCAACCGTGGACAACCAGCTGCATCTGCACGTTTGCTGGTGTGGAAAAAGGAGCGAGCAGCTCTGGGGTTATCTGTCAGACTTACCTCCCCTGTTTGGTGATTATCATCTCGGTTTGGAACTTGTGGAACTTGGCCCATAGCGGATAGTTATTGAGCAGAGCCTGAGTCTTCCCGCTCACCTGTAGCCCAGGTAGAGGGTATAGAGGCGACCGCTGGTAGCCGTGCTGGAAGCTCGCTGGGTAATTCTCCGGAGACGGGCAGTACGCGTCTTTACCGCCCGTGGGAAAGCCGTCCCCCGCCGCCGGGATGTAACCCTGCCCGGCTGCGCTCCTCGGCGGCGAGCGCATGCCTCCGTACGGGCAGTTGCTGAGGGTCTGCGCGTAAAACCTGCCGGGCTGCGCTCCGTAGCCTCCCACCGCCTGCTCCGAGTGGTACGGCAGAGCCAGAGCGTCCTGGCCGCCTTGGACCGAGTCCGGGTAGTAAAACCTCGCGTCCTGAATCCCCATTTTAAACTCGGCTAGATCCTTGCCGCTGCGGTGGAGGTGACTGCTGATATCGGTGTTCTTTCCGAAAGTTTGCGTTTCAGCCCCATTCAACATGCTGAGGTAGAGGTTGCCACCTATGCCGCCCATTTGCAGCCCCGCTCCCGGTCTGTGCGTAAGGTCATAAGTCTCCGCTCTTCCGTCCAGTCAAATAAGAGCATGTACAATAAAAAAAAAAAAAAAAAAATCACTAAACAACACAGGCTGGACTGTTGTCCTCACCTATGGCTCACAGCACTGACATGCCACAAACTTTCAAATGTGGAGCCTCGGTCGGTCAGAGCCTAAGATTTCGAATATAAAACCTCATATAACATAAAGACTCATTAGACCCCGTCTCTTTAAACTTTCTTTATTACCCGAGCAGATGACTGTCTTGTCTTTTTTTGACGTGTGGAGCCGCTACCAGTGACTCAGACTCGGACTAACTCCTCTAACCTATGATATATACATTTAGTAAGTGGTCATATTTTGGAGGTGTGTTTGAAGCGAAGCCACGACGTGATAGGCTGCAGATATGAAAGAGGCGTAACTACACACAAATTACACACACACACACACACACACTGCCCTTTAACATCAAAAATTAATTTAATGTCTTTTAGGGGAATTTTTAAATCGATAATTAGGACTATTAAAAATAATACAAATAACAAAAAACAAAAACAAAAAACAAAACAAACAAACAAAAAAAAAACTAAAAAAATAAATCATATTTTATGCATTTTCACCAAAGGGTAATAAATAATTAATATTGATTTGAAATTAAAGACAAACGGAAAAATCAAACTAACCATCAAGATTTAGTTTAATAAACTAACTACAGCACCTGTTTTTCACGTTGTCTTATACATATGCATTCAATTCACTTTAATTTCACTTTAATTTAACAGCAAAATAAACTCAAACTTTCATGTGTTTCATACATTTTCCGATTTTCTCGGCTTTTTTTTTTTTTTAATCTTGAAAATAAAATATTTTGGAAAATGAATTTTAATGAACAGGTTTTTTTTTTTTTTGTCTCCTCTATCTTCAAATCTTCTCTTTACTTTATTGATCGATTCGACGGTAGATTCGTTCACAACGTTACTGTGATTTATTATAATTGAAATCCAACACCGCTAATTCTGTGAATCCGAAGGAAATCGTTTATTCACTCGCGTACTGACTTCTTTCTTACCATAAACGAGCTGAGAGGTTGAATCATCAACCAGATTTGATTTTCATTTTCCATCTGATTCACAAAAAACCTCAAAAACACCTCAAAAACTGTTATTTTTTCAGTTTTTAATCCGCCTCTGCAAAACCACTGGCTGCGTGGGGTAAGTATTAATTACGTTATTAGAGTATTCAGGTTATTCCTGTCAGTTTTAAAACGGAAAATCTTGCAGAATAAAATAAATACCATCTACAAGTTTGGTTTTGAGAAGGAAACCTTAAACTTTTATGGAATAAATTTTCAACCTAAAGTGGTTCAGGACGTGTGAACCTTCATGAAATTTACATTTACAACTATAAATTTATTTATTAATCAATTTAAAAGGGATTTAACTCCCATATGTCAATATTAATGTTAGCATCTAGTGTTATTGCAATAATATGAAAGAATGCATATTTGTGGACAGATTTAGCTGAGGTGCATTGTTTTCTTTTGATGAAGTCAGAACCTGTTTCCCAAATCTCTCAGCAGCTGGAGGAAAAAGTTTCACTTCCCAGAGTCATGATAGAGAATAGAAGAAGACCCAGACCCAGACCTGGACTGAGCCGGACCACGTTTATAGGTTTGATGGTGAATTTAGTGTAGAGCATCACAAGCTGCTCTGTTTTTGAAGAAGTTCACATTTGTGGCAGCAGAAAACCTCAGAAGGCGCCAGATAACATTTCGGTACCAGTCACATATGCAAACTGAACTTTCACAAACGTTTACTGTGAGTTGAAGCATGTCATTGTGATGCAGTACAGTTCATAACCAATCACATATCATGTGGCCGAGCTCTGGGTGAAAGAGAAAGTGACTGAGTTCAGTGAGACGGTGGCGTCCTCTGCTCTCTGAGACCTTTCAGTGGCTCTTTGGACGCCACTGGTCAGGCAGCCTGGACAGAGGATCTGCTCCATAAACACAGCTGAAAGAAATAACCCCGGGGTATTAGCAGCTGCATGTGCATGTGAATGCACACACATTAATAGATGAACCCCCCTCCCTCCCTCCCTCCAGTGCAGGTATAACACAGTTATCCCCCTCGACACTGTCACTGCTCTAATCCCACTTCCTGTGTCTCTTCTAGCAAGGTGAGCTCACAAGGACACACGCTGAAGTCATCAGTGTTGACACGGGTGGCGAGAGGGGCCACAGTGTGAGCGACACCACGGCCGCCACGGCCAGCCAGGCGTGTCCATCCCTCCCCCACCCCCTCAACCTCCAGGGCTGGAGTCACCACTTCTTCTTCTATGCTCTCCCCGCTTCCGGTTAGAGCCCCCAGGCCGTCACCTTGTGAAGCACAATCAGCTTTCATTTGCTCCTGGAAGTGTTACTAGCAGGTCAGGTGGCTCTGATTTGCATGAAGTAAAAACACGCAAAGGGGATGCAGGTATTCTCAACAGGATCATGCATTTTTAATTTGAAGCACATCTAAAATCTGATCCTCTGGTTCCTCACATATCAAAACTCTGCCGCTGCCCATTAAGTTGAAGAGCCAGAGTTATATATAGTGAATTATAATATCCCTGATGCTCATAGACATGAGAGGTGAAACTGCCTTGCAACTGGACGCTGATATAAAACCTTGATGGTTGTAAAATAAAGTAGTTAAAACAAGTGCGGCCGCCTTCGACACGGCTTCTGTGGGCAGACAGATTTAGACGTGATAGACGGGCACATCAGCAGATGTCTCAACATGTCTTCATTAACAGTATCGCCTCACCGCCCCATTGAAAGAGATGATATTTTGTGAAGAGGAAGAGGTGATGGTGATTATTAGATTACACCATGAAATCGAGAACCGGCTGAAACATGAAAATGAGCCCAGTTTTATTCAGACTGTCATTAATGACGCTTTGGATTCCTGGCTGACATTAAAGGCCTCAGATGCCTCAAACAAAAGTGTCAAGTGTAAACAGTGTAAACTCACAGTACATTCGTCTCAAATCATCACAACATGTGGCCACAACTGTCACCTGCCTACTTTACTTGCTTGACTTGCTTGAAAGTTTGTAAACCCTCCAGACACGGTCACTGTTTTTGTAAAAAACATTAAAATAACCTTATTACACATTCATCCAAATCCCAATTTGTAAAGTACACCTTCCAAATAATTGACACACACACAAAAAGAGATATATTTTCATTATTTAATTCAACAAAGGTGGTTTATGTCACAAAAACTGAAAATTTAACATGTGCAAAAGTATGTGAACCCTTGTATTAGTATCTCGTGGCTCCTCCTTTTGCAGCCATTACTTCAACCAAACGTCTTCTGTAACCACCGACCAGTCTCTCCATCTGCTTATGGGGATTTTTGCCCACTCCTCCCTGCAGAACTCAGCCAGTTGAGAGAGGTTGGAGGGACATCTGGTACGTCTCGCCACAACATTTAAATTGGATTAATGTCCGGACTTTGACTGGGCCCATCCAGAGTCCAGAGTACCTCTTTCTCTGAAGTCATTCCTTTGTAGCTTTGGTGGAACGCTTTGGGTCATTGTCTTGTTGCATCATCCATTTTCGTCCCAGCTTCAACTCCCTGACTGATGGCAGGAGATTCTGGTCAGGAATTTATTGATATGCCGGAGAATTCATGGTTCCTTGGATAATATGGAGTCGTCCAGGTCCAGAAGCAGAAAAGCAGCCCAAGACCTTCACATTTCCACCACCGTGCTTCACTGTTGGGAGGAGCTTCTTTTCTTCATATGCAGTGTTGACGTTTCTCCAAACATGTTGATTTTGATTGTGACCAAATAATTCTATTTTGGACCCGTCTGTCCAGAGAATGGACTCCAGAAGGCCTCTGGTTTGTCCAAGTGCTCTCTGGCAAAGTTGAAACAGGCAGCTTTGTCATTTTTTGAGAGCAGAGGCTTCCTTCTATCAACCCTCACATGAATGTCACAGCTATTCAATTTTCAACTGATTGTAGACACATGCACCCAGATGCTACCAGAGAGGCCTGCAACTCTCTAGAGGTGATGTGTGGGTTGGCCTTTACCTGATTTATTATTTTTCTGGTGCTTCTGGGTGATGGTTTTGATGGGCGTCCACTCCCAGGCAGAGCTGCTGTCAAGTTAAAGGCCCTTCATTTGTAAATGATTTGTCTTACAGTGGATGGATGGAGCTGGGATCTTTTGGAGATGGTCTTATAGCCCTCCCCAGACTGAAGGGCTGTCACTACCCTCTTCTTCATGTCCTCAGATATCTCCTTTGCTCTGGGCATTGTTGATTTGTATGGGACCACAGTGGTTTGGTTGGTTTCCTCTCTCTTTGAATTAGTGCTGGGGCCAAACCCTTTCCCAAGGATGTCTCATTTCATTGGTCTGTTTAAATGATTAATTCAGCACCAAATGAGTCTGTTACCTGCTTGACTGAACCAATGCAGCTGGGGGTTCACTTACTTTTGCACATACACTAATTCCATGTTTCATATAGTTTTTGGGGGTACTTAAACAAGTCCAACTAAACAAGTACATGCAATTGGTAAACATATATCTGACATTTCATACATAAAAACTGGTGATGATAAAATAAGAAAATCACGGTAAAACAACAGAAGTATCTAAACTGCTCAAGGGGTTCACATACTGTATGTCTCTGCTCGCTGTGACTTCCTGGTTCCTGCTTCCATCAGTTCACCTGAGCACCTGCGACTCAGCAGCCCATCAACTCTACAACAAATTTACCTTTCAGTCTCTGCCAGGTCTTTCAGTGTCCCCTGTGGAGCACACGCTACGCCCTCCTCTCTGAACTTTCACAGGTAGGTTCACTTCATGCAGTTGCCCAGCTGTGCACAAACCTTTCTCTGCAGCTCGGCTTTTTTTTTTTTTTTTTTTTCACACTACTTCTGCCACCTTTGTGTGCAACACAGTGATTATTAGTATTTGAGAATAGTGTGTACTCATGCTAAGATTCATCACCTCGCCTCTCTATATGCAGCCCCGTTTCCTGTTCATGAACCACTCAACTGTTACATGGTCGTGACCAACAGGTTGACTTCCTCCTATGGCTACATCCATCAGGATAATGCTCCATGTCATAAACTGGTTTCATGATCTCCAGAGCCCCCCCCCAGTCAGCAGATCTGAATCCAGTAGCCCACCTTTGGATTGGCAGCTTTGATGTGCAGGGGACTAATCTGCAGAAATGATGTGATGGAGTAATGTCAACATGGAGCATGGAGGCTCGGAGGAAAGTTTCCGACATCTTGGAGAATCCATGACTTGAAGAACTGAGGCTGTGAAGAGAGAAACTATCCAGTGTTAATGTGGTGTTTATAGTAAAGTGGACATTCGCCAGGTGGCCAGAAATACAACTCCAAATGAAAGGTGGCTGCTGGATGTGTAAATGGGGAAGTTCATCATCTCATCTTAACTTTGTTGTTTAGGTCAGGGAGCGACTGTGGAGCTGGAGCAGCGTTCAAAGTTCTGCTCACTCATCCATTCACCCCGGCTTCCTTCCCCTGTGGACCTCCACAACATCAAGCTGCTTCCTCTTTTACTCTGCCACAGCCACCGACTGTCTTTCTCACATATGTGTAAACGTACGTTTTTTGGTCTTTTCTTAAATGATTGATGCTCGTTTGACTTGGGACAATCCTGTATAAACACTTTTTCCTCCTTGTGGATAAGACTTGCTCAGGAGTTTGTCTGAAACATGCTGGAGCCCTAAAGCAGGTCGACACCAGTTATTTTACAACTTGTTCTCGCTGCATCTGCACTGGAAAGACCCACCAACCCCCATATGAAATGTGAGGAGGCAACTTGTTGCTCTGACTCATGACAACAATGTTCACCACGATCACCACGTGAAACTCATATAAGCATGCAGTTAATATCCACTTCCTATTAACTCTGTTCGAGCCAAAAGCATCTGCAGTAAAACCTCTTTATAGCTTCAAAATGAATAATCATTTCTGTTTTGTTTTTATGTCTTTTTTTGTTTTTATCCTCCACACTCGTGTTTAAGTCAACTGTTCTGGTTGGGTGCATAACTCCCTGGCCATAAATATCCATGTCTTGACATTGCTCCGATGTGGGTGGGCATGACACGCCTGACAGAGTTAACAAATCAAACCCAATGCACAACTGAGCTGTGGCATTCATTTCAGTTGAACAGCAGTTTGGTGCTTGTGACAAGCAGACTAATTAAAAAATCTGACAGTATCATCACACAGAGACGCAAGAGAGATTTATCACTCTCTCACAGCAGAAAATAACTCATCGGATCCTGATATGATGAAGAAATCAATTCCAACTTTGATAACTGCAGAACTATGACTCAAAACTCACGATCAGGTTGCACTTGTACCCTTCACATATTAACATGTTCAAATAAAGAGACAAAACTATCCAGTATTTTACAAGAAAAAGAAAATAAAGATGATTCATTCATTCATGATAATTCAGATTCATCATGACCCCTTGAGAGACACTGCCTTGAGGGATGCTGTGTAATCTGCATTACAGAGAATATACTTGAAAAGAATTTAATTCAGATGAGCACAGTTTTAGGGGAGTAGATGCCTTGATGTAAAAACTCAAAAAATGTCTTAATTTTTTATAACCCTCTTAGCCTCAATAACATCAAGAGAGTTTTTAATAATTTAAAGTAAGAACATTTGGTCATACTTCATACATCCTGGGATTTGCTGTGTTAATCTGGACATTTTAAAGAAAAGGACATACCCAGTATTTGTTTGTACCACTACATTACATTTACATTTTAAGTACCAGTAAGTATTTTTGTGCATTTCTACTATACAAGTGCTGAGGCATTGACAGGTTTATTAAAGGCCTGTGGTAAAAATGTGATGAAGCCTGAGTGTGGGTGTGTTTGCGAGGCAGCGCTGAGGAGCAGGTGTTTGGGAGCTGTGAGAAACAGGAGTGAGGACGTCCCTCATAATCACAGTGTAAACGTTTCTCATTAGACCGTCTTAGCCGGAGCTCAGCCTCTCCAAAGTGGCTCCCAAAGAACGCCTTCCTGTCGCAGGCGCACCACGGCACTGGTTCATAATTAACGCAACATATGTTTATTCAAATCTCCACACGGGGTGTGAAAGAGGGCTTCAGGAGGCACCACCCACAGAGGCTGTGAAAACAGAGGGTGGTGGAATTAAGTGAGGAAAGGGAGAACGGAGATCCTGCAAGCTCCAGATAGAGTGAGATAGAAACGATAACACTTAGTGCTCAGTGGAATTTGCGCTCGATAGCTCATGAACTCTCGGTGAAGTGCAAATGTATTCCTCAGCAACCCAGAAACAAACAAGCTGCCACTTCCTTAGCCTATAATTAGCTGGTAATCAATGCTGGGTTTCTGTCCTGTCAGACATCCCCAGCCATCGTGGGGCAACACTAGACCTGCAGCTGTACTCTCCGGTCTCAGATGACAATCCAACATAAAGAGCATTAAGCCATCCTTTCGGAGAGTGTTCCTCAGTGCCTGAAAAAGCATGGAAACAGCGTGCACACAAGTAGACGTTTGAAAACAGCTTCAAGTAAAACTCTGGCTTGATAGAAAGCTTAAAAACCCCTTTGGTCCAAAGCCACCTCTCTGATCCCCAGTGGACCTCATAGACATCACCACTGGTAAATGTTGTGACCCCCACCCTTCCCCAGACACTTGCCACTTTCTCCAAGAGCTTGTTTATAAGGGGGGTGGGGTGGAGGGGGTGTAATGAGGCAGTGCACACTCTCTGGTTGACCTATGCACCCCCACTAACCCCTATAAACACAGAGAGGGTATGTGTAAACCTAAGGCATCAAGGAGCGGCCTGACACTCCACGACTATGTGACCTTTCAGTGTGAAAATATCAAACTCAACCTTCAATTAGCCAAGTATTCAAGGTCGACACATACAGCAGTCCTCAGTCTTGTGGTTGAATTTCAACTCTCTTTTTTGCAGGTGAAGCTCTAAGATCCTCTGTCCTGTTACTGCTTATTTCCCAGGTCGAGTCAACAAGATACAACATTAAAACCTCAATGTCTGATTGATGCTCATTGGGCCACTGTACCAAAAGGATGCATCAGCTCCATTTTCTATAGTGGTATCTTGGTCTGCATGGCTCTGACTCATGCACTGATTGCAGCCTTGGGGTTTTAATCATTGCATGTGTTGAAACTTTCACTATGATGTTTCAGACATTTATCTTTTGGTTTTCCCGAAAACCTTGATTACTAATTTCAAAGCAGTTGGCCCTTAATAGTATATAATAGTATATACAGTATATAACTATTTATAGTATATCAGCTAAAATGTTATATTTCCTTCCTTAGGTGCCTTTATCTTCATCACAATAATGTTCTATGCATCACATGAAGTAATAGATGGGTGTTAAAGTTGATTATGATTATACAGCTTATTCGGTTATTCAGTTGTTCTGCGTTCTCTGGTGATTTAATGTTACATTTTCATGAGGATTTGTGAATTCACAAATAAGAGTGAGGTGTCTCAGTCATTAGTCCCTGATGTGGATCAAGCTACAACACTTCAACAACTTCTCATAATGCAACTTTTTAATTAGTTTAAGCAAAGAAGCCTGAGTTAACGCTAACTCACAGGACACATTGAGAATGAAGGCAAAACTATGTGTATGTGTAAAACTGGTTAGCTTTTCTGTGGTATTTTGACACAAATGGTACATCTAGAAATAGAGGTGCACATGCAAATGATAGATCATGTGGTTTATACTGGTTTCACTGTAAGTAATAAATTTGACAGCCTGATGAGCCAAACTAAAATAAACTAGCGTCTGACTGATGGCTGGTGTTGCTTTCAAGTGTAGCCGTAGCTGTATTAGCTGGTGCCCATGTAGGTTGATTCATGCTGGGTTGTGCATCTGGGGCCCGCGGATCCATGGGAGGTCCTGCTCGTGAACACAAACCACTGGCAGCTTTATGTTACTCAGACAGACAGCACAGTGCACAGCCATGACAAAACAGGGCAGCTGTACACTTCCACGCATTCCTCTGGCCTGCTCCATGAATGCAGATCACACCACCCCCTACCCCCCAAAACATTGCCAGGTTTCCCTTACAGGCACCATACCTCCCAACACACATCCCTACACCCTGCACCCACCCGATATGCAGACAGGCTCCCCAGCTCAGCCGACGTCCACTTGCCCTGTGACTACATTAAGAAATCATCACCCTTGTCAGGTCCAAGCTGACCCTGCTATACTAAGTGCTACTGTCAGGGTCAGTTGCTCTGGGGTCGTCAGCACGGCTGCAGCTACTGTTGGGGATTTCATCACAGTCAAATGAAAAGAGTAAAGCAGGTAGAGTCAATGACGTCAATGAGTATTAAAGTCATGGGTTTCCTCACCTTGACTTTTTCTATATATGACCAAAATTTGGAATGAGAAGTTGTGGTTGTGTGGTTGTGTTTCTATTGACCAATGACCCAGACTATGCACTTGTTGCCATGTTCATATTATAGGGTTTTCATATGAGTAAGACAGAGAATGTGGAAGTGAGACTGAATGTGCCCATGAGCAAATACAGGCTATGTGATAAAATAAAGTCAAAATAAAATAAATAATGTTTAAATGTGGCGAAATAAAAATAGTTTAGGCTTAGGTTTTCATGCTTTTTTTACCAAGAGTTAGGGTTAGGGTTGGAAGTTTGATAATTTGTATGCTAATTTTGAAGCTACATCTTAGCTTAGCATAAAGACAGAAAACAGGTAGCTGAGGTAACAAAATCCACCTGGCAGCACCTCTAAAGCTCACTAATTAACATTATATAGCTTGTTTTATAGGGTGTGTTAAGTCAGATGTGACCTCCTGTTTTTAATCTTTATTTAAGCTAATTTAAACTTTACAAGGACATTTGATTACCTTCACATATAACTAAGCTAACTCATTGTTTCCAGTCTTTCTGCCAAGCCAACTGCCTCCTTGCTGTAGTTTCATATTTAGTTTGCAGACAAGAGAGGTGTATCAATCGAGTTAAGAAGGTGAATAAAGGTTGAACTGTGCCTTTAATAGAAAAGAACATTAAAATTAATCTTATTTGAAACATAGACACACTTAAATTTTGTCTTACAAGTCTCCACAAGTAATCTGAAAAATAAAATAAAAAAGCCTAGAAAAGTTTCTTTATTTTATGTGTGTGTTTATTTGGTGATGTCTGGAAAACATAACTCTTGGCAAACTTAAGTTATTTGGGACATGGAGAGTTTTTCCGTCGGTGACAAGCTCTGTTGTCTTTGTCTATCCAGAGTGGCAGCTGATGTACAGCTGCCACTCTGGATAGGCTCTTCTTTTAATGCCTAATTATCAGGCCATAAATCCTCCTGAATTAGGTGTCATGTGCTATTAATTCAGCCAGGGATTTTCATGGGTCAGTGTCACCTACCCAGACAAAGACACAGTCTATATATTTAATAATTCATAGACCCTCATACAGGTCTGGGGCCCTGAGGGCACCTCACATGGTTTCCGTTGTATTGCAGTGTCTGCCCTGCCTTAATCCCACACTGACACTTGAGAAATGGCTTTATCATCCTTTAAGTTGCTGGAACTTAACTGGTGGAATTTAGAGGATGTCCACCAGATACCAGCAGAAATATGAGACGTTTAACTCCTGAGAGTGAAATGTTTGGTGAATTACCACATTTCCTGAAGTCAGTGATTTTGGATTGTTAATTCTGACAAACAAAAGTCCTTTGTTATATGTATGAAGACATAACTCTTTAAAACTATGAATGGACAAGTCACACTTTGAGGGCTTCTGGTTGTCAAAGCAGACCCACTTGACCCACTTGCCCTTCTTTCCTTACCTTTGGCCTTTAACCTCTGACTACCTCTGGTACATTAATAGCCATGAACGAACAGTTTTCCTTCACCTCCCTCATAAAAGGGAGAAGCAGAGGAAACATCATGTGTTTTCTTTTACTTCCAACCATTCTTCTTCTCCTAATCAGTGGGGATCTGAGGGTCTGGGGTCAGCGTGGCCCAGCCCTGCTGACAGGACTAACAGTGGTATGTGCCAGGCTGGTGGACCTGGTGGGGTTTCGCCACATCCTCTCCAGACAGTGAATTTCAGACCTTGTACTCCCTCCCTGTCTGGGGCAGGTGTTGCCGCCTTTTCAACTCACCTGCCAGCGCACCTGCCCTTCATTCCACTCAATCATCCATTCAGTATATATACAGCACAAGCATCAATCCTGTGGCAGATGTCCTCCAGCCCTTTGTCCCTGTCTTTCCTGCCTGTTGCTGACCTGTTTTATGACTGTTGACTACAGATGCCTATAGACAGCAACAATCGTCTAATGAAGTCGTAGTCACAATGTGTCACTTCACTAAATCATGTGAGAGTATAGATGGCGAGATGGTGTCAGATGCTGCTATAAAAAGTGAGGAAAAAAAACAGATGCAAGTTGCAAGTTCTCATTTATGCAGCAAGTCAAGACAGTCAAGAAGCTTTGGCCTGTAAATTACACTGAAAATCCTCAGAGGGAAAAAGAGGAGGAGGAGAACATGAAATAGTTTTTAGTAGTATTACACTGGATTTCCACTGTACTCACATTTTGTCAGGCGGCCTACAGTACTGTGAACACTTATCTTACCTGTATCTTAAGTGTCCTGCTCTTTCTACAGTCCCAACAGTCCTACAGAAAATTTTGTTTTAAAAGTGACAGAGAGCACATATTCGATTGTAGAACTGAGACAAATGTATTTACATCTCATGTGGTGGAGGTAGAAGAGGCCCGAAACGCTGATATCCCAACATCGTTGGGAAAACAATTTGATCAACTTTTTCAAATGGTCCACTTCAAACTTTTGACCCCCTTTGCGCCCTGACTCAGTCTTTGAAGAACACCGCCTGAGTAGGTGCAGCAGAAAATTACTTTTGAAGGAAATCTGATCTGAACGCTGTATTAAAATTATCTTGCCCCCTTGCTCCTTAACATCCTGCGAGCTTGATGCTGGGGGCCTCGATATTACAATCACTGTAATGAAGCTGGGATTGATTGAATGATTGGCAGCTAGAGACATGAGCGATGAATGACCTGAGCCGCGGATTGAATGCACAAACACAGTGATGGACATGGCGTTCTGGGGGATATGAAGACGTGGAAAGTGCAGCGAGGTTAAAACACAGGAGGCTACAACTGAAGTATGTGTGTGTGTGTGTGTTGGCAGACGCTGGAGTCCGGTAGCCCCTGTTTGTTTCACTTGCTCCTGGGCAAGTGCTGGCATTTGTGTGCAATGTGTGTAATGTGTGAGTGTGTATATTTGTGTGTTATGGCTTGAGTGGCAGGAGGCAGAGGGGCGCTGCTAGGGGTGGTCAAACACAACAAGTAAAGGAGGAGGAGGAGGAAGAGGAGGAGGAGGAGGAGGAGGAGGGGGAGGTGTCCTGGTAGTGAGGTGGTGTATACATGTATGTGTGTGATGGGATTCAGCTCAGACACGTTTAGCCGGACACGGTGGCTTTAAGCGGCGTTTCAGCTGACAACAGCTTGCCAACCAGAGGTCTTGCCTGCCACCCCCAACACCTAAGCTCTCTGATTCATCTGGCCCTATCAGTCCACTGCTATCTGTATCAATCATTAGAAATAATTTATTTTTAGTGGGATGTGGCCTCTCGCCCTACTCGCTGCCCTCTTGCCCCCTGCGGGCCCCCTCTGCCTCGGAGCCCCTCACTAATGAGTGTCAATCTGGAGGGCTGTGGCACTTTTACTGCAAACACCTCCTCTGACAAACGCAGGGCTTCAGTCAACACGAATCACGCAAATAGACCCCCGCAAAAGTGACAACTGTGTCGTCCACCGCCAACCCCGTCCCTCACTTCCTCCCCAGCCTTTTCAAAAGTTTCTTCACTAAAGCCACAACATTCTCGTTTTTCTTTGATGCATTTCTACTGATTGATGTTGTTTCGAACACATTTACCCTGCACGGTTTTATTTGACTGACCTACTTCTGAGTATGTAATTTACACACTGCAGGGACAACTCCCAGTCTCCCACAGTGGAATAAAAAAAGGTAGCATCCATGGCATGCACGTTAGTTTATATCTATCCCACAATGCAATGTGTCTTATTTAACAGATACAAAAAATTACAGTCAAGGCTACACCTGTTAAACATGATGCATAAGGAGTCTACAGACACTTTAGTGGCGTTGTGAGCCAATGTATTAGCGAAATGCTAATGTCGGCGTACTTACATGCTTATGTTAGCGCGCTTACATTTGCTAATTAGCATGGAAGACAAAATGCAGCAGAGTTTCACAGGTATTTGGTCAGTGGTGGTAGTGGTGTCTTGGTAGGTGGCTTTGCTTTGACATCTACCCCCAGTAACGTCAATCTGATGAAACATGATGCACAGCTGAAGCCTGAATAACCAATAACCAACCAGTGCATTGTACCAAATTCACCAAGCTCCTTTCAATAGCTGTCAGGACATTTCACTAAACATCACAAATGTCATGATGTTGCTGGGTGAAAAGTCAGAGGATCACCATCATTATGCTATTTTTCTTGAAGTCCATCAAAAAATCATGGTGATCCATTCAAAAGATGCTGATAAAGTAAAAACCTTGAGCTGATGGTTATACTTGATAAAAAGTCAGGGGGTTTCCAGTGTCACCATGAATATCTTCGCCAATAGCCACTGAGATACAGAGTGGTGGACTTCTATCGCTAGAATACAATAACATAAACAGTCTTTCTTGGACTCTCTCTTATAAAACACATTGATGTCTGTTTTCAACAGACATGAAATCCATACATCAGCTGTGGAGGACCTCAGCTCTGATGGTTCAACCTCTATGTTGTTGTTTTTTGTATTGATTTTATTGATCTGTACAAATGGGGTCAAAGTCTCGTCACTATTTAGACCCCCCCCTCCCCAGGACTTGCTTTGCATGCCTGACATGACTGTTTGACGGCTCCCTCTCTAAGTGACGTATTCATGACGGCCTGATTCTTGACAACTGTGTTTTACCATGGCAGTGACATTCTGGAGGTACCAGTGTTTCTGGACCTTTGTGTCAGGGTGTATAAATAAATTTGCTTGTGTTTTAAGTTTGCATGGTGTGTATGTGTCTATCCTCTGTGTTCCTTTGATTCCTGGGACATTGGTGTATTCTAGTAACCAGGCGGACGTCAGAGATCTATTCTGGATGCCCTCTGCGACAGCCGGCCAGCAACAGCAGCAGGGGGAAGGAATGCCGTCTGTCCGGAGGCCTGGGCAGAGTGATCGCTGATCCGGTCGGAGGAAGCGGAGATGGCAGCTCTCCTGTTTCATGGGTTGTGGAAGACACAGAGAGGGAGTGAGAGATAGAAATGAGGAGAGAGAGGGGGGAGTTGGACCGGGGACACAACACTCATTAGAGGGAGAGAAAAGAGTAAGAGTGGTGGTGCTTGGTGGGGGGGTTTAAGGCATTTGGTCTGGTGCCAGTCGAGCCAGCTTTCTTGCATGCCACATTCCAGGAGATCAACACCACGGTGTTTCCTTTCACCCCAAACCCACATCAACCACCCTGTAGTCCACCCTGACCCCATCAGTACTGCTTTTATATTTCAACAAATCATTATTTATTCAAGAAAAACAAACAAATAATGTCTCGCTATCTGTACTTAGTTCCCAAGTGTGACAAATATAAATGACAAATAAAATCAAACCTCCTCACACTCATGTGTAACGCAGTCTGAACAGACCAGGTCTGAAAGGTGGTCGACCTGAACAGACCCTAACAGAGAGAGAACACTGGCAGCAGCATCCATTAATTTGACCTTGTTATTTACCTTATTTACAACTTATTTATTTACAACTTATTTACAAAACTGTTAAAAATGTTAGGGTGCTTTACAGAGGAGAGCAAATCATTTCCATACAGAAATATATTATATCATATACACTCACAATATCACTATCATATATATATACATCATCTGCAAATGAAGATATAAGTTCATGACATACATGAAATACCTACAGTGTAAATAAATTTGCTTATGTACATATATTAAATATACCTATTTGGTTAATTCATCTATAGTATTAAATGTTGTAACTATATATGCTAATGATACATATTTAATTTTATCTACATGAAAGTTTATTAGAGTGACATACATATAAACTTTATAGATTCTGGGAAAGTGGTCTCACTTTTGGACCCAACTATATATAACATCCACATATACTGACAGATTTTGTGATACAGGTGTGTAAACACATCTACAACACAAGCCTACAGACATAAACATGCATATTTGTATGGGCTATAGAAATATATATATCAATACATAAAACTATCCCAATTTCTATGAGGTTTAATAGATTATTTTTATATTTGTTATTTTATATTTACATATATTTCATAAATGTAAATTCAATATACATCTATCAGTGTTAATATAATCAGAAAAGGATCAATCAAATGAAAAACAGTAACATTTTTAGATAAAAGGTGGAGTGAAGCTGCCAGACAACTCATACAGTCACATGTGACACACTCTTCTTTCTGTGGCGCATATCAAACGCACCCTTTGTCACAAGGTGGGCCATTGAAACTGTAGTGTTGCTTCACTGCTGCTTTGCTAACTAGCTCACTCAACACCTACTACTACTGGAGCCTGTGCAGTGGAGTATTTCTTAACACCATCAGCAGGACGTGTTGCTTTGGGTTGGCTTGGTGGAGGAGACGCTGCTGCCTGCAGTGAGCGGCCCTGCTGGCTACCTGTTGCTCATGTTAGCTGTAGGCCTCAAACCCACACCTCAGGCCTGAAGCTGGAGTTTCCTGTCCTGCTGCTATCTGTTTGGGACCTTGAAGACTCCTACAGAAGTTAGTGCAGCGTATCCTCAAGCTAAGTGCAACTTTTCTCTGCTCCAATTTTGCTGCTTGCTTGTTATTGACCTATTTATGTGCATTGGGTCTGACTTCACATCAGTTTACTGTGAGTGGCTGAGCTTTGAGATGCATCTATATGAGTTATTTTCTCATGTTATATGGGCTCAACTGCTTTTGCTGTAATGTTTTCAGAGGCTGGTGAATTTTATGTTTTGTTTTATGTTTTTAAGTCAAAATTTCACTTTCAGACTTGGGCATTTTTTGATGTGGAACATCAATGCTCGCTAATGACTCAGATGCCAAGATCTGAAGTGACATTTTCAAGTGACATTTTAAACTTCAGGGAACATTATGCTCCATGGGGCTGGTGTTACATCTCAGCCTTCTCCCATCACTGCCTGCAGGTGCCCTTGAGCAAAGCACAGGATCCTAACTAGCTTTAAGGGAGGTATGTAGTAAAGTGTTATCAGTGTTCCTTCAGCAGGAGGTTGCGTTTAATTTCTACAGTTAACTTTAATATCTAAACGGATACAACGAAGCAAAAATGCACAAGAACATCACACCACATCTGCAGTATATCACCCACTGTAATTTACACATAAGAGATAATGGCCTTTGTTTCAAGAATACAATGCACCACACAACAGCTATATTTGACCCACTACTGTTTCCACGCTATGTTTCTAATCTCGTCTGTAACCATATTGAGAAGCTGATATGAACTTAGTGTGAAAACCATCACCCTCACCCCCACCTATCCAATTTTTGGCCTTCTTTTATTAGTGCAAATGTTCAGTGCATTTATGATCAACCGCAAGACAACAGATGTATATTTATATGTTTGTATGAATGCATGAAATTAAAGGCATCTGGTTGACTTGTATACATATATGGTAGAGATGTTTTAAACCATGCTAATGGCTCTGGGGAGAGTACAACAGTACAACCACTTCTGTCCTGACCATAGTTATATAGTCTAATATAGTTAAATATTGGATGGATTGTTATAATATTTCACATATTCATGCTCCACAGAGGATGACTCCTCTAGACTTTTCACTTAGCATCACCAGCAGGTTGAAATTTTAACTCATCCTGACAAATAGCTCAATATGTCCTGGAGAGATTGGCTCAAGGTTTTTAAAAGCAGTCATGGTTCCCAGATGATGACTCGCAAAGACTTTGGTGATTGTGTAACCGGGTCAAAATGTAAATTTCTACATCTTTAGCACTTTCATTTATGACCAAATGAAACTAGTCTGGACTGTACTTTGTGTTTTGCACTAATTAGAAAATGTTAGCATCCTAACAGTCTAAACTAAGATGGTTAACATGTTAAGCATCACACCTGTTTGTTAGTATTGCTATACTAAGGCTAACCTTTAACTCAAAGCAATACTGGCTTTGTCATCATGTTTTTGTTGCCATATTTACTTTCTAAAACTACAAAGGAGAAGAACCACATAGGTATATTGAGGTCTTTTATGTTTTTTGGTGACTGTTTGTGTGTGTGTGTGTGTGTGTGTGTGTGTGTGTGTGACTGTGTGCAAAAGGAAGTTTTGTGGCTATGGGTATTTTTATGAATTTGTGTGTGTTCATTTGTGCATTTGTGTATTTTTATGAATCAGTGCATGTGTGAGTGCGTGCACGCCTGTGTGAGTGCAGCGTGGTGGACAGTCTGTCAGCTCAGGTTAACCTGACGCTGAGTGGCCACACCTCGGGGGTGTGCAGGCCTGTGAGGCGGGCTCTCTCTCATCAGCAGCATTAGGCTGCCGTGCGTGATGGTTGCTGACCCCCGGCGGAGCGTTGGCCGTGACGGTCGGTTGCTTGGCCGGGGCTGGGCACCAATAATGCCAGGTTCTGGGCTCACTTCCTGCCAGGAGCAGCCCTCACTCTCCTGCTGTCAAATAGTAAGTGGCGATGGCAAAGATGGCACTTTGGGTAATTTGTGCTGGGCCTCATCAAGGACACCCTGTTAAAATGCCCCATGTCTCTGAGTCATAGACCATGGAGGAGATGGATGAGAGGGAGGTGTCAGGAAAGTAGTCGGAACAAAACTTTCAGGAGAGGATTTAAGGATCATTGCATCTTATTAAAAACTCCTAATTTATGTAGGTTTATCCATTGGTTTTATCAGTGATCTGGGCTTGCACGGAATTTGTTTAAAAGAGTGAGACACGTAAGCAGTCAGATGATCACACATGTTTTCAACAATCCTTATCTGGAAGAGAAACCAAATGTCATCCAAACTCTCTGTTGTCAACATCCACCACAGTTTTTACATTTTCTAAGATGTTTGTCTCTGTGCTCATTTTTCTTTCCCTTTCAAAGCCTAAAAAAAAAATCATCTTATAATAAACTGAAAATATCTATTAAAGGCATCTGTAAAAGTGCTTTCTTAAGTCTAATTTTGTGCTAAGGTCACTGTCTCTGGTGAAGAGATGGTATCATACTGATAAAATCAGATGAAATAATTAGGTTGTGATTAAAATGACGGATTATCTCAAAAACACTGTAGGTATGTTGGATTAAGGACAGAGCTATGATCTGTGAACGGAGACATTTGGTTCCCTGTTGTGTGATGGTCAACAATGGCAGCAGGTGCACCATCAGGGAAGAACAACAGGGAGGCAGGGCCACCACCAGGAAATGACCCCTGCCACAGAAACAACAATGAAAAAGCCAGGGTTTTGGAGCCTTGAAAATATGAAGTGACAAAGCGTGCCCTTTGTGTGGGAATTGACATGGTACAAGGCTGACACTGTGCACCCTCTAGGGGTTGATCTTCTAGTCAGGATCAAATGCCAAAACTAGGTCAGAGGGAAGAGAGGAAGAGAGAGGCTGGGAGGGAGGGAGGGACTTTGGGTCCTTTTTTTAATATTTAGAAAAATTTGGCAGTTTAATTTAGTGGTCAACACCTTAATCAGAGTGGGATGTGCAGTACGTCAAATACATCTTAGCAAGTATTTCTACTGCAGGTTTGATCATATATGAGATGTCAGTAGCCAGTAGACAGTGAAAGAGTTGTGGTTTCATTGTCAGTGATGGTTTGGTATGTACTGTTGAGAATGCACCTGTGGTTGATACCGCAGGTCTACACACAGCAGCAAATTAACTTCAGCTTGTACTTTAAGTTGGATGTTTTGCAGGATGTGACACCATAAATTACAGAAAATAGTGTTACAGCAGGGCTTGAGAATCATGGTCATCAACATCAAATGTTATTTGACTTGTGAACCCTGTCTCCTCCAAAAATGACAATTATACACTAATTTCTTGCACTATTTTGCACTGGGTATGTCTCAGGGCTCGGCCACGTTTAGCTGGTGGATGGTAGATGTTCAAACTTCAGGACAGAAACCAGGGTTTGACTCCTCAGTCCCACATGTATTCACATTTGGGCAACAAAAGCAGTTTGGTTTAACTTGGGAAAAGATTGTGGTTTCAATTAAATATTAGGTGAAAATGTCCTGTCTCATGCTACCGTTGACTTTTACAATATTGAACCAAGACTATGGACTATGCTTTTTTTTTTTTTTTTCCTACTCTTACCCATGTGAGTATACAACTGATAAGCACTAAAAATTGTCACGTTTTAGTTGACATGAGGGGATTTTGTCTTGGGAAAGATATTAGCATTAATGTCAGTGTGTCATTTACAACTTCGTTGAAGCAAGTTACATTAAAAGTATGTAAATTGTAAATTGGTTGTTGTATTGGCAACATTTTTCTACAATTGCTTGTGTTTAGACAACTGAAGAAACTTTATGAAAAAAAAGTGGAAAAAATACACCCAGCTCTAGTCAGTGCAGTAAAATATAGAAACTAAACTTGAAACAAGTAGGTGAATTAAGATTCAATCATAGCACATGTGACATTTATGATAATCGATGGAAAAAAATTAAAATTCAGCTTCTCTCTGAGTACGTTGAAGATCTTTGGGTTTCGGACTATGGCAAAACAATTTGATGTGTTACAAACTGGATTTCCTGAGCAATTAGTCAAGCAAATAATTAGCAGATGACTCGATGTTTCTGTTTTTGTAAAGGCAGCACACATTTCTTCTTGTTTTTGATCACTGTACTGATGCAGAAGAAAAAGGACAAATATAATTGCCCATTATCGTCATTTTAATGAAAATTAACAAGGGAGATGGTGGTGAGGGGACGCATCGTTTCCTCAAAAATTTAACCCCGAATAAGGGTTCCACATGTTGTGATTTGTGCTAACAAGCTGGAATGCCAAGTTCTTTCTTTTCCCCTCCAATCACCTTCTGCCTACCAGCCATGACTTGCCTGTAAAGTTCTCATCTGGGAACGCAGGCTCGAGCATTGCGAGATGAACAACAGCAGTAATAACAACAACTGGGCTGATCTTCCCCTCCAGAGGAACAGGGGTCTGGCTGGTCCAAGCACACCGGCGACCGACCCTCCCTCTGGCCCTTGTTTGTCACGAGCTGACCCTTCCATTTAATTAATTAAAATTAGCATCTGTCCCCTTGGCATTGACTTGTTACGTCAGATGGAATCAGCTTTTGTATCAGCGGGCCCCGGGGGCTGCTGGCCCTAACAAGGCCCAAGATCCTAATTAGACAATGTAAGAGGGAGGTGAGTGGGGGTGGGTGGGTG
>CM076668.1:17449768-17475872 GCA_038496675.1 Rachycentron canadum | reverse complement strand
CCCCCACCCCCAACCCCAACCCCTCCACCCCACACTGACGCCTACAGCCCCCGGGGCCATGCTATGCTTGCTGAAGCGCTGTGTAGTGAGCGAGTGCGTTGCCTGCCATCAATATGGGTGAGTTACAGAGGTCACTGGTTCAAATGCAGTTCACCGCCTCACGCCGACACTAGCTGTGCCTCTACCCATGCAGATCATGTGTGTTGGAGCGTCACAGCGTGCAAGTGTGTGTGTGTGTGTGTGTGATAGTAAAGATGTGTGGGTGTCTGTCTGTGTATTTGCTTTGCTGTGTGTGAATGTGTGTCACTGTACCGTATATCCTCTTTCTTTCTTTCTTTCTTTCTTTTACCTTTGCGTGTTTACTCACTCAGCAACAGCGGTTTCGATCTCTGGCCTGGGCCTTCTGCCAGCCGCCATAATCAACATGCCGTCAGTGGGACATGTGGGACACTGGCACCGATTCCTGCTAGAACAGCAGGTGGTGAATCTGTTTCTGATCAGCTGTATCGCTGAGCACATGCAGCCACTGACAGGGAAATGTCATGCAACAATCAATGCTGTGGTAATAGTCATATGACTTTTCAATCAATTCAGAATCTCTTTGCTCAGAGAATCTTTAATTTAAACATCTGAACTCACACTTTAGGTCTTATATTTCCTTGTTCATAAACATTATCGGTTAACCAGGTGTCAGTAACTGCTTCGCTGCTGCACCAAGACATCGACCAAATAAATTTTTTTGTGATGACAATAACTTAATTAACTTAACTTAATAATGGCTTAAGGACAAGAACTGTCCAGGACCAGGATTTTCCGATTGATCTGCTCTGAGACTGTTTTCTATCAGCTGGTTCGGCGTGGACAGGAAGGCAAAAGATGTCTTCAAATTTATAATATTCAGCTTAGTTGGGTGAAGAATTCAGGCCGCTTTTGGACAGTAAGGACATCCTTTTTAAAATAAGGACATTATAGCAAAGTAAAGACATCTTTTGAAGTGAGGACACTTTTGGAAAACAAGGACACCTTTTTAAAGTGTGGACATCTTTAGCACTGTGAAAACATTCGTAGACAGTGAGAACACTCTACAGACCTACTCTTGTATGTCCACTCTTATATACAGCCTTTGTTCCACACACTTGGAAACAACTTTTTGAAACGTGAAGATATTTCTTCACAACTACGGACAGTTTTGGAAGACAAGGACATTTTTGGACAGCGAGGGGAATGTATCACATCTGGTTTATGATGTTTTTGGGGTCAGTGAGTACAGCTTTTCAAAATGAACAGTCTTTGAAAGTGAAGACATCTGGTAGGTGAGGACATAGTTTGGAAGTCGGGACACTTGCAAATTGAGAAAATCTTCAGGAAAGGTTCAAGCAGAGCTCAGTCTCTCTTCTTGCAATTTATTTTGTAAATTTATGTAAAAAATATCCACCTGTACATTTTATTTAACTATCATTATTGTACTTTTGCTATGTTACAGTTTCTGTCTTTTACTGTCCTCTTTGCTGTTGTATCACTTTAAATTTCTCCACAGGGGGTTTAATGAATGATTGTCCTATTTGTGTTAAATCTTCAGAGGCAGCCCACATCGCCTCTGCCTTCTCACACTTGAATTCAGTGGACTTTTGCTCCTTTGACTAATCAGTTCCCCCTTATCGTTTGCTTGTTTTTGTGACTGTGTCTGGACCAGAATCTGCTGGTGTGAAGTGAGGGAACAGAAGCTCTGTGGTTTATGTGGTTTATGTGGCCATCTAGTGGGCTGCTGAAACACCTCCCACGTGGAAACGGAGGAAGAGTGGAAAAGGTTTGTCTTTACCTGATGATCGGGGACTTTCTGTACCAATGGTGCACAGTTGTGTGTCCAACAGATTTTATCACCAAAAATAAAAATCACTAATCATTAATATTAAAATCAACTAAATATGGCGATTACCAAATACTGCAAAAATAAAAGCATGTTATCGTAGTAGAACACTGATGTCATGGAGAAACTTAACTTATTGCCTACTTAAGACCACCATCATGAGGTGAAACTTATATCCATGTATCACATCTTTCTACTTTTTGTTAGGTGTGTGAGAGGTCACACATGGTTTCTCAGTGTTGTTTCATTACTAATGTTTTCTGAAAGCAGTGTTTCATTCTTCAGAGCTGAGAAGGTAAACTGTGCTCACAGAAACTCACACACACCGTTTGAGGGGAAAACGAGCCCTTCATTTTTTATTTTATTTTCTTAAACATGCACCACTGCAAAACTAGATAATAAAGTAGCTTCTACATCACATTTTAAAAGGCAAAACAACGTATTGGGGCCCTGTGGTCTCTCATTACCAGTGACAATGTTGTGTGAACCCCGAACCACAACACGGACAGAAAATGCTTCTGATGTCCATGTTTTTTTTTTCTTTTCTTTTTTTTGTTTTTTTTAAAACCACATTTCAGATAAAAAAAGGAAAAAACAAACCCACATTCATACATTTTTAGCATCTTTGCTGAATTCTTATTTCGGTGAATAAAAGCATAATAATAAAACAATATTTAGGAAGAATGTATCAAACTTTTTATTTCATTTATTTATTTTATGTATGCTGATTTTTACAGTATGTTGATGGATGTTTTAAGATTATTATATATGTGCATAAACTGTGATTGACTTCAAAATGGTTTAAACATTGAAACAACAGAGAAGAAGTGATGTGGTGAGGATTAGTGGAAATATAGAGATGGCAAAAAAAAACCAAAACTCTGTCTTCTAAGAATTGTGTGTTTGTGTGTGTGTTACATGCTGGTGTGCATTTATAGTACCTGAGCAGTGTGTGTGTGTGTTGTGTAACGGTGAGTTGTTTTTGATCAGTGAGCAAAAAGTGCAGCTTTTGATCACTTATTGACTGAGTCTGTGTGGTTTTTCTGTTAGTTCTCGATGCAGGTTTCTGCTGCCTGTAGATTCTCACATAAGTCTACCAGGTTTGTGGTTTTGTGGCCCCGGATGGGTGGGTGCGTTTTTCTTTTTCCTGAGATATACTACATATTGAAGTTATTGACACAGAACTTAAGATGAAGGAAACTAACTTGATGTCCATGATGAAAGTTAATCAAAATGGCCTTGACTTCTTTGGTATTATCATTATTGTTATTCTATTTTGGTCTGATCTTTAATTTCATCCCAAAGCTTAATATTTCAAAATAAAGAAATTTTCTATGTATTTTTGACAGAAACACATCAAGTAAATAGATTTTATTTTGAAATATATAATAATATATTTGTCTGACAGCCCACAAAAAATAGCAGATGTGAACTGCTGAATCCTTTACATGGTTAATATCATTCATGTTTCACAGACCAATGTTTTTTTTTTGTTTTGTTTTTTGTTTTAAATGAAAACTAATACAAATCATTAGACACTTGAATTAAGGTCCATATAATTTGATTCATCAAATCCATTTAGATTTTTATCTGTCTTTTGTTAAGGTTGTAATAAGTAGATTCTCTGAAGAATCACAACAACATGGATCAATAATGCAAAGGAGACACAACACAATCGTCACCTCAGATGTACATTTGGAAATGTGATTAATAAAGCAGACAAACCAAAGTTTGGACATCAGCCATGTCACAACACAAACGCCTGAAACAACCCAACAATCACAAACTGAAAGATCTTTTACTGGTGCAGTAAGTTCTGATCAACCAATCATTCATTTTGGCTGTTAGTACAGATGCTGAGGTCCAGGTTGTCCAGGCTCTTTTTTTCTGTTCAGATGTGGATAATGAGTGTGTGTCAAACCGCTCAGGTGTTGACGGGGGATTTTACAGTAAGTGACTGCGTCTCTCGGCAGTAACAAGCAGCATGAGTTGTGCTCTTCACTGCTGGTTCCTGCGCACACACACACACCAACACACACACCAACCTGCCCACCCACATCCACATCCACCACAGCCTCTATATGTGAGAGTGGGTGTGTGTGTGTGCACATTAAACTTAATGTTTTCCACCAAATTGCAAATGAATCACATTTATCACATGATGTTACCAAACCATTTCTAAGACTGAGCTACATAAATAATAACATTAATAGTGATATGAATTTTAAAAAAGTGATGTATTGCACCACAAGTTTTAAAGCTAATTTATTTAAATAAAACTTTATGGGTGCAGAATATGGGCTGAATGTTATCTTTCTTTCTTAATTACAGTTAATTGTCTAATATTTATGCTTTGTACACTCTAGAAATGAATAACACCCTGATCTGTACTTTATGAATCCTCTCAACACAAACAGAATAACAACTATTTTAGGCATCAGTGCAGCTCAGACTCTAAAATGAACATTGGTAAACAGCGTGAAATGCAAACACAAACAAATAGCATCAGCTGCAGGTAAAGAAGTCAGTTCTTCGTTTCAGTGCAAGTTCCTGTTTATTTATTAGAATATTTACACACAGAGAAAGAGAGGAAGTAAAAGTGACTCTTTATGCGCCTCTGTTGTTTTTTCTTTTTTTTTTTTTTAATCACACTCACAAAGTAGTTGAACGCCAGCAGTGTTGCTCCACCACACACATGCTTCAGAGTAGACATGACTTCCCATTAGTGTTGAGGAGAGTTCATTAGTGCTGAGGTCTTAATGTTACCCAGGAGAACAACCTCACATAGATACTGAGGAGAGCGGAGCTGTACAAGAATGACTGTGATTCTTTGTTGGACCTAGCCATTTGTCTCCAGAGTAAATCTGTGGGAGATTTCGAGTGACATTTCAAATCAGATCTTTCCACTGCTGAGTTTCTTTTTGTTACAATCTCCTGAGTAAAACCAAGGAGTCCATTAGCTGTTAGGACGTATACAGTAGAAAAAAAAAAAAAAAAAAAAACAGTAGAAAAACAGATGTGATGACAGGTCGTGGCTTTCTAAAAAATAAATAAAAATCCTAAACATTGTCATGGACCTCAGCACAAAGTTTATGGACGTGTTGGACCCTGTGTGAATCACATGGCGAACTCATGCGGGGACATAATCACTCTGCTCTGCTGCTGTTGCTGTCCAACAGGTTGTGGTTGGTGAAGATCCCAGCACCATTAACCACAAAGCATGTCTTCACTGACATGAGAAACTCACTCAGCATGTCAAGTTTTGCAAAATACAGGAAATTATTCGATGTCTTTGAATATGAGCCACTGTAGTTTGGGGAGGGGGGTACATATTGTTTGTGAAATCTTATAACCGCTGCACATTTCCTCTATGAGAAAAAAAAAAAAAAAAAAAACAGCAACCAAGCTGTTGTTGGACTTCAAGATCAAATAAATATAAATTACCAAGCTCTAACTCAAAGTTTCCAAATGCAGTTTAACTTGACCTGATGCTGACTAAAGAGTTTATGATGCAAAGTTGCATCATCATCATCATCATCAGTTAGGACTCTCTGCACATTTTAAACATTGAGTTTTCTTTCTTTCTTTGCTGCACAATAACCAGAAAAATACACATCAGAAACTTTTTCTACAACAACTCAAACCTTTAAACATTCTTTTGTCATTTTTCTTTTTAAACCCAGTGCGGTGTAGTCAGTCCAGATCTGTGGACTAAAGGGCACACCACCATGTGCAGTGAGTAAGAGAGGAAAGGTGTTGGGTAGTACCTGTGTATACGTCGCATATAATTCATATTTAGTGTGGTTGTGGCTTGGATTATAAATATATATATATTGATTTACAGACACTCCAATTTGAAGTTGTTGAATAAAAGAGTACATGTTGCATTCATCTTACACACTTGCGAAATATCTGTCTGTACACAGCTTTAAATATTTTTACACAGAGTGATATAGGAACATACATACAGTATAGAATAACTGGGAGTCATTAAAGCCCTCTTCGATTTAATGCTCAAGTGTCCCTGCCTCTGCTGCTTTTTTAAAGTTCTTATTGTCCACCTCAGCATGTGGGTTTGTGAAGGATAATTCCAGTTTATTTCAGTGTGGTTTTATCAGTTGCAGCAACATTTCGTGACAAGAAACACAAGCCGTCAGATGATCAGACAGATTGTAAAGGAGCCAGATCGAAATCCCCAGCAGGAGCTGTGAAGATGATTAACGGCATAGGAAGAGAAAAAGAAATCTACTACATGTTTATTTTTCAGACTTCTTTGAAGCTCAACATTTTTCTTGTGAAATTCTGTAAAGTTGTCAGGGATTTCCCCAGGAAATTGGTAAGTGGAGGAGGTGAGTGCTTCCTGAGCTCGGTCACTGATGCACAACAAAATACTGAACAGCTCGAGGTGAAGTGGACCGTCACATTCGAGTTCAGTATCTAACCTAAGCTGTGTTCAGCTGGGGTCTGATCACTTCCACCTGTCTGTGACTGACTGAGCCTTTCGCTTTGACTTTGTGTGACTGATCAATCACTGTCATCTGATGAATCAAACAAACCCTCTCTAGTTACTATGGACTCCTTAAATAAGTGGTCTCTGCTCCCCCCCCCCCCCCCCGAAGTTTCATATATTTTATAAATTGAATAATTATTTCGGGTCCATCCATTAACACGGCAACAACTTCTATGGCCTATAAAATGACTTTAATAGCCTTGATCACACCAGCAAATTCAATTCAGTGAGTAAATCTGTGCTAATTTTTGGCCCCCGACTTCAACATGGGTCAACTTTGACCCATAAATTTGAGCCAACAACTAGATGTCTTAACCTTTCAAAGAAAGGAGAGCCAAAGAAATCAATCAAAATGGAGGAAGCTACCATGTTAGCTGTGTTACACCTTTCACTTTTAACAGCTCTGCCCAGCAGGAGTGAGTAGTGGTTTCGCAGACATTTACAATAGAGTACAAATTCATCTCTAAAATAAACTGTGTGAACCATGTATTTTCTCTGAGCTAATGAGCTAGCTAATAGCTTAGAAACATATTTTTTGTCTTTAACGGGGAAAACTAAAAAGGAACAAAGCAAAGGTAGCCTAGAGTAGTGGTTTGCTTGGTAGATGGTATGAATACATCTCTTTAAACTGTGTGAACCATTTTCTCCAAGATCGTAAGCTAAGAAGTTTTCTTACAGCTTAGAGGTACCTTTCCTTTCTTTGTTAGCAGGGAGGACTGCGAGGGAACAGTAGCTTAGAGTAGTAGTTTGCAGACAGTTGCAATACAGGAGTCGATGATACTGATACATCTCTTACGTAAACTTTAACAGGGACGACTGTAAGGACAGTATCCTATAAAGAAAATGAAAGGAAGCTGGTGTGACTGTGTGGCACTAGCCTTTCTGACTAGTGTGTCAGCGTTTAGCTTCCCAGTAAAATGAAATCAGCAGTTGTGTTCCTGAATCTCTGCGATAAACTGGACCCAGTAAAATCTGGTCCAAATAAACCAGAATTATCCTTTAATCTGATTTGACCCACATTGGAAAATGCAAAACTTTTTTTTTTTTTTTTTTTTTTTAATTGAAACTTTCATAGGAAAGTTATCACCTGAAGCGAGCGCTCCAGAGCTTGTAGGGTTTCAGTGTTTTCAAGAGTACCACAGCGGAGCTAAACTTTGCTCACACCAAGACCTGAAACTTTGTCCCGCATCATCCTGCTGCCACAGCCTCTTGACTATGTGCTGTAATGTACCGCATTTCATCTCATCCGTATCAAACCATCTTAAATGCATGGGTGGTTGTGTGGGGACATCCCCTACATTAGAAACTGCACATGTAACTGAAAGCCTCAGATTAGCTGACATCAGTGTAACGTTGTTTTTTTGTTTTTGTTTTTTTTTTTTTCTCCTTTTTTCAAAAAAGAAATTCCACAAGCAGATCTCGAGACAAGATTCCTCTTGTGATTAAAAATTAAACCCATGTATCAAAAGAAGAGTATTGTCTTTTGCTTGAACCCTGCAGAGATAACGTTGTTGGAGATGGTGTTCTCTGGTATCAGATCTCCGAAATAGAAATACAGTACGCTAAAAAGCCTGCCACTTTGCCCCACCTTCTCGCAGCAGGTCTCGATCTCATGCAGCGGGCTGTGTTTTTGTTGGGTGGTCTGGGCAGTCGTCGTGACATCAAACTGGTTTTGAAGGTCAGATCTTGAGGAAGACCAAGGAGAATCCCAGCTGATCGTTTCAAGTCTTTATACAGAAAAGCGTCCCATGCATTGGGATTCTGACCTTCCAGTCCTCTATGTACAGCAGTGTGCAAGCACATGGGAGAAATATGCCACCAGCATGAGGCATGTGGTGCATCAACATTTGCAAAAATATATCTTCATATTTTTTGCCTTACAGAGAGACAATATAAATAGTAAATTATACATGGAAAATATATATGGGGACTGAAAACTGATACATTGTTTAGGCTATGCTAACTTAAAAACTTGAACAGGCTGCAAGCATAAAGGTGTATTCTGACTAAAATTTCCCTCCACTAATAGAGATGACGCTTCAGCATCAGTGCCCCGCCCTGCAGGGCATCATCAAAATCTATAACCGCCTTCAGGCTGATCCAAACAGCACTTTCACATTCGTGTTCTCCAGTTTTGTTGATGAAATGAGACTGGAATGTTTTATACTTTCTCAACTACCATGGAAACAAAACCTTTTTTTCTCTTTTTTTCTTTTCTTTTTTTTTTTTTTTTTTTTAGAAAAGTGAAAGTGAACTGGCATCAAACCCTGATCAGTCAGAAGTCCCCTCACAGTGTCACCCACCCAATCTTCCCTCACTAGGCTTCAATAATCCAGCTTCTACCAGATCACTGTCCTTGGCACTTACTGTACAGAATCCACTGCAAAATATTCTGTTGTGTGTGTGTGTGTGTGTGTGTGTGAGATAGAAAATTTCCAAGCAGGTATTTAAAGCTAAGTATAGTCTGTGGAAAAACAAAAAGAGACACCTCACATCTCCCTGATCATTTACTCCTGAACTGTCCAGCCTCCTTCTCGTAGCTCTCGTATCACTGACTTTACCTTCCTAAAGTGTTCTGTGTGCGCGTGTGTGTGTGTGTGTGTGTGTGTGTGTGCGTGTGTGTGTGTACGACACTGTGAAGCGGAAAAACAACACGACACCTGAAACTGTCTGAAACCACACAACAAGACTCATAACAAGACGGCAGCAACCAGAGCCAGTGATAATACAGAGCTGGATCAGGGGCGATCAGTGAAGGACTCTGCATGTGGACTCACAAATCCAAGATGGACCCGTGCAGTGAGTAGTGAGTGCTTCCCAAATAAAACAGGCCCCTGCGCCATTTTGCATCCCTACCTGTAGCTGACTGGTTCTATCACCTGTCTGCCGGTCTCTTATGTAATCTATAAGAGGAGAGCACAGGTGTGTGTGTGTGATAGAGAAAGAGTGTTTGTGTGTGTGAGTGTGTAGGCTGGTTGCCATGGCAATCAGATCTTGCTGTTCTCCAGGTGGGAGTCGATGTGCTTGATGAGGGCATCGTCAGGGTAACCAACAGGGAATATCAGCTGGCAGAGAGGGCAGCTCCGCATGTCGCTCTCCTCGGTCTCCATCCAGAGCTGCAGAGCAACACACACACACACACACACGATTAGATGTCAGGATGAAGCACAGTTGGTGCTTGACTTACTCACTTGGCTGGGCTGTATTAGTCACTTTGGGCAGCAACACAATGACATCACTACTTGATGAGTGATCATTTCAGAACTAAACAACGGGGGCCACCTCGGCCCTGCCATGAAACAGACCGTCGTGATTCACCGTTTAATCTGGTTCAAATATGAGTGAGATGAGATTAACATTAGTTTGATTAAATACGGAGTTTCTCTTGTTTTCTTCATGTCGAAGAAAATTGATTGAATTTATTCTTCCCTACACATCGCATTCATTTAATAATGTGTCAATCAGGCACTTCCTTAATGAATGAGAGTCAGATAGGAAAATTAAATTGGTAATCAGAATTAAGCAGTTTATCAGGGTCAGGAGATACTGAACTCTTGACCTTGTTTTAAACTAAGTGCCAACATAATTTTCCACACAGTCTATACTACAAAAAAATGCACATTATTCACATTATTTAGAAAAAGTGGCTGCAAACATAAAAAAAAAAAAAATAATAACTGGTTATTATAGTTGATGTTATAGAGACAATATTCTCTTCTAATGATCCATGTTTCAGTCTTATAATCCCTCTTAAAATGTACAAACATCATCTAGTCAGTACAAGAAAACAGTTTGTTTGATGCTTAGTCAATACTTGTTTTGAGATTCAATGCCATATATGTTGATCTGATAATTAATAGGAAAAAATTCTCAGTGTCTATGAAAACCGATCCAAATCTGTTTTTTTTTTTTTCATTTTCACATCTTCAAGTCTTTCGAAAATTGAATTGCTGTACTTGCATGTCTGACGTGTAAATGACATATACAGCTGTTTTTTCCTACATACAGTACTACAACACCTGTAAACAGACGTTGATGAGCGAAATCAGCGGAGTTCCCCTCAAACGCTCTGCGCAAGAACAGAACCGTAGGAAACAGAAACGCAACAAAGATCACGCCTGTAAAAGCCTCGCTGACCCATCTGTCATCCATTAGTGGCTCTGTATTTGTTTCCTTTGCAAACAATGGACGATGGTGATGATTGCTACAGCTGCTAGAGGGAGCACTGAACTCACACACATGCAGGTATCTGGTTTGTTTAAGCAAAGAGCAGATTAGTGGTTTGATGGACTTATTTTTTGGCACACAACAGTTTATCCATATACCCTGTATTTCAGTGCCGTGGCTCTTGCTCTAGCACAGATTTCAAGACCCAGTTTGTGAGCACAGGGTCTGATTTTTGGAGCCTGCACGGGCAGAATAGGACCAAACCTGGCAACCTCAATGAAAAACCAACAGGCATTTTTATATTTCTGCTCATGTACAGGTAAAACAAATGAGATACAATGTGTTATTTTGCTTTGGCGTTCTTCAAAGTGTATATTTTATGAGCCAGAGTAGCTGTTTCCCTTGTTTAATGCACAATGCACAGTCATAAGATCGATATCAAACTTCTCGTCTCACCCTGAGCAAATTAGTGCATTTCTGAAAATGTTGAGCTGTTCTTTTAACGGAACTTGGCACTAGGCAGATTAAAGGTGAAGACAGATGCCTTGAGATGATTGTGATACACTGTGTGAAAAAGCTACACTCAATGGAGCGTTGAGGTGAAACACAAGTTATTTTCTGTGTGCCAGCTCAGCATCTCTGCAGCAACCGCTGCTGTGACAAAGTGACGCTGGACACGTTTAAAGATGCTTAACTGCTACCATTTCATGGTTTCAATTCACTCAGCATGTGACTGCTTTCACAACGATTTAATTCACTTTCATACTTTAACTCACGTTAATTGAAGGCCAGGACTGAGCATGCTCTGCCGACATGTACCCCGGCTGTGGGTGGCAGCTGAGGGTGTTAGGCCTCTGAGGGATGGGGAAGGCTGAGCAGGACGCCGGGCCTCTCATGACGCTGCTGGGCACTGCTGCAGAAAGCGCTCCCAGTGTTCGTGGTGGGCTGATGGGATGAGGGCAGGTCCACTCCTCCTCATCTTCAGAAGACTGTGGGGGCTGGGGGGCCGGTGTGGAAGGAGGCGGGGGCTCAAAATGAAGATGGGCCACCTCAGACAGTGGGAATGGCATCTCTCTGGAGTGGCGCATGGAGCCTTCCCCAAGGCCCCCGTCTCCTCCTGCACCACCTTGATGGGGAGACGGGGGACCCCTGTGCTGCAGTCCGCCGTGAGGAGAGCCCACATGTTGGGGCTGTTGCTTTGGGTAGCCCTCAACGTAAGGCCTGGGCTTAGGCAGGGTGGAGACAGGGTCCAGAGAGAAGCGGGGCGGGCACTGGTAAGCAGAGGGGTCAGCCACCTCGGAGTAACTTCGACGGCCCTGGAAGCTGGCCCTCAGGTGCTGGATGGGTGGCCGGCAGGAGTAAGAGGCCGGCCCATCGTTGACGTCCAGCAGGGGTGAGCGGCGATGCATGTCTGGTGAGAGGCGCTGCAGCACTGGAGAGCGTCGCTGTTGGATGGGGGAGTGATGTGGCGGCGGTGGGACCGGGGAATGGCGCTGTGAGATTGGCGAGTGGCGCTGAGATACCGGAGAGTGGCGCTGGTGGTGGATGGGAGAGTGGAGCTGGACTGAGAGAACACAGGATAACCAAACACGTCAAATCAGTTTTGAATAAACATTTGGCAACCTGTTACAACACCACATGGCCTTTTGTCTATTTTTGGCTAGGCTTGTTCTTCATGGTTTGGGCAAGACCCTTTACTTCCAGGGTTAGGGTTAGGGTTAGGGTTAGCACAAACTCACGTTCATGAACAAGTAGTTTAGCTGTTAAATATAGTACAAGGAAATAATACGCATTCTTTTCTTTGGTTTCACAATACAGTTTCAATTCATTTCTACAAATCATAGACTGTCTATAAAAGTGGATGTTGACTCAAAAGTGAAGCCAGTGTTGAAATGCCTTAAACCTGCATGCTATCTGACTATATGGTCTCAATCTCATTATGTTGTCTTCTTCAAAACATGAGCATTTTTAGAGCCTATTTAGAGGAAAATAGACCATGAAGCAGGGTTTGCATTCGGGGGCGTGGTTACAGTGTGACTGTACCACCCAATCAGGATAGAGTAGAGTTTTTTTCCCTGTGTCATTCCACTTCATAAACATAACTTTATTTATGATTTGCAATGTTATGGTTTATTTATCATTTCTGATGTTTTAACCAATGCATGGGCAAAAATTCATGCAAATTGCTGCATCGGACCTATGTTTCCACCACTGTAAATCTGGCTGACGACATTTCCAGCACAAGCAGAAGGAAATGTCACCGGTTCACAACTTTTATTACGCTCGGCTCAAACCTGACATTCTGCTCCCTCTGGTATGTCAGTTGTTCTCTCGTTGTCTGCCACTGAAAATACTGATCAGTTAACCAAAACCCTCCATAAAGACATTCGAGAAGTAGATATACATGTTTCTCTGTTTTCATAAAAAAAAGATTTAGATCTAAACAAGTACAGTTGTAGTGTTTCCTGTAATTACAAGATATGGTGATGAGTCAGTCAAACCTGTAGTTACCACTTCAGCTCCACTTCCCATATCAAAGAGGAAACATCACTTTTGGCTGGTTGGTTGAGGTGTTAAAAGGGAGGGGGTGTTTGTACCCTGAAGTACTCTCTGAGTCTCCAAATGAGGAGGAAACACTCAAAATGGGACTGTTCAGTTTCATGCTTACTCTCTGCAGTACAACACCCAGGAGAGTTGTTACGGGCTCCACACAAAATTCCCACTTCCCTTCTTATTTCAACCGTTGATGAAAAAGTATTTGTTTATTTGTTAAAGACAGCCAAGAGGCAGTCATATCACTTCCATGATCCTGTAACTAATTAAGCAGGAAGTTGCATTTTCTAAATTAATACGACACAACACGACCTTGGGGAGAAGTCGAGCACAGTTCTAGGTTTTCAGAATTTTTCCCAGTTTTCCAGTACGTAAAGGCATGACTATGTGATTCTGGTTTGTGGCGCGTGCTAGATGCAGACATAAGACATGAGCTATGTGTACGAAGGAAGAAAAAGGTGTTGCTACTATACAACTCATAATTTGTAAGTTGTACTCAACAGCATGTCTGTGTTGAACTGCTGCCTAGAACAGTATCTTGTAAAAGGGCACTTTGACATGCGAACTGGAGGAGCAGGGGGCTGAACCACTGACTGTCTAATTCGTGGACCACCCACTCTAACTCCTGAGCCACACAGATTGAATTATCTAAATTATTCTCACAAGAATTTCACTGCACTTTACTGAAGCATTTCAATGTCATGTGACTTTATAGTAATTTTACTAAAACAGACGTGCCTGTGGGCTACATATTTGACAGATCTGGAGAAAATTGGACATGGAATAATCTGCAGAAAGATCGGGTAGGTAAATTTAAAAAAATCTCAATAAAATTTCCCGGTAAAAATAAAGGAAATTGAGCTATGGTTACTTTAAAAAAAAAAAAAAAAAAAGAAAAAGAAATGATCTTTAAATTAATTTAAAATGTTGAAAATAACATACTAATTAGCAGAGTAAAAGATTACATCCGTGGCCATAGCTGGTAGATAAATAGAGAATAGACAGGTGATATCTCCCTCCATCAAACATAAAAATTAAGATTGAGCCTCTCTTGCTTTCAGTTCAGGCCTGAGAGGTTCGTGTGGTTTCCCTACTGGTACCGGTCAGATGAGGGTTGCCATCATTTTGACTTGATTTTCAAGTTGGACATGAGTTGACAAAGGTTGTTGTAGATTTAAAAAAATCTAACATGATAAAGTCAAAATTAAAATGAAAGGCTACTACTCCATCACTGAGGCACTGAGAGGATCATGACCCACGTTATTATTGACACACAGTATTTTATTTTCCGCTGGTACAGTCAACACTAACCTGGACTGGCCTGCTCCTGTGAGGCTTTCCTCAGGATCTCCGTCTGCTTGGAGCTCAGAGCTTGGAGGCGTCCCAGCTCCTCTGTTAACTCTGTGTAGGCCAGAGCCAGATTCACCCTGGAGGAGGAAGGAGGGATGGGGGGCAATTATGTAATTATCATAATCATTGCCATTACAGAATATTACAAAGCTGTTATTCTATTACAACTGATTATACAAACAGTGTAATCTCTGTTTAAGCCATGAAATATACACCATTGGTGGAAGTTAATCAAAGCCTTTTTTTAGCACTGAGATGAATGAGACCACTGACCTGCAGCCCAATTACACACTGATCTTAATCTCCACTTTAAACTGGGTGAGCTCTAACACAGGCAGGCTAATTGAGAGGCTTATAGTCTTATATTTTTAGAGTCACAAGTCACAGTGTATAATTGAAGTGCAAAAAAAAAAATGCGCGTTTTCAAGCAAAATGTGTCATGACTCTCTCAGGGGCTACGCTGACAGAGCAAATCTATTTCAAGCACCGTAAACGACTACGGTTGACTTACAGCCATCTGTGTATTTTACCCATGGCAACAGGCTCAAGTCTTTATTTTGAAACTGATATGAATCCCACAATATAAATTAACATAAGACAAGGAGATATAAATAATAATCTCTCACATTGCCCCTGTCTTTGATAAGTTAGTGGTAGTGTGTGGGTAAAAGCAAAGAAACTGTAGGCAGCTTCATGTGCAGGTTCAAATAAAAAACACAACTCAGTTGCCCTCAAATCTGATAATGGGCATCTTATCTCAGATCTCTAACCAATTTTTATAAACTCCTCAGTGTTGATCTGAAATTGACTCATACTGGCCCAGACAATGGTTTAGATTAGATGCTTATTTACATGGTGAGAAAGATGACATGTTGAAATCTGCTACATAATCTGTATTTAATGCCTGAGTAACTTCTTGTACCAGCATTTCAAGGCAAAAAAAAAAAAAAGAAAAAAGTTTAAAGAATGTAATATAGTTTGTAGTTGTCAATCCATAGTCACCCCTCCAGAGTAAAAGAGGAAGTAACAGATCAACGATAGACTCTAATGCCCTAATGACACGCCTCTGATAAACACCTTAACCTCTTTGCCGAGGAGAGTTTGACACGGCTTTCTCTTTTCGAGATGCTCGCCTGCGGTCCATCAGGACCAAAAACTCACGCAATTAAAACTGCTTTTCCCCAAAAGTTGGCCTCATCGACGAGGCCAGTGAGTCTGACTGCCCACGTTCATATTGCACAGTAGACATTTTGTATTATACCCATATTATTCACATTTTTATTGGAAATATTTTATTGCTAAATAATTCTATTTCTATTTAAGATATCTGTCCTGCAGTAATTTTGCTTTATCTGTCTTTATATTTTCTCTTCTTACTATACTATGTGCCAATTCCTGATTCTGATCAGATCAATGACCAAGTGACACAAATGAGACCTCAAATCCACCTGCACATGGGATCAAACGTTCTGTCAAACCCTGTTTGTGTTTCTTTACTTTCTTTTACTGAAAGTCTCTGAAACCCATAGCCAAAGTCACATATTCTGTCTTTCTGTTACTTATAGATGGTATTAAATTGATTATTACTCATTGTTTTAACCCCTCAGTAACCCTGTGGGGGACCCAACTTTGGGAACCCCCACTCTATAGAGAGTGTAGTAGATAAAAAAAAAAAAAAAAAAAAAGTTCACATTCAGGGGATTTCTACTGCATAACTAGGAATAGATACAAACTTTGACTGCAATACTGGCACAAAAAAAGCAAAAATTTAAAACAGAAAAGAAAAACTCTTATGCATCCTGCCTACACAGCAAATAAACCACAGTGTCAAATTAAAAATATGTTCCCTGGCACACCCACGCACTAACTTAATTGAGTCTTCCCACTTGTGTGTGTGTAAGCCTGCTGCTTGGGTGTCTATCAGAGGAGCTCTGCACATCTCTTATACTAATAACAGTAGATTTTTTTTAAAAAGAACCGAGCCACAATCTCATTTTCTTTTTAACGTTTTACAGATATTTGTACAAAGACGTCCACCAGCCTGAATCACATTTTCAAATCCAGGGTAGAGGAAGTTTTATCACCCTGAATTATTTTGAGAAAATAATGTGAGTAGCACCATTTCAAGGAAGCTCACAATTTCACAAAAGCTGATAGCAAGTCATAACTTCCACTGAGTAGTTGTTGTTTGTTGGGACTAGCCCACCTAGTTTTCCACCAACCTTCTATGACTCAGACAGAGTGGGGAGTCAAACCCCTTCATCCCCCCACCTCACAACAGAGAACATCCTTCTTTGAGTTGGTGGAATCTGGTACCAAGACTGAAATGATTCAGGGTCATGTGCTGAGGCCCTGCCTGCGTGTGGCCTTCAGTAAAAGCCTCCTTAAAACATATATAAATAGATTAAATGCATCAGCAGGAAAATAATCATTTTACTTACTGGAATGGTGGGAGGAGCGTTCAGTACGATATCGAGCCCACAAATCTAACTTATCCATTTACGTCTTCTTTCTTGCTAAATTAAGCTATATATGGCCCCTGGATTAAATGTAGACCTTGACGGTCTACATTTGTGCAGCTCTTCCTTTTCACACTTGTGCTGTATCACTTTTCAGTTTTTCTAACATGCTCTTTTGTGACAACCTGTGCTAGAGACTCTAGTTGGACTGCCACTACCGCTCTCATAGTCCCGTGCAGCAACACTAATGGTGTGAAAACCCATGCACAAGTGCACACAGGGACAGACTTTGACAGGGTTTCTGTCAGAAAACCTTTGTTATTGTCTCTAAAAATACTTTGAACACTTGCCAGTGCATGTATGTTCTTTTGCATTTGTTTTTGTTTGTTTCCTCTGTCGTGCATGTGCACACACTGTACAATGTACATTACAGTGTGTAGGAGGGGTGTGATAATGCCAGTGCAGCATTGATGAAATGTGTGTGAGAGAATTGATTAGGTACAAGAGTGTGTGTGTGAGTGTGGGCTGAAATTTGCCCTCTGATCTGATCAGACATTTCAAAGAAAGAGCCGTCACCGCTGCTGCCTGTGAGACCTGAGCTTCTCTTTGCTGCTGCTCACAACACTCACGGCAATAATAAATGTTCCTTTTTTTCTGTTTTCAAACTTGCCAGAGCTCAGTTGCACACATTAAGGAAATGCTTCACTATAAGGTGGTCAGTGAGACATGTTAGGTGTTAGACATGTGGTGTTAAACAAAGGTGGGAATTCTTGAAACAAAGGGACAAACATGGTGTTTTAAAGGAACTGCAGGGGTGAAAGTGGGGTGTTTGGTGACCACCAGTCCGCTGGCTATGGAGCTTTTCACACTCTGTCACACCCTGCTTCTGCTATGTGCATGAGGCCTTTTCAGCTGAACACAGAGGTGTCAAACAGTCCAAGCCACAGCACAGTAAACACTGCAAGCTGCATCTCATTGTGTTTTTTTAGTGCCGGTTATCAAAACTGGATTTGAAAAAGCTGCTCAGAAGTCAGGGCTAATTCTTGACATTTCTTTTCATGAATTTCAACAAGAAATTCTACCTCAACTTCAGATCATCATGTTGTGATTTATTGGAAATAGCTCTCACTTTCTGAAAGCTGCAGGATTAGTCACTCGCTCTCTGTACTGAAGTTTAAAGGTTTGTGTGTAAGGGTGGGGGGGGGGGTAGGCATATTGCCCAGTGGCTGCCTGTATGCACATCAATGTGGCTTGTGGTTGGTGAGGGGACCTTTTCTTACATTGAACTTGTATGTTATGAGCGATGCAGAAAAATCCACAACTGTAAAAAGAAAGAGCTTTTCTTAAAAAACAAATGGTGTGAAAACATAAAGATGAGGGGCAGCAAAGAAGTAAAACATCACTGAAGCAAGACTGTTTAGGAGCAGAGAGACTTCTATCAAACACCACATGTTACCCTGTAGACTGCAATTAGGGTAAAGGTAGTGTGGTCATATTCAGCCGAAGCTTATAAGGAAAAAAGTCACATATCAATCTGTGCAGTTTACATTAAATGAGTCCAATTACAAGAAAAAGCACCGGGAAACAAAGTTGTAGGCTTTAGTAGGAGTGAGTGATATTGTTGAGTAAAACTAAAAGGTGACCAAAGTCTGGAAAATAACAGCAGGCTTCTACCACACACTCACTCAAAACGCTGCCACACAGTATACTTTCTTTTTGCTCCCCATCGAAACACTTGTGGGGTTTCATTGTGTGGGAGTCATCTGCCCAACTCTGTGGTTATTATAACTTCTTCTTCTTCTTCTACTTCTTCTTCTTTTTTTTTGCTTTAGTCTGTGACACCCTGTAAGCAAAGTCATGCAGCAAACCCTAAGGGCAATTTCATTAAGGGTAAAAAAATAATTAGGATTAAAAAAAAACCCAAAAAAAACTTTCTTTCCTTTTCAAAAGAAAGTGTAATGAAAGTGGGAGAGAAATGAATGGAAACATGACAGCTCAAATACTCACTACTGCTCTTATTCTGTTGGTTTCTAGTTTGGAGGATGAAAAAGACAAGATTGATAGATGAACTTGGACTTCATGCCACGTGGAGATGTCCAACAAATACACAGACATGAGGAAATGGACAGGAAGGTGTCCTACTCTATGCCTGCACTGCCCCCTGCTGCTCAGACTCATCTCTTGCCAAATCTCCTTCTGCAAATGTTGAATACAGAAACACTGGTGTTACAGTTGAATGCACGTACAGTAAATGCAGCTTTTGCATCCTGGCAATGAGTCTCCTTTATTAATGCTGCGTTTGAACCCAGTTAGCCAGCGATGGGGAGCTCAACCACTTCCTAATGAGGCCCCTGGAGGTCAGCGTGAGCACATCACAGCAGGGGAGCAAACGCACAGATTCTCCTTTTGCCCTCGTCCTCTTGTCTCCACCGCTGCCTCAACCAGCATCTCTTCTGCCTTTACTCCTTATTTCCTCCCTCCCTTTCTCCCTCCCATCTCCCAGAGACTGGCTGTGGTCACTTACTGCTCATCTCCCACCTTCTTTATCCACTCCACATCACACTGCTTGCACGGAGAAGTCATTTCCTGCCGAAGTAGAGCATGAAATTAGATTAACATGCAGGTGCTGGAGGAATATTGGACAAAATCTAACATCAAGAGCCTGTCGAGACAACATGATTTAAGGTACCATTGCCAGAAAAAGGCGTATATGGCGGTGTATCTTTGGACTGATTATTATTATTCACTGTATGTTTATTTGTATGTGTATATACCTGTGGAGCTGTGTGCTTTTATGACTTTATGTATGTAAGCAAAGCCAAACAGAGGAGTTACAGTAGGTTCAGATTTAGTCCTCTTGTTAACTGACTAATAAGATACTGGGATGTGGCATTGAAGGGCAGAAAATCAGCCCTGGAGTCTAGACAGTTTGTCAGGCCTGAGTAGAGACACCCAGCCCCCCCCAAACCATTCTGCTGTACAGCTCTTTGAGTTACATTGTCCTTCCTCTTGGATATCTTTTCTGGCAGCCATGACCACCACAGTAAAAATGCATTTATCAGCCCAGAAACCCCATGTATAAATGTTGCACGAGGACGTGTCCCATGATTTATGTCCAAAGCCAACATTCAGTGCCATGACAGGAAGTGGTGCGCCCTTAATGTGGCGTGGTGGAATAAAGGTGTTGAGGTCACAAACTAACGACTAATTTCATTTTCACTTTCATTTTCAAATTTTCCTGAATTTAACCTGGTGTTTTATTTGCATACATTATGTCCATGTCAACGTCCAAGTCATGATGACAACTTGGAAACTCAGATTTTTAATATGTGGTTTTGCACAATCATTCAATATGAACTTCCTGTCAGGATATAGATTTGACATTTACATTTTCCACTAATTTAGGATAACTCAGGGAAGCATCACAATAAAGTACTGTGGTCAGTTGCTCTTGCTTAGTCCTTGACATCACTGAAATTGTCCTGACGCAGTAAACTCCACTCGTGGCACCCCAAGCAGACAACAACAAGCCAACACTGACCCTCTCCCTCTGGCTGTTCTGCAGCTGTCTCATCTCCTCCTTCAGTCTCTCGACCTCGGCCTTCAGCTCCTCTTCCCGCTGACACGCTCCCTGGGCCTCGTGCCGCGCCCCCTCAAGCTCGGCCTCCAGGCGCTGCAGCTTCAGGTCGGACAGGGCGTCCAGGCTGCGGGAGCTCTGCAGGGTCAGGGCAGGACAGTCCAGCACTGGGCGGAGGAGGGAAGAGAAAAAAAAATGTAGATATGAAATACAAAAGGCGAGGCCACGTTTTCATCACTTTTCCCTTGTGTTCGACCATCTATTGTTGTACAATGCATGAGTATGAAAGAGCAAATAGAGCTGACTTCTTCCAAGGGCAGCATCTTTCAGTTTGTACCTGGGTGATGTGATCTGCGTGGGCATGTTAGTGATTCAGCTCCGCTCACACAGAATCAGTCCTTGAGCCAGAAGACAATGTAACAGCGCAGCAGTATCATCTTTTATATTTCCCAGCTCCTCCTGCCTCCTCACTCATGTGTACAGTCACAGATACACACATACTGTACGCAGTCTACACTTCAAGATACTTTCTTATATACACCCTCATTCAAACACACACACACACATACACACACACAGCCATTAATCAATACCTTACATTACTACCTGGCAAACTTAAAAAAAAAATAAAAATACATTCATGAGTTTGATGGTGCTGCCATCAGTGCAGGCATCTGTTGAGGTGGCAGAGTCACATTTCTTTTTGCCGCCCACATTGTTGAAGAGAGAAAAAGTTTAGCATCTGCTGACTCTAGAGCAGCTGAAGTTGAACAGAGTCTCTTCTCCAGCAGGAGTGGACCGAATATTTTACCTTGAAGTCAGTGCTGCAGACTGAACATGAGGGAACCTGCTGAGTTTGTGCGACTGTTTGGCTCAAAAATCCAAAAATTCCTCAGTGATTTAGGATTTTATGCACATGCTTTTAAACTCAGAGTAGTGGAGCAACTTTGAAACATACATTCTTTTCTGCTGCAGGAATTCATTTGCATTGTAATAAGTCAAATTATTGCACAGGTTTTCAAGCATTTGGTAAAACAGACCAGTCACAATGGACATCACTCAGCAGTGCAGATGGACCAAACAGGCTGAATGATACACAGAAATCCAGAAAAATTTTCAGGACCAGTCCACTTGAAGTGTTTTTGAAGCCAGGATGATTGAATTTCAATCATGAGCGCCTGCAAGGATCACAGCTCCCTCTTTTCCACGACTGTGACCGTGGAGCTGGAACAACATGTCCAGGCTGGTTTTCTCTGACATGCCGAGGATTAACCTGACCCCAATTAAAACGCTTTCTGGCCAGATTGTTGGAGATGATTAAAGGTTGAGTAACAGAGAAGAGATGAGCAGTGATTACCAGCGATAACAGGTGTCTGGGCTTTTTGGTTTCTAAACATACTTGCAGTTGATATATAAATGTCTTATCCTGCTCGTCTCAAAGTGAAACAGTTTATTTTTTTGAGTATCAGAGTTAAGAGAGTTAAATAAACCAAAATACTGACCCCGATAACCCCCTGAAGTCTGTAGAAGACCAGATATAAAATAAACACAGAACAGTAACAGATCAAACAGGAGATTTAAAATGATAGTGGCTTGACTGAGCATATGAAGACATAGCCTGAAATTTCATTTAATAAAGGAAGTCTCATTCTTGATTTAAAAGCATTGATAGCTGGAGCAGACCTCTAGTTTTCAGGGAGTTAAATCCAGATGTGTGGTGCAAACAGAGGAAGCCATGACTACAACAATATTTCAGGCTCACTTTGTGGGCTTGGTGATTAAAGTTATTTCAGTTTCACCTTTGTTTAATTGGAGACGTCACTGATTTGTTCACCAGTGTTTGTATGGGACCATAGTCACCTGGTGATATTGTTATATATATGGATGTGTGTGTCAGCTCCATAATTAAACAGACGTCTGCTGAGTGAGAGGCGACGGTCACTTACTGTGTGCGTCCGGGCCGGCGTGCAGCTGCAGGTACTGCATGTCTTTGCTGTGCAGCTGCAGGTTGATTTTCTGCAGGGAGTTGTCTCTCTGCCTCAGAGCTGACTCCAGGTTCAGGATACGCTCGACATGCTTCTCCACCAGGCTGGTCTGGAATCACACGTTTTCAAAACTGTTTCATTTAAACATATGAAATGTTTTATTTCTTTTTAGTTTTGCCTTGTTAAGTGTGGAAAAAATAAAAAATTTAGAGTAAATTATCGGGATCTGCCCCCAAATGTAATGAATTCTTCTCTGGCTCACGCTTCATCCCTCCACCAAGTTCAGTGCAACTCGGTTCACTACCGTTTGGGTAATTCTGCTGACAAATAAACAGACATGGCAGAAAAACATGACCTCCTTGTTGGAAGTAAAAATTTGATAAAGCAGAAGTGTAGGAACATGCACACACATACACACAAACACAATCATAGCTACAGAAATGTAATGTAGACCAGACAACAGGAAGGTTAAAGATCGATGAGGCCCGGTTGGTAGATGGAGTCGTATTAAAAACTGCAGCCACAGCTTTGAGTGACACTGAGACTGGGGTCAGTCCTCAGCAGGTGGCAGTTCCAGCAACGCTGGCGCATCCTCATCCCTTAATCACCCCGACCACATAAAACTGTCGAGTCTGCTCTGCAGGAGCCGCTCGGTGGACTTCACTCTCATATGAGATGGTTTATTATCGCAGGGGGGATCTGGGGAAGACCAGCCAACCAATCTGTTGAGTTGGAAGTCTCTGCCTGGTCTGGATCCACTTTGATTTGTATTCAGTTACAGTAACGTGTTCACAAAATAAGATTCTCACAGTTTGAAATCAAAATCACTTACAAAATAAAGCTGAACGGTCGAACTGAGTTTTATATGTTTTGTTTGACCCTCTAACGTGCATTCGCCCCATATAAATGTCATGGAGTGATCAACATGTTATATGGTGTTGATTATCTTTGCATGAGAAAGTTAAGTTTCTAGCATGTATAGACTTATAACCGTGTTGTGAACGTGTAATCAATAAGACTTCACAGAACAATAAAGCTACAAATGAATGATCATGAAGTAATTGATCCATCGCTGATATTTATGTGCCTCAACTAAAAACTGTCGCGTCTGATTCACTCATCTTCAGCTTCATCGTGTCCTTTATGATTTCTACCTTACAAAAGCTGATAGCTCATCTTAAGATGCTTTTAAATAGTAGGTATCTCGCAGAAAGATAAACCAAGTAAGATTTTTACAGTATGGACCCTAACACGTATAAAACCCCCCATCAACTGTGTGTTTGGTGTCTGAGACTCTGCTCTTGGACTGAGACCTGATGAAAGAAGGAAGTTATTTTTGCGCGGAGCAATCAAAGTGATGCAGTGTCTTGTTTTCCTTGCTTCTGCTATCAGGTTGATAAATGTTAAATAACGTCAGGAGAGACAACGAAATACAATAAACACATTCACGTCCATATAGATCACAGTAACTCTTTGTTACCAGTTATTGTGCATGTTGGAGTTATAAGTTTTAACCTGCAATTATATGAGTTATTGTGAGGTGCTGCACAGGCTGAATTGTTTAATGGCAACTATTACAGTATATGTTATACAACTGTTTTCATAGGCTGAGTCGAACTCCTCAAAACAACTAATCTGAGCTTTATGTGTAAAAAAAAAAAAAAAAAAAAAAAAAGTGGAGTGCTCCTTTAAATGGAAAACGTGTGTTAAAGACCTGAATCCCCACCAGCTTCAGCACCTTCGACCGGCCTGTGAAGGGGAGGAGCTTGTCCTCCAGAGGACGAATACAATGTCACCAAAACAGGTGGCGAAGTAATTAGCATTTGCTGCTGCTTCGCCATAACAAGGGCATAAGTGTGTGTGTGTGTGTGTGTGTGTGTGTGTGTGTGAGAGAGAGAGAGACACATATTTAATGAAAGTGTGCTATAAACTGAGAACCATGTAGAATGATTAATGTGCTTAATGTTGACAACATGAACTATGAGAACACCAGTAAATGACTGTCGAACGTCACATTTTATGAATCTCTACCAACTTTACACGTAAAACATTCAACAGAAAGTCATGTGTTGCATTATGGGAAATGTGGGACCGATGGTTTTTGGAGCTTGACCCAGACTCTGGACTCTGACCCAGAAGCTGGGTTCTCTCTTTTTCTCTAAAATCCGTTTAGCTTTTGTTTTGTTTTTGGACATTTCTGTGCCTGATATGAGTTTAAGAAAGGAGGAGAGAGAGATGGTGAAAGACATGTACCAAAGGCCGTCAGTTATACTCAAACCAGGTTCATGGTGGATGCTCTAACATAGTTTTACTCTGCTGCTGTAACAGCCTCCACTCTTCTGGTTTCAGCCATTTTGTCAGATTTCAGAACCTGGCCGCAGGGATTTGCTCCCATTCAACCACAAGAGCATTAGTGATGTTGGGTGATAAGGTCTGACTCAGAGTCAGTGACCCAGCTCATCCCCAAGAGGTTTTGATTTGAGGTGTTTTATTGGAAGTGTTGAAATCCATAAGAAGATATATTTGTAGTTTTAAGCCAAGAAAATCCCAAAACATCTCAGTGTGGTTTAACATCTCCCTCTAAGACTCTCAGGTTGGCCAGCCAATCAGAAGAGAGAGATTTGACTGATAAACACATAGCAGATTTCAGGTAAAACACCAAATGGATCATGGGTCTAGGTGGGTGGGTCTCAGGGCTGTGGCTTGAGGTGGGCGGTGACTGCTTTGTTGTGACGGCTGGTTTTAAGGCTCAGTTTCTGAAGACAGGCTGTGAGCATTTCTCTGTGGACTGAGATACTGATACTTTCACAGTATTAATATAGAACCTTTATAATCAAAGGGGATACGGAGGTGGACCTTTAACTCTTAATGTAGCACGGTTGCCACAAATTTTGAATGTCACCTTATAACATTATTTGCTGTTATTTGGACTAAACTAGAGAAAGAGCTCCACAACAATTTTTAACACGTTTGTCTACTTACTTATGGCCATATAGCACATTGGGTGAATTAACTACAAATATTCATCGCTCATCAGCAGAATGTGAAACCGTAAGAATTTATTAATGGGCCATATGGCTCCTGCCTAAAGCACCTATAAAAAAAATTAAATGCTAAAAAAAATGCACAGCACAATGAGCTGAATGTCTCTGACCATCTTGTCGAGATCCCTCTGGAGGTTGCTCTTCTCCATGTGAATCTTCTCGTAGGCTTGGATCACATCTTCCAGCTGCTCCTCTCTCTCCTTTCTCTTCTGGAGCTGAAAGCCGAGAGAAAGAGCGAGAGACGCTGAGAGTGAAGAAAAAGCCTGACATACATTTACTTTTTTTCCCCTTCTTTGTCAGTTTTAAAACCTCCTTACAAAGATGGAGATAAAAAAAGCACACCAAGAACTTCCATTGTCAGTCATCAAACGTGTCTCTTAAGAAGCAGTTGTATAACCAAGCAAATTTAGGACACTGAGATCCTGACACATCAGCATGAACAGCAACGCCTCCCTCATTTTGACAAATGGATAAATCATGATTCCACCAATAATAATGATAATAAAAAAAATACAATCTGCTTGATGTCCCACTGATCTATTCTCCTCATACTGTGGCATAATGAGGGGGTGAATATCTCTGGATGCCATAA
>CM076668.1:17325714-17429301 GCA_038496675.1 Rachycentron canadum | reverse complement strand
TGTGTGTGTGTGTGTGTGTGTGTGTGTGTGTGTGTGTGTGTGTGTGTGTGTGTGTGTGTGTGTGTGTGTGTGTGTGTGTGTGAGAGAGAGAGAGTCAAAGTCAGGTAGGTATTGATGCACTAATCCAATGTACTGGATCCTTATTGATGCTGTGCTCCAGCATTATTAACTAGGTCTACCAGACATGTTTGATCCACATCAAACACAGTTTCTTTAACACAGTTATGAATAAAAGAAAAAACTAACAGCATGAAAGTGTTAGAAACTAGGCAAGCATAATTAAATTTTTTTTTTTTTTTTTTTAAGTAAACATGATTTGTGAACACAATCATTGAGCCATATCAGTTTTGGTAACCAGCCTAATAACTTCAACTCCAACCTGACGTGATAAAACCCAACCATCTGGTGCTCCAGACTGGTTCAAACTAATGCCAAGACATATTAACAAATACTATTTGAGTCAGGTACCCTGAGAAATTGTCCTTCTCACCTGCCTGCGTGTGTCAAGTATAAAGGAGGAACCACCTCCACAGCTTGAATTAGTACCTGAGCATCTGCAGGTTGGATTTGTGCAAATGAGTATCATTATCTAATATTCAGCTCTGTCACTGTCTAATCAATGTGGAGTGGAGGCACCTGTGTGTGTGTGTGTGTGAGTGTGTGTGTGTGTGTGTGTGTAGATTGTCTTTACAGACGGAGGATACATTTTTTGACAATTTGTGTATTAATTTCCTCTGTGCTTTGAATTGAATTACTGAGAAAAAAAAAAAAATTAATTAACTGAAAATTAATAATGAATTAACTGAGGGGATTGTGTCTGCAGCGTTGAGTACTGGCCAAGTGTCACCCACTGTGATGTCACTCACTGGTTTGTGAGCTGCCATCTTGGTTTTTTGAAACCAGTGGAAACCGTATTTGGAGGAGAAGGTGGAGCTGAGGAGGAGTGAGGGGTGGAGCTGACCTGCTCTATCCTGATTGGGTGGTACAGTCTGTCAATCACACAGTAGCCACGGCCTCAATTCATCCCCTGCTTTCTGGTCTATTTTCCTCTAAATGGACCATCATTTAAAAAATGAACATCATGTTGTATTGAAGACTTGAAACTAGAGACTGAGACCATAAACTCATTGGGAAAACGTTTACTGAGCTAATAAATCAAGAGAGAAGTAGGGACATTTTCCCATAGACTTCAATACAATCTGACTTCTGTTTACCAACAGTCGCCCCCTGATGTTCATTAGATCGAATGTGGGTTTAAAGCTCTTCATCATTGGCTTCACTCTACAGACCCAAAGTCCACGTTCACTCTTATTTCCAGTCACTTACTGTCATCCCTGGGTTAGGATCCAGGGCTTGTTTACATAACTTAAAATTAATATTTTTATTCCATAAATAATGCTATATATCTGTATTGATATTTTAAAAATGAAGTAATGCTATTGTGTTAATAATATGATTCTCTATCATTTCATCTTTATCATCATTGTCATTCTTTTTATTTGCACAGTTGTGGTCACAGACTCTGTCTCCACCCAAAAAACAAAGATAAAGGTGAATTTGACTGGTAGCAAGTTTCTATAAAAAAAAATCACAATAATCAAGCACTGAAAAGATGTTTAATTTAAGTTATTGTACAGAATCTGATATAAATACCCATCCTTGATATGTTGTTGTCTTAAACATGATAATTAAGTGCAGTAAGTAGAAACCTATTGGAATCAGCCTGTAAAAGGAGGCACCAGGTTTTTACCTGAGGATCGTAAACTCAGGTCATGACCAGTGTCTTCAGCCCTTTAATAACTTTAAAGTACTAACACCTTTTTTTTTAATTCCACTGACTACCTCCGGTTCCTTTTACCAAATAAATGTTTTTTTGGCACCAACAGCAGCTGAAATTTTAATTGATGATTGATATATTAAACTAAAACCAACCATATGATAAATAGACAACAATAGTTTTTTTTTTTTTTGTCTGTAGACTAAAGCACATGATGCTATGTGGCATTCAGACTTTGTTACCTAGAAGACACATGACTTCAGAGCTCTATGTACACATGTACGCTCTATATATACACACAGTGCAGCACCAGGCCCACGCTACCTGCCACACTACTATCCATATCCACAATATACACACACGCACGCACACACAACACTCAACACAAAGCACTTATACAGACGGTCGGTACAAGAGAAAAACACCACCTCGTACAAATACCGTGCTGTGCCATGCCATACCGCGCCATGATTCATCACTCTGGGAATCAGCCGTGTAGGCAGGCGGACAGAGTGCTGTGTGTGTGTGTGCGTGTGTGTGTGTGTGTGTGTGTGTGTGTGTGTGTGAGTAAGGCAGCTGCCATTCGGGAGATTGATGGCAGGGGCAGGATGGAGACAATGAGCTGTGTTGCCGTATTTTTTTCGTCTCCATTTTCTGTTTTCTCCACAGCTCCCCTCATCTTTCTTTCCAACTGGAGCTGAAGTGAACCGTCAATTCCCACTCACCCCCACTCTTCATCCCTTCCTCTCTTGCTCTGTCATTGATCCATCTTGGTATTCAGCAGCAAAGTTCATCACAGCCCCCCTGAGTGTTGGGGAGGAGGAGGTGGGGGAGTCTGTTTTGACTTTGAATGAGAACTTTCCCCACAAAAGACATTAATCTCCTCATTATTACTACAACCAATCTAATACTTGGATCCCCTCGCTCTGAAATATGAGTCAAAGTCGAGCTAAGCTGCAGCCTGGAAGCAAAGACCAGAGAGAAAAAGATGGAGTGGCTGAGATAAGAATGACTTTCTCTCTCTTTTTCTTTTTTTCCCCTCTGGTTGCAATTAAAGCCCACACTCAACTTTGCTTTGCCTCCTCAATTATCCACAGCCACACACAGCCACTGACACATGTAGTTTACATGCAACACTCGCATACAGTTACACGCTGACACGGGAGTTCGATGACGCACAAGCACTCGTGTGTTTCCCAGTTTAAATAAAGCTCGTAATTTGGTCTCAGCTGTTACAGAGCGCATTAAGGAAGAGAGTGTGGCGCTTTCTCTCAATGCACAGTTGGGCAGTCAGCAGGACGGAGGGAAAACATGGCCGCTCAGGATAGAGAGGAGAAAGTGAGAGAGCAGTGGCCGCCTCTCAGGAGGTCAGACAGAGATTTAAAGCTGCACTAATCAACTTTTCTTCTAATAACAACGGGTCAGATGACTGAGTGTCATGGGAAAGGTGTCGCCCACTGAGATTTATCACCCAAATTTGCTGACTCTTGCTCCATTGTTTCCAGGAGGTTGCGAAAATCAGCTCATCCAGCTTTAAAGTTTCATTTCAGAATAAAAAGTTCTCATTTCACCTGAGAAAATTAGTTTACTCAAGGCTGCACATATCTATATAGACCTAACTCTCAGTGGTGCGCATCTGAATTAGTAAGATTATAATTTAGTGAAGCTCTGAAAAGATTTGTCAATGAATTGTCCAGTTGATTGACATCAATTTTATTATAAATTAATTGTTTAATACAAGATTGTATAACCTTTGCTAAACAGCAGCCACTGTGGCCACAACTGTCAGCAATAAATACATTACAGGCGAATGACAAACGCTAAAACAGGCTTGTATTCCATCTACTTTTATCTGTTTTACATGACTGGAAGTAAATATCCTCAGATTTTCATTAACCATAGAATCAACTGACTAATCTGAAAACTAATCAACACATTGAAGATAAAAAGTTCTAGTTTTGTGCTGAAGCTTTGCGATATCACATGAAGTACAGTGGGCTTCTGAGTCTTATGGTTTATTCATTAACGGATTGCAATGATTACACAGAGCAGTGTGGTTGTGGTTGTGTGGTGTTATTTATGCTGTCAGTTGTCATCTGTGTTTTCATGACCTGCTGCAAGGGAGGATCAGGTGGTGAGGAAGACATTGTAAATGCAAAACGGTAAAGCGTGCTATGATTCCACAACCTTGAAGTGGAAAGCAGTATCAGTCAGATCCTCACACACACACACACACACACACACACACACACACACACACACACACACACACACACACCTCTCTGAGCTTCCACCTCACGGTAAATTCATACATTAATGCCAGCCAGAGACCTTGACAGCTGGAGCAGCTCGAATCGTTCCAGTGCCAGTGGCCCTGACTCGTACTTGGCTTTCACTTTTGTCTTGTTCCCCCAGCATCTAAAGGCTTGTGTGCTTCACAGAACATCACATCCTCCTCCAATGTGTCTGTTCTGCTGTCATGCTCTGACTAAAAGACAGACTGATAGTCAGACACACACAGTTTGGCTCACACTCACACACATATATGTTAATATATATATATATGTGTGTGTGTGTGTAAAATGTTGCTTTTCCAAAGATGCATGAAATGAAAAAATTATTCAAATAGAGCATCTAGAAACACGACGGCGATGCTAAGATCACGTTAATTGCGTATTTATTTATTTTTAGATTTCAATTTCAGCCCCATTGAAGTCAAATTAACTGCTCTTGCGCGTGAAGAGGCTAAGCTGCATCAGATGCACTGACATCAAATGCATGGAAAATGCACAAGACAAAAAGCACACATAACAGACGTACCCACACAGATGCATCATCATCAGCAAAGCACAACGTGGTTTTCTACACAAAAGGCTTATTTTAGGAGAGAGAGACCCTCTCATTACATAAAAACAGATCTTTATTCCAAATCTAAATTATATAACTAATTCAAATCCAATCATGTCTGACAGAAATTATCCAACCATTGCAAACTGCAGATGGAGCCACATAATAAAGACGTTAATTCCAACTCTGGCCTCCATTATTTCAGGAAATAAAGATCTATGAGAACCTGCTAAAGACAGAAAATATAACCAAGTGTTTAATTGGCTCCCGCTGCTGATAGACAGTCTGTGGCTGCTGATTAATTAACAGAGCTGCTGCTGTTGGACGAGTCCAGAGAGAAGATGATGTGCGAGGGAGAAGAGGATCTGAAAGAATATATGATAAACATGAGCAGTGCATCGTGGGAGGACTCATGATGTGAGCATGTGCGTGACGTCAGCTACACACAATGGATACACCTCTGCTCAATCCAGGTGTTTATTAAAAAACAATAGCAGCACAGGCACACGTGTGGTGTGTATCCTCTGAAATGTGTGTGTGTGTGTGTGTGTGTGTGTGTGTGTGTGTGTGTGTGTGTGTGTGTATTGNGTGTGTGTGTGTGTGTGTGTGTGTGTGTGTGTGTGTGTGTGTGTGTGGCAGAGTAATCAAAAGATGGTGAGGGGGTGGAGGAAGGAGTAAGGAGCATAGGAAATGTGCTGGAGCAACACTATTGAAGTCTGAGGGGAAAAGGGGAGGAGTCTGATCCTGGAGTAAATCTGAATGTCACATTGGCACAGTGGTGAGAAAGCTCAGATACACACACACACACACACACACACACACCGGTGTGACTCAATTTACTTTCATCAAAAAATTACAAGTCCTGTTATTGCACTTGGCCAAATTGCAATTTTCATTATATTTCAATTAAATGTGCAGCCTGAATTTAAAGTTAAAGTAATGAATCCTTGGTAGTTGCAGTATTACCTGTAGCACTCTGGAAGCCCTGGAGGTAACAGATGCTACCTTAGCCACAATGCCACATTTCAGATTTTCAGAACAAACCTAGTGGCTGCATCTACAAGCTAAAATCAGGTCTTTGAATTCTAGTAATATAATATATATATGATTGACCATGTCCACAAAGGTCATCACAGCTGGAGTCATAGTTCAACTGAAAAGCAAATAGACTCAAAACACAAAGTTCAGGACTTGAACCAGTCTCTGGTCGACTTTCTTATGACTTGCAAAACAAAGACGCAGTCCTGCCTCTGCGATATGGTGAGCAAAACATTTCTCTCACTTCTACCCCATCCATGTGTTTGTGTTATTATCCAGCCAGATAAACCTTATTTTTTTAGCATGAAACAAACCTCACAGGTTCAGAGACTCTATTCATGAGTAGTGACCTAACTCCACAGAGCGCACTGAAAGTATGGATGAGAATTAAACCAAAATGAAAATTACCCTCAGCCTCGTGATTACAAGCCAAAATATATTTAGAGATATTTTTCCCTCAAGCAGATTCAGATATGTGTCTATATCATCCTTGTGTATATGGCTGATCAATGAAATGGTTTAAAATGGATCATCTCTGTCTGTGTCCCTCTCACTTACACTCTCACACAGTGGTTAATGAAGGAGGTACGCATGCACCAGCAGGCAGCACCCACACTTCCAGGCAGATGCAGCCAGCAGAGTGACAGGAAGGGAAGAGAATTAAAAAAAAAAAAAAAAAAAGTGACAGAAGAAAGAAATGTACTGTAACCAAGTGACCTGGGGGAGTTAGGGACATGCAACACTTGTGGAGGATAAAGCAAACAACTAAAGTAGATTACAGCACAGCTGACAGGGCGAACAAAGATAGAACAGGGAGAGAAGGGAGGAACGAGGGATGGAAAGAGAGAGTTTTTGCAGACTAGGCTGCATTTTCTGTTTAGGAGGGGAAAAACAGGTGCAAGGGCTGCATTCGGCTGCCAATTATTTCACACAAACACCAGCACAACAACGTATTTGTTAGGGCATTGAACCCCTACGTTCCAGTTCATGTGTCTCCGCACACTTCACACATAGTATATACATCATTAAACTGAAGAAACACCATTCAACCACACACTCCCGCCTGCTCCCAGCTTCTCCTTCTTTGTCTGTATAAAGCGAGCTTCTGCACTCATGCAACGCCTCTCGCTATCTTTTATCGTCTGGCTGCAATAAAGGAGAAAAGATCTTTGACTGCAGCATTTATGAAAGAGGGTGATATATGGGAGCAGGAACATTGTTTTTAACATGAATTGTGAAACTCAGCAAAGGTGGTGTTGTACAGTTCTTTGTGTTCAGCTCATCCCTGCCAGATGTAGAGTCTGGCAAATATGTTGAGAAAACATTGTTTTTGAGGAGCGTTACATAAGACAGCTCGTCCCTGTGTGGGGAAAAAATGATCAGGCGTATGGAGCTACTGTACGTCCTCTTGAATTATCAATATGAGTCTATTGATTTGCACCAGGATCCATGAGTTAATTGTCTCTGCCCTTCGTGTACAGTTCATCTCTATTGGCTTTCAGCACCATGGACAGCAGCCCACGCAGGCAACAGTGCTACCAAGGTTTTCCTGCAGGAAACACAATGTGCTCGGACACAGTCCTGGACCCTGAGCAGATGGGTTTGATGCACAGACTGAAGTGTTTGCTGAGATGTTTTGGATGAATTAAGACATTTAATAATAATAATGACAGTTCAATTAAATTTTTATTTGTGTACTTCCAATTCACAATAGAAATTGTCTCAAGGCGCTTTCCAAATAGAGCAAATGGAGTAAAACTTGCTTTTAAGAGGCAGAAACCTTGAGCAGATCTGGACTGAGGAGACTAAAGAGAGAGAAACAGGGTAAAATTATAGTAAAAATGACAGCCAGTGTCAGTAATAAATATTATTATTAATGATAATACATTTAGCAGCAGTTGACATTATCCTGGATGCTCAGCCTTTGATATTCTACCTGATCTGGCCCTGCCTGTGTTTACATCCAGTTCTAACTGAGGAATTTTATTTTATTTATTCATTTTTTACTGAGCCATTAAAAACTGACAGTGTTAGCTATGTGCATAATTTTCAATTGTTGGCAGTTGCAATTCCCACAAAACCCAGTGTTGTTGCTCCAAAGCCAACGTTGTGCATTCATTTATTAGCATGTTAGCATGTTGAGTCGAAATGAGCATTTAGTACATTTTGAAAAGTAAACACACTTTTATAGAAGAAAACAATGACTAAATTTTTTATGTGGTTTCAAAGGTTCAGACACAGAATTAGCTCTGTTGACTGGCTAATCTTAGAGGCTAGAGTTACAACACACTAGCAGCATTTTTCAGGCGTACTGGCCATTTTTGTTTGTTGTTGTCATCAGTTACAAATATCTGGACAAATATAAAGTAGCTGACATGTACCAACATGTCCCACCTTTTTTATACTAGCCCTCAAACATCAAACTTAATTCTGTATTAGTACTTGTGTATTAAATAACACCTGTCCACAGTAGTGTTCATTTTTGTATTGTATTTTTGTGCATTTTTTCCCTAATCTATGTCTTTGTCGCCCTTTTAATGTGAGTTAAGACCGAAAAAGGAGCTAATTTTGGTGAATTTGAGGTTTGTGCAGAAGTTAGCCTTAAGCTAGCCGGTGATATAAAAGCGAGTGAGTGTTTGTGTTGCAGTTTCCCCTCTGACTGGTCTCAGAGTAGTAACTCCAGTCCAGTCTGTTATTTCAGTTCAGATCCTCACTGTTTTCTCTGAGTTTGGGAAGAGGGGCGATGAAGCCCAGCTGAAACATTTCAAACATATATCTGCACCTTCCTTCGCCTCAGTTTGCATCTTCCTGTGGCCACATGCATAAAACTCTGGGTAGACTCATAAATAAAACGATGTGCACGGTCTCATCACATAGGGAGTCAGCTTTTACGTTTTTATCTAGCTCTGCTGCCGATTAGGTTAAAGGTTGTTGTGTTCTTAACAAAAGTGTCAAATGGATTTTCTCCCTCATAAAACATTTGCAAAGCAGATTTTTTAAATATTTACACGTTGCTACATGTCTTATGGAGTGAGCCTGGGGGATTTGCTTGCATGCACCACTTGATTTCATTACAGACTTCTATAAACAGCTGGAACATGTGTCATAAAATCCACATGTTCACGCACAACCACATCCTACAGTTTTCTAGCTGCACGTCCACAAGCAACTCTTGCAAGTCCTTTACTTGGTTTTAGTGGTTGCCCCACAAAAACACACATCATCAAAAAGTAAGAAGTCATAAATTCAAAGCAGCTGGGTCCTCTCTTACAAAGTCACTGAAGAGTAGACCCAAATAAAATCCACCTTCAATCTTCTCTGCAAAAGAAAATGATGCAGTAGACAGAACACAAACATAAATAAGTGCTTCCTTGCTCAGTAGTCTGCACCTCTCTCTCCCTCTCTCTTTCAGTCTCAGTCTCTCACTGTATTTTCAGCTACATATTTATTGGAAATCTATGCACTGGTGCCTTGGCCCTGCTGCAAACACAAAGATTAGCTCACAGATGAAATTATTCTTTGTATACTTGGGAGTCAATCTGATGACAGTTTGTTAGTTACGTCTGACTCCAGACAGAAGCAGGCCTTCTTTCTTCTGAGAGACGTGACGTGTCGTCAATACGTCCGACTCTGTCCCTCGTCTATGAATTTCATGTAACATAAGCAGAGGAACAGCGGCAGTTGAATTAAAATAGACAAACATTTTCTGAGATGTCAACAATGAGACATTTTCTTACAAAGCGCTGGTGGGGCATTCTCAGAGTGTGAGTATTTATTTTTAGGTGCACCAGAGGGAGCTGAGGCAGTCCAGCAATGAGTGGCAAGCAAGTGGGTAACCTGGTTTCTCTGAGACACAAAAAGAATCATGGGAATCCCAAGAGAGCATGAAGACTCCAGGCCTGAAGTGGACTTTCTACCTCTTTCTCGAACCAGGACATCACCATTGTCACTCACGAGGTCCTTTCTCTCTTTTTACTATAACTCAACTCCCTGTTGTTTCTTTGCAGCCCCTCTACTTTTAGCTGCTCTCACACACACACACACACACACACACAAACACACACACACACACACACACACACACACAGACGGACTGTGCATATTACTCTACATTATGCCTCCACAGTCGGCACAGTGCCTTGACTGGGCGGAAAGAGTGAGTGGTCACATTACACTGCAGTTACATCACATTCCTTCAGTCTCCTAAGCAACCAGGTGTCCTCAAACAACAAAAGCAACACACCTACAACCCTGTTATATCACCCTGTGGATGTCGCACAGTGCCCAAGGTTCCATGTCAAACAAAAGCCACATTTCTCGTGATTGCAATCCTGCTGCACCGCTGTGCAAAGACGCGGCAGTGTTTGGTGCAAGTCAGTGGGGTTGCTCTCGAACATGGGTAGTGGGAGGTGTGAGTTAGTTGTTTGCTTTTGAGTGCAGTGAAGCAGAGTTCGGAAAGAGGTGAGGCTTTTCTTCCCTGAAAGAATATGGCAAAGTGACTCATCTTAAGCCAAAAAGCCCTCTGATGGAGAGGAGAGCTTTGGTGCAGGTGGGCCGCCCGTGGCTTTCTCTGAAGCAGGAGGAAAAAGAGAATCAGTGGCCGCTGCCTGGGCCCACAGATATTACACCACAGTTATATAAAAAAAAATATAAAATAAAGAGGTTGAGATGCTAAATGACACCACACTGTGGTGAGTGAAAACATTTATTTTCATTGTGCAGTTACTTTTGATCAGATTTCCCAGGGTCATAACATGTTATTACTCCTGTGGGACCACATTTTTTGAAATAGAGCTAAAACCACTCATGTCAGTAACCAAATACAAAGCTGTGGGTAGGAAACGGTTAGCTTAGCTTAGCTGGAAACAATCAAGGGAACAGCTAGATCTGCCTTCCAGCAGCCTTAAATCTACACACTTTACACTTATTCACAAAGGCAACACATATTTACAAAAATGTCGAACTATTTCTGAAAAGAAAACATTGTGGGTTGTAGTTTGTCATCACTATGTGTTAGCAATGTTCAATCTAAACCACTTTTAAGAGACAGAATTGACAGGAAAACTATCAAATCAAGCCAGTTCTTATTTATATTGTGCCAAATCACAACATACATTATCTCAAGGCATTTTCTAACAGAGCAAAGCAGGTCTGGACCATACTCTTCATAACATTGAGCACAGAGACCCAACAAGTCCCACTATGAGCACTTGGCAACAGTGGGAAGGGAAATCAGGAGTGAGGCTACAGGGGGAAGGACCACGATGTATTGATAATGAAAACAATTATAACAATGATAATATGTGTGCACAGCTACAGCAGGCTTAGTCTGAAAATGAGTCAAGTTGGTGGAAGATTGACGTGGAGGTTCATTTAAAACGTGTTGGATTACTTATATAACATTATCCAGAAACCTTAACCAAAACTATACAAATAAGACCCAAGTTGTAGGGGGAAAATCATTTAAACCTGAGCTACAGGGTTCACGTTGAATGGCAGCAACATCAAAGAGAAGAGGACATGTTGAAAAAAAATGGAGGGAACGCATAGAGAGGACGTGGAGCATGAGGAGTGTGTCTGTGTCTGTGTTTGTGTGTGTGTGTGTGTGTGTGTGTGTGCTTTTGGCTCCAGGGTTTTCAACCTCGTTATCTCCTGAAGGTAATGGAGGAGGAGCCCTCTGAGCCTTTGTCTCCTGAAATTATCAAAGCTTTGATTTGCCACAGAATCGTCCTCCAGGTGCAACCGGTCATGCACCATTTTGCACTCCACCATAATCCTGATAAGTGAAACCTGGCTTGTGCAGACTGGACGTTAGCCCCAGGCTGCGGGGGAGCGGGCTGACTGTCCTCTTCTTTTGGATTCAAAATGAAAGGCGATTGACACCGTCTGTTTACCAACCACGCTTCAAAACGAGCCTCGTGTCTCTGTTTTGACGTCACTGAGCCTGAGGACACATTATGGTTAATTGGATTTAGGTACTTGCTGTATTGAAAATACAGTCAACAGTCTTAGTCGCCAGTCGTGACTGGTTGGCATCTTTTGGAAATGGTCATTATCTCCTGTTTTCACCCGGAATGATCATTGTTAGTAAAGTTTTAATTTTGCAGATGTCACACACACAAAACACCAGCCTGAAATGGAAAAGTCTGCTATACGAGGCATTTGAAAGTTGGGAGCAGAGAAGCGTATGACTCCCTCTCTTTCCTCTCTGTCTCCCCCTTCCTTCACCCCTTGTGCCCCTTAAAAGCCATCTATGAATATTCCATCAGCCAGCAGAGCCTCTGCTCTGCCTCTTCATTTAGTGATTCAGTCTGTAAGTAGCTTACATAAACGTCCATTTTCATGTATATGAACATAATCATAGGATAAGTGTGTAGATTCACACAGAGAGCAGACCCAGAGGCGGGAAACACAGGAAACGAGTATGAAAAAGTGTCAAAGACATTGGGGGAAAATGGAATAGGTTTTGCATAAATTAGCTATTAGCTATTAGCTCTGTTTCCAGGCAGGACACTTCCTCGGTGCGTGTGTGTGTGTGGATTCGGTGTAATGTGTGCTGCCCACCGGTGATGATACTGCGGAGTGAGATAAATGACCTCATATCCTCATGTCTGAGCCGGCACTCAGGTGCTCAGTGGAAACTACAGCATCATCAGGCTTGTAGAGGGAACAGAGCAGGTTATTAATGCAACTTCAGGGTGAACCACTTACTGTAAAATTTACTGTAAATAGCATTAGCGTTGTGATGCTAAAATCAAACTTTTAAAATAGGAGTAAACATATTTCTGCGTTTATATGATTAACATATACAGTAGCCAACCAATGGGAACTCAAACTAAATATGTCAGGTTAAATCTGACCCATCACATAATGAGAATGCTAACATGCTAATGTATGGCAGGTATAATATATCACGTTATTTTAGCATCTTAACATGCATTTGCAAACAGCACTAGACACAAAGTGTAGCTGAGGTTGAGGGGATTGTCATTATTTTAATTAATAATCTAGACAAAAGATTATTATGTGGCTTGAAAATCCTCATGGGGACATGAAAATCTGAACCAAATTTCAGGGTGGTCCATCCATTAGCTTCACAGTGGTGCTACAGACAAGATCGGTGGGATCACCAAAGGCAGCTTCACTCTCTGGGCGTCATGAAGACCTTACACCAAATTTCATACCAATCTTTCCAATAATTAAGATATTTCATTTTGAACGGAAGTGGTGGACAGACTGACCATGAGACTGATGTGGCCACACCACTAGTGTAACTGCTACTAAAATCGATGCAGACATCGAGACCACTTTCATTTAAATTGGATGGTGTGGCTATAAAAATCTGTCGTGTTGGGCCAGTAAAGAGCTGGAACAAGCAGCTGTAGAATATGTGATAGAGGCAGTGCGGGATAAGATGGTTTTAAAGTCTTGAAAGATTCATGAATCAGTGATTTACATCTAATGTGAAAGGAATAATTCAACAGGAAACTGGTTTTGATTAGAAAGAAGGAAGGCTCAGTTTGAAAAAAACCACAGTTAATGTTTAAGTGTTTGGTTTGATCATAAAGACTTTATTTATTCTACACCCAACGGGCCTCGGAGCTCCCAGTTAGAGCCATTTAATGTGATTATTTCACTTGACACTTAGTTCAATACTAATTCATCAGAGGTTATTCATTTATGCTAAACCCGTTTCCTTGTGACACAGGTGAGAATGATCGCTAACACCATCAGTGCCAGAACATCTGGTCCAGACTGAGGAAACATCATGATCAAGGGAGCAGACAAGTATTCGCTGTCTGTGCCGTCCTGATGCAGCTGATGTACAGTTAACCCTCGGCTTTCAGTCCAGTCTTGAAAAAGAAAAAAAAACTACTTCACTCACAGAGCTGAAAAAGCCAAGGCTATGCTTTCAAAACAAAGTGAAAAACCTGAGCGATTGGTATAATGTCCTGTCTTTAGCTTTGTTGGCTGACAGAGGATTTTTGAAATGTTTTGGTGCTTTGTTATATCAAGACCAGCTCTGAAAAGACCTTGTTCACTAAAAAAGATGAAGACAATGATATTTTTGTGTAAGGAGAACAGTGTGTTCTGCCCAGTGTTGTTACATTATGTCGCTCTCAGCATGATGACAGCTCCACTTCTCAGAGTCAAGTCTACAAGGACAGTCAGGTTTCAGGGAAGGAAACAACATAGAGTGCACATCCAGGCCATCGACTGTCCTCACAACAGAAATGACAGTAGTTTGTTTGAATGCCAAAAATTATACTCAGTGCATTTGCATTTGACGACAAGGACTTCATGCGTGAATAACTGCTCTTGTCTGACAGGAGCTGGTTTGTTGGAACCACTTTAAAGGGAAACTCCACCAACCCCAGTCTTGGGGAGTACTGCAGTTCTCCCTAAGCCTAATTAAACCCTAAACTTAGCATCGGTGAACCAAGAAATAATCACATCTAATGGTTTTGGAAGCAATGACAGTTTGATGACAGTAGTTTGGTGGATATCATGGACCCCCAACTGCAGATAACGTTGCATAACGGAGACTTGCAAATGCTTGTTTTTTGGATGATTTAGTGTCATCATTTTAACAATATAATGCATGACTTTGTGGTTTTCCAGGTTGAGTAGCATCATCATCTAGTGCATTGGGCGAGTCGTGCTAACAGCAACGGCTTCAGCTGCAATCCCCATTTGCTTCTGCACGTTAATTCATTCAGCAGAGAAAAACACTTCCTCTGTTCAGTCGAAAGTGCCAATGTTCTCAGTCTGATTGCGTCAGTCAACCCCCCCCCCCCCCCCCCCCTGCCAACTCTCACCTCCAACACACACAAACACACCCTATTTAGACACATTGCAGGAGTTACTCAAGTGCAAGGTCAGCTGGGCACAATGCAGCGCCGAAAAACACAAATGAAACAATCACTTCAAGGGTGTGTCTGTGATTGTGGGTCGTGACGACGGAACTGAACCCAACCTGTGACTTGCATTGGATCGGGACGATGCCCTTGGTAGCAATCTAATAATTTGCAAAACAAAAACCTGACCAAGAGGCCATTTCTTCATGAGAGTGAAATCACTGACATGCTCTAAGCTCACTTCACAGCGCAACATGTTTCAGGGAAAACAGCATCAACAGCACTCATTAGCAAAGTACATTATACAACTGCTTCAGGCATGGAGGAGCTTGCAGAAATCCCATTTAAACATGTTGTTAAAATGTTAAAAAAAAAAAATTGATGATTAACATGATTAACAAGGGCAGAAAAACAGCAAAACAGAGACCCATGAGAGCTGAACAGCAGCACATTGGCTTTGTGATTGGTGGTTAGCAGGTAATCTACAGCCATGAGTCACATCCTTGAATTAGCACCTTTGGCCAAATCCCACTGGGAACAGACCAGAAGGGTGGGCTGAATACTTTAAATGAAGTGGTTTTTAATCAGCCCAAGTCTGACGGCCAGTAAGATCAGCCTCTTCAGATGGAAAATAAGGAGCTCTTAATGTAACCTACTGACCCCTCTTGTAGGCTGCTGCAGAGGCACTGACGGTGACTGACGGACTTTGGCATGGAGCTAATTATCGGACCAGTCTGAGCATGAGAAGTAATGACTTTGGATCAGAGATCTGAAGGCCAACAGCACGAGTAAGTATTCAGTTTCCCCCCCCCCCCATTTCCCTCTGCCTCGGTGAGACCAGGATAAACCCTGGCTGCATTTCAGCCCAGAGTCGCTGTCCACTCTTAATCCACTCCGGAGGACGGTCGCGGACTCCCTCAAAAGCGTCATACAAGAAGCCTGCGTGTGTCTGTTATCAAGGCGACACTGAAACATCTATATGGTGATATTCTGCACAGCCACATCCACATGCAAGACTTTCAAAGGCGAGCAGTGTCTGTTCCTCTCCTCTTTTATGTGTCTGTACTCAGCCTGATGTGCAGTGTTTGTATTTGCAGACCTCTATCAGCACCCTCCCCTAGTTTGTTTATGGTTTCAGCCAAGATAAAGAGCTGAAGGCAATGTACACAACGAAATAACATGAAGAACATAGGGACGTTTGCTTTGAAATGGCACAAATATTCTTCGTCCCTAAAGGATGAATCCTCGCGACTTTATAATTGTCTGACTTGTTCCCCCACACGTATCCCCACTGCAACGCACGTTCTCAGTCCCAGATGTTAATGGTTCCCTGATGATGTATCCTAAAGACTGACATTTTTTTTTCCCTCTGCAGCTACTGCCATGAAATCGGGCGCAGACTAACACAGCAAACATTACTCCACATTATCATTTTAGTGTCATTATTTTTAGCAGGCTGAAATTTACCTAAGATTAATGTACAGACTCTGTTAATGACTTTTTTTCCCCCAGCTATCCAGAGGGGGGGGGCGCTCAGCTGTGAGTCTGTTTTTCTGTGACTTCTGCCATTTTAGTCCAAAAAAACTGAGCAGATATTTAGTGCTGTTACAGCCACATGCAAGTTTTTCTATTCGAAGAGAAAAGGGCAGTCGGTGTCATGTAGGTTATTTATCTATACTTAGCCTATTGTGCAGTGTTTGTATTTCCAGCCCAGAAATACTCCTCAAAGCTCTGGAGCATCTTTCCCTTCCACTAAAATTACATGTTATTAAATGTTCTGAAAGGCCAGTTCAGTTTGTGTTGTACAGAGAAGTGTGGTTTTATATTTGTATTTACTACTATGTTATCGCAACCGAACATCCAGCTGGTTCAGCTGTGTCTTCACAGGAGGCTGGTCTCTGTTTCTCTGTAACTCACTATGCAGTGATAAAAGCAGGCCAGAGAACAACTACCCCGTAGATGTGGGCTACTTCTGCTGACCGCTTTCCATCAGCACAGAGCTGAAGTTGAAGGTTGCCTGCGGCCAGGGCATCGCTCAGTGTGTGTGTGTGTGTGTGTGTGTGTGTGTGATGCTGATGTTGCCAAAGCGTCTCCTTTAAGGAGATGTTTGCATCAGCTGTGCAAATGAATTGCGCGTAGCTTACAATAAATAAACATAACACAACAGATGATGGGTCTTTTTTTTTTTTTTTTTTAATTCTTATTATTATTATTTAAGATCTTCCGTCCTCGTGTTTGGCCCATTTCAAAACGAGGTTGTGCCCCGATGATTAAAACATGGCTGAGATGCGCTGCGCTGTCAGACACCCAGTTTGCTCCGTGTCTCCAGCACATTGATCCGACACATGAAGCTGAATAAAGGAGGGTAACTCACGCGCTCCCGCTGATCGATCCGTAGATGCCATCGCTTGGGAGGGTGGGAGGCGGGGGCAGAGCACCCCCACCTAAAAGAAGGGGGGAAAAAAGCCGCTCTCTTTCACGGCGTGTCCAGTGCCCGGTGAAGAGCCTGCTGGCCGCTGCTCCCGGTCCTCCTCCTCCGCCTCCTGGGCTCCTGTGGCAGGGACAAGCGCGCCTCCTGGAGCTGCTACCGTGCAGGACTGAGCATCGCGCCGTGGAGCTCCACTAGTGTGGGATGATGATGTCGCGGGAATAGGAGCGTCAGTCTCTCCTTATAAACGAGAACATCTATGTCTCCTGCCTGAGTCACCCTGCATTTCAGAGGGAGAGCCAAGGCAACACATCTCTGAGCAACTTGGGGAAGAAGATTCATGCATCTAAAACATATTCCCACTGAGATATTTATGTCCTCAGAGATTCAAAGCAAAGCCCAGACACAGTGGCTCCTTATAGTTTCTAAATGAGATGAAAGCAGCTATTAACCAGACTGAAGTGCATTTATAGCTCCAGCATGCAAACAATTCAACAGCTTATATTTAAAGCCACATGGCTCAACCAGTGGCTACAGCCGCTCAATGTGCAAACTCCTACCACCTTCTGTTTTCCAGGCCATGAAGAAAAATGTCTGTACCATAAAGAAGAGAGTGTCAGGGAAGTGGAAACACAACATTAAATCCGGTCAATATTTGACTCCATCTTTCACAAATGTGACCCTTATAGGAAGCATTTTCATCAATGTTTCACTTGTGTTCTGCGAAAAAATGGGAAATTCTGTCTTTGTATCATGACTTTAAGCATCAAAAATTCAATAAATGCTTTTGCTGTCATAATAACATGTATTTGCATTGCATTTCTAGGTAAAATACTATAGCCAACATGTCCAGATGTTACTTTATCTTTTAAATCACTATATTAAATCATAAATTTAAGGTAAATGTTTGTATCGCTCTTCTGAACGTTCATCTTTTATTTTAATGAACAGTTTTTCTGTTAATTATTCAGGTGAACCTACACATTTTACATTTTTTTGAAGTAATTAGAAATATCTTCATAACTGATACATAAACTGAGAGATAATGTTGCTTTTTGCACATTACTGTTGTAGGATTGAAATAAAGCACATGTATATGACTTTAACACATGTAAACCAGGTCACATGATCGTATGGACATTTTTCACGTGTGCTTTTTTTAATTTAGGATCTGAATAAATACCAAGTGTCAACCATCCATGACGACACCCAATGGTTTGTGAGCTGCTGTTTGTACAATGGACTTTGTCATCTTGGCATTTTATGCCAGAAGAGGAGGAGAAGGTGGAGCTGAGGAGGAGTGAGGGGTGGATCTGACCTGCTCTGTACTCTATCCTGATTGGGTGGTACAGTCTGTCAAACACACTGTAGCCACGCCCCCTAATTCATCCCCTGCTTTATGGTCTATTTTCCTCTATATGGACCATCATTTAAAAAATGAACATCATGTTGTATTGAAGACTTGAAACTAGAGACTGAGACCATAAACTCATTGGGAAAACATTTACTGAGCTAATAAATCAAGTGAGAAGTAGGGACATTTTCCCATAGACTTCAATACAATCTGACTTCTTTAACAACCACTGGAGTCGCCCCCTGATGGTCATTAGAAGGTTTAAGACTCTTCAGCATTGGATCCACTTTTATATACAGTCAGACAAATACACTCATTACATTCAGACCACTGCAGCTGAGACACATATGTTGTCATGCATCAAACTGCACAGTGGACGACTTCTGCTTGTGATCATCCAACATGACATTTCTCTGCTCAGGAAGCTTGACTGGTGGAGGCATACCCAGCACATACTCTGGAGGGAGGTGATGTTCTATAGGTGCAGAACATGAGCTTGATCATAGACTGTTATATTGGCACATCATAAAGCAGCCTACTCATGCAAGATGTTACTTTTCTCCTGAAGGCGTTTTGCTGTGCAGGAAAGTCACCGACCTCATCTGAAACACTTCAGGACTGTGCTGCTCCAATAAACCCTGCCTGAGTGAAAAATGCAGTCTCCACTGAAATCAGGAGCAACGTCTCTGGATATGAGCCTCCCAGGTTGCTTTACTGTCAATGTAAAGTTTCCTAATGTGAGTGAATAAGTCATGATGGAAAACCACAGAGGCTCATTCCCTCTGGGAATCAAAACCTGTCTCCTCAATCTTCAGTGTGAGATGGTTCTTATCACATCATTTCACAACTCTCCCCTTACACTAATGGGGTGCTATTCTTGTGTAATAAGCCCAGGACAGCAGCTTCATCTGAGAATTTGATGAGAGGAGAGGGGAGGAAGGGAGAGGAGACAAGAGGAGAGGAGAGATAAATACATATGCATATAATACACCGTTGGAGTTGTAACGGTATTGATAGTAGAAGCAACATATCTGTAACACAATTTTGTTCTTTTTAACAATGCATTATATTACTTATATCACATTACATCATTACACTATATTGTACTATTCTCTTCACTTTCTTTTCATAGACTTCATAATATAATATATTGTATTATTACTGTAGGTGAGAGTGTGTTTGTTTTAATCATTATAAAGAAATATTCATTTGTTTTCTTTAATCTCAGCTCGTCTCTGTGCTGCTGTAAAATGACGACTTCCCCTTTAGGATCAATAATATCTTACAAACGCACACTGATAACTACAGCTGCATGTGTTTTTGTATGTTTTGTATATGTATGTATGTGTACTCTGTAGGATGGGCTCAAACACAGTGACTAATAATCAGTAAAGTGATGTCTCATGATCCACAGCGTCATGCTGCTTTACATGGAGCACACAAAAGGACTGTTGTGCGTTTGGTCTCATATTTACTGATAAGGGAATTTTAAATTGAGGACATTCAACTTGTATTTAAAACAAGTTTCCTGGTAACTTCTTCAGTTGTTAATTATTGGATTTGATCTCATGGACATGGTAGGAAAATCCCAAAATAGGTTAAAAAATCTGATTGTGAGACTTCAGAGAGATGGCAGAGGATTGTGGTTGACAGTTGACAGCAGTGGTTACGGGTAAGACAAGAATATCCATACTCCCAACAACAGAAGAAGGACATAATGAATATTTAAAAAAAAAAAAAAAGAAGAAGAATCTCACTAATGAAGGGTGAGATCTACACAAACACTCGTCTGGATGGACGACGACTTGTGAAGTTTGTAGTTTTGCCGACATGACCTTTGAAACATAGTTCACTTTTAAGTTTCCTGTCTTTCATTATTCCTCCATTTACGCTCCTTTCAAAAATGATTATAATGACCATGTAAAAGCTCTATTCATACTCTTGATTAGCAGAACGTCTTCTAATCTGTATTCACGTAGCACTGACATCATCCGTTGTTTCATGAATAGGAAGTTCGCACACTATGAATGTTGTAATAATTACCATGGTCAGGCAAATACTAAAAAATAAGCAATGGGTTTGATTAATTATTAAAGGTTTTGGTCTTTTCAAAACAAATGTAATAACAATGAATAGAGTTCAGTAAGAAGTGGATTTGATTTTGTCATTAATTAATGGGACTCTTGTTATCTTTCACCCTGTGCAGTGAGTCATTGGCATTTAAATACAGTTTGTAACTGAACTGACCCCCAGCTTCACCCAAAGGGCCATCAACAGTTCCCCCTGGCCTGGAGTGAGAGGAAATTTCCACTGGAGTTGTTGTTGTCCATTGGCTCTCACTCTTGAACTGATATGGCACTGACTGAATGCCCGACCATTTATGCCCATTATGCCCCGCTGTTGACAGAGGGCAATAGGAGCCGGCTGCTGGCAGGAATGTAGGCCAATGGAGAGCGGAAAAGTACTGGGGGTAGCTAACAACTACCTCCCACCCCTACACCTACCCCCACCCCTGACCAGTTAAGCACTCACTCCACTAGAAAACAAAACAACAGCCTGAAGTTGTACTGAGGGATTCATAAATAATGTATACTCTGACGCGCTTTATTGGCAAATGATTAAAGTCATAATTACAAGTAAGTCAAAAGTAAAGCTTCAAAAGTATAAATACGCCACTATGACGCAGAGAAATTGTTGATTAGGGCTGTACTGATCTGACTTTCTCCCTCCTTCTGCTTCCTCCAGCTCCAAAACCCAGGATACCCACTGATCCTGGGAATTGATCTGATACCAGTGCTTTTCTCCCCCACATTTAAAATCTGCTGAAACCCACTGGAATCATTTCTAACTGAAGTACAATGAGGGCAGGGATTACTGTGATGCAAGAAACTGAATCATGAATATAGTTAATAATAGAAAACAGTGAATTTTATGCTCAGAAAAAGGATGTTTAACATCACCACTGCACATGTAGCCATTATAAATCCTGCTTTTCATATCAGTAGTATAATAAGAATGAATCACTCAAACTTTAACTTTTACTGTGTTCAGTTTCCTGTGGTCAAACACATATAAATCACCATTGGTAATAAATCTAATGTTGGTCAAAGCCTTTTCTTTCTTAGCAGTAGTTGACTGATATGTTTTTGGACTCTACAATACATCCGCCTGAAGGACATCATATTTTGCTGTGACTGGCAGATTCAATGTGTTGACAAGCGACAAGTTCTTTTATGGGCTTTGACGTATTTAGATCTGGACAAAACATAAAAAAACATGCTGGCATTTTGGGGATATGAAGTGGACAGCTTATATCAAAAAATGCTCTGTTAAATGAAAACTCCAAATACCATGAGATGAAACCAGATTAAATCCTGTTAGAGCATGAATGTAGACGATGTAGTACAACAAGCGCTAAACGACCAAACAAATGTCATTAGAAAACAATGTGACTAATACTTGTTTTGATTTTTGTCTAGCAGGGACCAGCTGATTATCTGCTGTGAGCTGGCGAAGCCGAAATCAGCCGTGACATTTTGTGGTGCGTGGTTTCTGACATTTCACTGCAATAATACTCTGAGGTTTTTTTTTCTTGCTTCCCACATGCAACTACAAAAATGTGTAAACTAATATTTTGATGGTGAGGCAGGCCTGGCCAGCTTTACAATGACAATCCCAACTGTACTGACACAGCCGTCGGTTATGTAATGGGAGATTTGACTGGGACTCTGTGTTCCCCGACAAAGGCATTGCTATTCGAACCTATTGGTTCAAGCTTCCGGGGTAATCATGCACACAGGGTGAACTTCTGCCCATCAGGACAGGAGGAAATAAACTAGGAGCAGAGGTTGTCCGACTGGGTGATCATCCAGAGGAGGATGGAGATGGATGAACTTTTATAAGATAATAAAATAATGATAAAGCTAACCACATGGAGAGGCTGCTCTTGATCCTCCAACTTGAGCAGTGTCAGACTATAATCACACTGAAAATGCAGTTTATGTGTGAAAACAAGACTTGATTTGTACAGCTCAGTTTGTGCATCAGAGCCAACTTGTGGTCAACAGTGGTTACCTGTAAATTCCCACCTGGTTAAAGCTTCAATTCAGGACCGTGTACAGACATTTTGGGGTCACGTGCGTAATTGAAAAAAGTGCATCGCTGTTATAATTATTATATGTTAGTAAGTTACTTGCAGGTGTTTACTACTCAACAGATTTCAAAAAAATTATCAATTTACACAAAGACAATAGTCTTTTTAACTTTACTGTGCAAGGACAAAAAGGAAAACATTCCTGATTTAGGGCAAAATAGAAGGAAATAGAGTTCAAATACAGCAATCAATTATCATTTTAGTAACTAGTTTTAGAGGAGATTTGTCTGCACGTGTGCCTGCTTCAGGTCAGTCTCCTCCTGTTCTCCATAATCACCTATACTCACAATTTAGTTACTGTCATTTACATATTATGTATTTTTCTGCTTTCATACAAATTAACAAGCATAAAATTTCATTACATTTTAATTAAATTTAAGCAAACAGTAGGCTAATTCCTGCAATTTTACGGTGGTAAAATCGACTGATAGTTTCAGAGAGTCTGAGGACAAAGGGAGTCTTATGCTCTAAAGATTGTGAAACTCTGACAAAAAAAATTGTGGGCACAGTAAAACACACAGCCAGTTGTTTTTAGATTCATACCCTCTGGAGACCATTCACAAAAACCTCAGCTTTTCAAAATCACTGGTTTGTGGTGTGGATTGAATGCTAACATGAAACCCATAGGAACACACCTGTTGATGTGTCCACACCTGCAGCTCTAAACACAAGCTTTTCCCCTGATGCCTCCAGATGAAATGGAAATACGGGAGAGCTCAACCACACATTTACTGTAGGAGATTACTGATGATGTGATAACTGATAATGTTTCAGATCAGCAGACGTTGCTGTGCAGATGTAGATGATAAAAAGCGCCGTAGATGTGATTTTAAACTGTGAATGGGCCCAGACATGAACTCACTTTACTGTGCTATTCTATTGGATTATTGCTTGACTGGACTGACTGATGCTGTAAGTGCAGAGGGCTACTGCTGGCTTTCTGTTTGCAAATTGAACTGATTTTAATTTAATTTTTTCCCTCAAAAAAGCTGAATTTAAGTCTGTTTTTTTTAATTTGGCTGAAGATTTTTTTGTGGAATTTTAAATTGGTTTGTTTATATTTGTTGTTGTTTGACTTTCTACGATAAGAGATTACTAGAAATATTTGATTTATACACAGTAAAATTGTGTTTTTGTGCTTTTTATGGGACTGGAATAGTAGTTTATATTATAAAAGGAGAAAAACTCTATCTATCTATCTATCTATCTATCTATCTATCTATCTATCTATCTATCTATCTATCTATCTATCTATCTATCTATCTATCTATCTATCTATCTATCTATCTATCTATCTATCTATCTATCTATCTATCTATCTATCTATCTATCTATCCATAAAATAACTAAATGGTATTTTATGAATTAAGCAATTAAGCATATTATAAGCACGGGGTCACGGTTATTTGTTTGATCACTAATTCACCTTTTACACAATCAAAACAAAAAGGACAACCGCCTCCTGAGGGAGGGTCCAGACTGGGAGCAGCTCATCCCACTGATCCCGCCCCCCGCAGATTCCTATTGGCCACCCGGGGACGTAAATAAAAAGAGATCCCGCCCTGTGATTGGCCGGAGCTCGCTGGGTTTTTCAGCGGATCTGTTTTCGTTCGGCTGCACGAAAACAGGTTCGGCCAGTGTCGGACCGGACGTCGTGGCCGCAGAGAGGACGAGGAGAAGAAGAGACGGAGGAGCCTCCGCAGCAACAATGAAGTTCGTGAGGTTCATGATGAAAAACGCCGCCTTGGCCAGCGTCCCCAAACACATCGAGCATTTCTCCAAATTCTCGCCCTCGCCGCTCTCCATGAAGCAGTTCCTCGACTTCGGTGAGTATCGACCGAGCCATCAGAAGGTGGGAGGTCAAATCTGATCAGAAATTGCAATGCACATGTGGGATAAATGACAAAATGAGGCTGAACATCTGCTCTGTGGAGGGTGGTGGTGGTGGTGGTGGTGGAGGAGGTGGAGGGGGCGGGGGGGCCCCTGGTAGCGTGCTGCTCATACAGCAGAGAGTTGCGTCAGATCTGTAGCTCAGGCTTCACTGTCAGGGCCCAGCCATGAAAACACACTGAGTCACACCGCTTATAATGATAATAATAATTATAATAATTAGTCTTTCAGCAGCTCATAAATCTGCCATCATAACCACCGTGCAGAGAAATTGATTATAATTATGATTTAATTGCTTGAAAGATCAGTATTAGTATTTACAGAGCAAAAGGCTACAAAACAAAGCAAATATTTATTTTAAAACAGTAACACTTGTTATTTGGGCCTGAACTAATAGTTATTCTCATTGTTGTCCAGTCTGTTAATCTATACATGGTGATAATTCAAGTAAACGTTTGGCCCAAATGTCAGAAAATAAGTTTCCCAGAAGTCACATCTTCAAATTTGCTTGTTTTATCCAACCAACAGTATAAAGTCCTGCAGTGCAATCAGCTGCAACTAATGTCAAATGTCATCATTGATTACTCTCTTGATTTGTGTTTGAATTGAACTTATCATGATGATGATGATGATGATGATTATTTTTATGGTCTCAGACTATGAAACATTGTTTTTGTTCACACCCAAAGCCCAAATCTATTCAATTCAACACTTCAGCTTGAAACATGATTAATCGATTCATTTTCAGCTTTTCAATAAATGACTTCATCTGTGTTGTGTCTGTGTCGATTCAGGTTCCATCAACGCCTGTGAGAAGACGTCCTTTGTGTTTCTGAGGCAGGAGCTTCCAGTCAGACTTTCAAACATTATGAAGGAAATCAACCTCTTGCCTGACAGACTTGTCACAACCCCATCTGTGCAGATGGTGCAGAGCTGGTGAGTCAGATCAGGAACGAACCAGATTTATAAGTTATGCAACATCTGTACAACAGTTCTGCTGCTCTTTTAAAACAGAGAGGGAGAGAGAAAAAAAAAAAGGAGATGTTCAAACTTGTATCTGTGGCTTTATTAACACCATAGATTATCCCAGGTTTTCATCCCCTGACTGAGCATAACTGAGACAGTCACAGCTGCTGACTTGTTTACTGCCGTTAACCAGGGCGCTGTATTTTCCCACTGTGTCAACGTAATGCTCAGAATTACAAAAGCAGCCTTTGACCAAGTTGTACTCCTTCCAGCTCGCTCCGTGTGAGGTGGGGGGTTGGGGTGAGGGACTCTCGGCTGTGAACTTTACCCTAGTTTTACGTCATACGTGTCACGTGACCTTGTTTTCACCATGGTCTGCCTCTCTTTATGGAAGGAATGCACTATGATAAAAATACCCTCGCAAGGATCGAATGAAATTCCTGCAGGCTGTGCTCTGCATGTTTATGTGTGTGAACGTGTTTATTTATGTTTTTATTAGGTACATCCAGAGTTTAATGGAGATCCTTGAATTCCTTGACAAGAATCCTGATGATCACAAAGTCCTGGGAGAGTAAGTTTCAAATAATATTAAGACACAATTACACAACAAAGCCTCAGCTGTTTCAGCTGTTGCTGTGTGTTTGCGTCAGATTTTTATTTTATGATGCTTTATGTCCCTTTCTCCCCAGGTTTGTTGATGCCTTGGTTACCATCAGAAACAGGCACAATGACGTGGTGCCAACTATGGCCCAGGGCATCATAGAATACAAAGAGGCCTTCCCCCATGACCCAGTAACCAACCAGAACATCCAGTACTTTCTGGACCGCTTCTACATGAGCCGCATCTCAATCCGCATGCTCATCAACCAGCATAGTGAGTATTCCTTTATCATTTGTGATGTCTTGTCCTTTTTCCTTATGTTTATCTGTTGAATTTAATCATTTTGTTAGCCGGCAACTGAAAAGATAATAATCAGTGAGATAGAGACTCAGCTCAAATCCATTTGCTGCTGTTTATCTCGCATAATCTGAAAAAAACAATATGTTGGGGGTTGAGCTAGATTAAACACAGAACTTTAATTTGAGCTTTGTTATTGTTCTCTCATTTCTGTAACGAATATTGTCCGACCAGGTCGTGCCACATTATTGTGCTCATTCTGCTCCCAGTCGCTTTAAAACATTGTCGCCTCACAAACTTTATTGTCACATCCATTACAGATGCATTATTGGGGGTGTGAACAGATGTAGACAGAAGCAAATAGGAAATAAACACTAATGGCACTAATTTAGTTTGGATGACACATTTGGATGGTCATAGTTTAGATGGTAGAGCAGATCGTTGTTTCCCGTCCTTTTATTAAGGTGTCGAGAAACTAAAACCAGAATCAGCTCCAGTGTATGTGAACAGGAAAAAATGTACATTGCTTTGGACAGAAGCTAATTAATGTAATGGGTGAAAACAAAACACTTTCTCTGTCTGAAGAACAAAGATCATTGATGCAAATTGATGTTTGGTTTCAAAACTACTGTTACATGATGGGAAATGTTAAGGCTTTATTAACTATAGAACCTTTTAATCTTGACAGAGATGTTTCTCTTTCTTTCCCACTACCTACATCTTGTGTAAATACAAGTCTCAGTATTTTCTGTGAATCAGCAGAAATCTGCCCGCCAGCACTGGGCAAAAGTACATATTAAATATTTGCTTAGTTTAATAATGATTTTACTAACTTTAGACTTTTTTTATACTATATTTATTTGCTATTTTTGTCAATGGGAAGTATCGTCTTTGCATTTGGTACCAAACCCCATCCAGCCCTAAGTATTACCGAGGCTGATGTATTATTCCATTAATTACAGATGAGACACTGTATTCTGTTCTTCTTACCTTCCCACTTCTTCTGTGCAGCTCTTATTTTTGATGGCACAACCAACCCTGTCCACCCCAACACCATCGGCAGCATTGACCCTCACTGTCAAGTCGGAGACGTGGTCCAAGGTAAATGTGGATTCTGTTTAGAGTTAAAGGACAAAGAACGTTTTGATGTGTTTACAATGATTCATCTTTTAATAATAAATAATTCTATCTACTTTACGTTCTGGAGCAACCTCCCTTCATTGCACTGTTTACTATGACACATTGTTATTGTCATTTCTGATGTTATTTTCACCCTGTTTTTCAGATGCCTTTCACAGCGCCAAGATGCTGTGTGACCAGTACTATCTCCGCTCCCCCGATCTGATACTACAGGAGATGAACAGTGAGTTAACACTGATTTCATCTGGCAAGTTAAATACAAACCTGGTTTTTCACATCAACATCCCAAGGGGTAAACATCCTGCTGAAGACATTTAAATGAAGAGTGAATACAGCATACAGTAGGAGTGATCGTATGTAAATCAGCATTCAGCCAGATGGACCTGATGGGCCTCTAATTATAGCACTGAAGTGAAGTAATGGCTTAGTGGGCCCCGGCTGACTGCGTCAGACAATATTGACACACAGCAGACCCTCTCCTCTCCATCCTCACAAACTGTAAAGCCAGAGCAGAATAATTGCCACTGAACGAAAAACATCCACAAGTGGTGAGGATAATGAATTTTAAATGGAGTGGATGAAATTAAAAAGTGCTTTTTGTTTCCTTCCCTGTGCAGACAAGAAGAGCCACTCCATAAGCATCGTATATGTGCCCTCTCACCTTTATCACATGTTGTTTGAGCTCTTCAAGGTATGAGATTACACTCGGATACATTTTCAATTATTTTTAAATTGACTTTTATTACATTGCATATTTCACCTTCTTTGTAGAATGCTATGAGGGCCACCATCGAGACCCACGAGAGCAGCAACAACCTCCCGCCCATTCAAGTCATGGTATCTCTGGGAGGCGAAGACATGTCAATCAAGGTATTTTGGTACATAAGGATGTCGCAGCTCAAAATCTGTACAGCATACAGCCTCTATCTTTAGACCCTCAGACAAACAACAGAGCATCAGACAGCAGAGTCCACGCTCTGCTCCTCCCTTCAGTGGTGTGGACTTTTTTTTGTGTCGGTCCGATGTGTGTTTGTCTCCTCCAGGAGTCTCCTCCCACAATATCCTGCATCGTCAATGCAGGTGGATTAAGCTCCGTGTGAACCAGCACACGTTTAACAGGTTCAATGATGAAGATAAAATCCTCCCACCAAGTTCATCTTCACTTTCATATTAACAGTATTACCTTTTTGCTTTTTAGGCTAAAAGTCCCGCCCTTTTTCTGTCATCACCACCCAAATTGTTTTCTAAACCTGTTATGTAACGACTTCACCCTCAATTAAGCCCAATGCCTCCTGGCAAAGCAAAGCTACTAAGCTCTGATAAGATTAGCTACATGGGCTGTGCGCCTTCATATTCATAGAGCTTTTAAATCTCGTCTTAATGCCAGTGTGTTACTAAGACGCCTCGTCACTCAGACATCTGGCATCAAGTAAAGTGCCACACAATAAACAAAAGCTATGTATTCAATTTACGAAACTGCAAAATGTGGAAATTAGGACTTAAAGTTGAGTTAATTAGTATGTTGTAAAGGCGAAAGGTGTCGCTCACAATGAGGAGTCCACAGATAATTATCGTCAGGCCCTGAGGTTCCCTTTAGTTTCAATGTCTTCTAGCAGTTTTGGCTCAGTCTCAGCCCCATTCCAGCAGCGGCAGGGAGCTGTTTTCAGTAAATAACAACAACAACAAAAAAACAGCTCTGTACAACCCCGTATAGACTACCTACACAAAACACACAGTTAGAAACTAGCTGGTGAACATGATGCAGCATTTTGCAGCTAAAACACCAAGTATTTTCTCAGTTAGCAACACAGAGCTAACAGGAGAGTCTAACGCTTATATTTATCAGGTGGGATCGAACGTGACTCTATATATGTCACATGTTGCTGGAGGAGCTGCTGTTTGTGAACACGTTCATCACTAATATCAGTGTTTTGTTTACAGCTCGCTGCAGTTAAAGCATTAAAGATGAGAGAGAGACTTTGCAGTCGTTTTTCCAATGCATCTTTTTTGTCGTGCTGATATGGGACTTTACATTGTACTGTGACCTTTGACAAATAAAACTTTGAACTGCTGTTTAGTGGCAGTTTGCTGCAGTAATAATTTTATATTCTGTTATTATAGTTGGGCTGGACTGTATTGAGATAATAGATTTTGGCAGCAGCCTCTGACACACACAGGCCCTGTTCCTCTTTGCACCTTGACCATGATGGTGTGTGAAGTAAACAACCAGGATTCCACTTAAGTTAGTTTCCACCCTTAAGTTGATGCCAGGTGTTCACGACAGGCTTGTACTTGTCTGCTGGCATCGCCTCCACCTTTTCACACTCAGCTCTCACTCTCTCACCTCTATTTCCATCCCTGCCTGTAGGTGAGCGACAAGGGTGGTGGTGTCCCGTTTCGAAGGATCGAGAACCTTTTCAGCTACATGTACTCCACTGCTCCTGCTCCACAGATTGGAGAGCACACACGGCCTCCACTGGTAAGTAGAGATACAGGCAGTGGGCACCTTTACATCTAATGAAAAACAAAGAGCTATTTTTAGCAGGTGTAGGTGCACTTGAGCTTCTGTGCAGGCGTCAGGCATTAAAATGCTCATTTAGCCTTTTATTTAGACTCTGTTTTCTATTTAAAGATTAAGATCCTGGCATCATTGTCTTTTGTTAAAAAAAAGAGTAATCTACGATGCACAAAACAAACTTGACAAAGGACCTGTCTATTCCATGGAGAAGCGCTGCTGCTTGCAGTGCGACACAGAACAAATCCTTCTTAAACCCTTGATCTCCCCCTCTCTCTCCCTCCCTCTCCCCGTGCAGGCTGGCTTCGGCTATGGTCTGCCCATCTCTCGTCTCTACGCCAAGTATTTCCAGGGGGACCTGCAGCTCTATTCCATGGAGGGCTATGGCACAGATGCTGTCATCTACTTGAAGGTATGCCAGACACGGTGATCATGCATGTAATTGTGACAAGATGCCAAGAGTTTAAAAGTCCGCAGCACATAACAGAGAGAGACAATTGGCTTATGACATGTCTTTGTTAAATGCAAACCAAACCCCTGCAGACCTGTGTAGCCACTTCAGGTGAGATGGGCCATTTACATCTTGTCCTCTTGTCCCTCCAGGCGCTGTCCACAGACTCCATCGAGAGGCTGCCAGTCTACAACAAAACTGCTTTGAAGAACTACAAAGTGAGCCAAGAGGCAGACGACTGGTGCATACCCAGTAAAGAGCCCCTGGATCTCAGCAACTATAAGGTGGCCAAGTGAAATGTCCTCCAGCTCTGGTGCTTCAAGCCTACATACCACGAAGCCTCCAGAATACCTGTCTTCATACTCCCATGTCATCTTCTTCCAAGGCAGATGGGTACAGTCTGGATTTAGCAGTAGCATGCTCATGCTGTTTTCAGTCCCTGTTGTTCTTCTGGGTCATTCATAAGAGAGTAGACAAATAGACAACAGCTACTAACAGAGAATACTTGTCACAATCATCATCTTTGAGGGGGAATGGTGGGGTGGAAACAACAACCAAGATGGCGTGTCACCCAAGCCTTACAGTAGCAACTTCATCCAAAGGCTTGTTTCATTGAAAGTACTTGAACTATTACTCCTGTTGCACCTTGTTAAATTTGAAGTACTGTAATACTATTGAGTCTGTAGATTTGAACAAATGTATGACTTTGAAATTTAGTGGTTTTTGTGCTTTCTGCGTGGATATTTGCTCTGGCTTTTGACATTTTACTCTTTTTAAAGTCTCTGATAAGATAGTGTTATCTTAACGTCAGTTTTTTTGGACCAGGCTGAATGTATTGCTCTCTTCTGTGCATTAATTAATTACAGAGGTAAAGAGTATTAGAAACCGAGCACCGTGGGTTTGCTCGAATATACTACATTTTACAGCCAGCCACCACAGTACGTGTAGGAACAGAGGTCTTTACGGGTCCAAAACATGAACCCGAACCCAAAAAGACCTGGAAATGTGCTAGCTGGAACCAGACTAGTCTATTGCTTGAAAGCTGGGACCTGGACTCAGAACAGAGATATGTCAGTCCTGAACCTGACCCAGGTTCGTCTGATATTTGAAAGCTGGTTTCAGACCAGATCTGAGAAATGTTGTACATGAACCCAACCCCTCATTATTTCAGTTTAAAAGTTCAGTTGCTGTCACAGAGGGGTGAGGGATGACAAATGAGACTGGTGTTGAATCGTTAGGTTTCGACCTCTTTTCTTTCAGCTTTGGTAACTAACATTACCGTGTGCCACATCGACGCTCTGCCTTTGACGTCACTCAACTTGTGAAGAGATATATTAAACGGAGCATCTTTGGTTTCTCATCATAACGTTATTGCAACGTTGAAAGTTTTGACACATACGCACAACATTTCATTCAACATCATGATCAGCGATGTCTGATCGTGGCTGGTTCTTCTTAGATCTACTTGGGTATTGCACCGTTTTTAGGAAACGTGGATCCCGTCTTGTGCAGGTCCTGGGTCATTTCTCTGGTGTTAGGGTTCAGATGGACTGATTAAAAATCCAGACTGGAGTATAATTGCTTTTAGCAGATTTCAATGGAGGCTAGTGTTATTAAAACCCAGAAGATGTCATGTTTTAGTTCAATAAGGGGAGGTCAGTCCCTGGTCATTTACTACACTGCGCCATGTGAGGACAACATGCCCTGGGTCCATACGTGTTGAAAATGAATGGGTTTTCTTTTGTATTATATTTGTCTCAATCATGCAGTATGTTAAAAAAGTGAAAGAGTTGATTTTTATAGCTACACTTTTGTGATGGAAATGACTGTAAATACTGTAAATACAATCCAAATAATAAAAAGAACAAATTTAATTACAAAATGCTCCTTGCAGTGTGTCTTTTGATATTGTCTGTGTGGGATTAGAAACAGTTGATTAGCAATACAGAGGGGATTATATCAGTCAGAGTTTTCATCACAGTGTTACAGGATCTGTTGTCAAGGTGAGGACGAGAACAAGTCCAGTAACTCTACCCTGCAGCCTCTCTGTCAACAGACCACCCCCCCTCCCCAAAAAAAGAATAGTACAGCTGGACACAGGACAGTTGACGTCAGTAGATGTTTTCACTCCACTGGTATTCCTCTGCTTTACGCCACGTTCATGCCGGCAAATGACGAGCTTGATCGCACTGTCCTGGTCCAAAGCCCAGTAAAGCAGAGGTCGTCGCAGAGAAACAGACGAGTCACGGTCCTGCAGTTCTTTCAGATCAGGGACATGTGAGACTCACTCAGCTAGAAGGTATTACCCTCAAGGGAGCTGTAATATTAGCTGGCTTTATGTATCACATATTTTCACTATTTGAAATACCTTTTAAAGTGAGGAATAGTGTTGGCTAAAGGTAACACAAACACCAAACTTGTGACAAGATTATAAAATAAAATGCACAGGTCACAGATTTAAATCTGTTTTAATCTTTAATCTAAACTGTTGCTTATCATTTAGATTTAGGTGAAATAATCTTAGAAGAGAACAGGACTACTTGGTTGGACTGATTACAGTTGATAGAAATATACAATTTGTGACGAGCAGTTTACGAGCCAAAGGTTGAGAATCACTGATCTGATGGAGGAAGGCAAAGATAATAAGCTTGAGGCTGATCTTGCAGTTTTTGGCTGCTCAGGGTTTAAACTGCATCAGCCAACAACCATAAAACAACCTCTGAGGCTTGTATTGATCACAGCCAGGAGACTAATTTCAACAAACTGAAAAATCCTCTTTGCACTTGTGTTACCAAAGGTGGACGACTGAAATGGTCTAAACAGCACACAAACACTCAAACCTTGAGTCATCTGACAAAATCCTTGAAGATATTCTGAAGTGTTGGGGATTATTTACTGACTTTCTAGAAAACAACAAGGTCAAACCAATTTATTTTCTCTTATATATTGTCTGGCACTACCTGTGTGTGTGTGTGTGTGTGTGTGTGTGTGTGTGTGTGTGTGTGTGTGTGTGACTGCCGGTTGTGTATTAAAATTTTCAGGTTGATTGTTCAAAGATTTCTTAAATTGAAATGTTCCCAAATGAGATTAAATGTGACCCTACAGTATATAGTTATAGATTTAATGTCTCTTAATCAATAAGGATAAATTGAGCAAAAAAAAACCAAACAAAACTCAATTAATCACTTAATATCTCATTTTATATAATATATATTTCATAATATATGAAAGACATAATATTCTCAAAGGGTATAACAAGTACATGTATGTATTTACAGTTCTTCCTGAATGTGAAGGTGTTATATATACATATATGTTATCTTTGTTTATGTTGATAAATAAAATATCGTGCGGGTGGCAGCTGTCAAGTGAGGCATATTTAACAGTCAGTCTCATGTTTATATGAGCAAACAGGCCAGTAGCAGCTGATCTAAATAAGTCCATTGAACCAGAGTGTTTACTCCCAGGCCATCACAGCTACATCATCCAGGAGTGGAAAGAATCCAGCAGTGCTGCCTCTCCCTATCTCATACAAACAAAAGGCTGATAACTCCCCATAGCAACAGGAAAGGACACAAACAGTACAAACAGTACAGTGACACAAACACTGTTCAATACCTGCATTGTAGTGTACTGTAATTATTAGAGACACGAAACTGTGTATTAAAAGCATTAAAAGATGATGGAAGGTGTCGATAAAGGGGTGGCCTACTTGGCAGGGATCATGTTGTGGTACATCGGACAAAAGAAGGGTTGTAACCACAATGGAGACAACAGAGAACAAACACGCACGCTGCTGTATGAGGACAAACAACCTGGCACGGCTCAGTCAAACCCCCTCAGTGACCTATGGCCTGATGCCCTTGCTACACAGCGCATCACAACATCACAGCTGCCAACATCTCAGTCTGTGAGTGTGTGAAAGTGGCCTGTCAACACGATGTAGATGCCAACAGCGGCCTTGACTTCAGTTAAACTGTGGCAGTGGGAGTGTCCTGGTTGAGTGTTTCTCAAGAGCCCGAGTTCAAGCATGTGATGTACTGTTGCTGCCAGTCTGTGTCATTGAAACAACACTTAAGCCTGGTAACTACTGGACCACTGTAATGATGGGGTAGTGGTTTGGTTGGATTGCTACTGTTACCATCTAGTGGTCTGTGTGATAGAAACATCCACCTCCTATTGTAGAATTGTTTGCACATATACATTTAATACATTTAACCTGTATGTTGTTATTTAAATTCTGAAATGTGCTGTATGTGATGTATTTCATGTCCATGTGAGGAAAAAGAGAGAGAAAAATACAGTAGCATGAAAGTTACAAGTACATCTGACATGACAATAATAACAATAACAATATCACATGACCAAAAAAAATCAGTGTCCACTCTTTAGTTTACACTTCAAGTGCTACCTCTGCAACAATCTGGTGGGTAACTGATGTCGGGGCAGTCGTCTGATGCAAACACCAGTACAAGGGCATTGCCATAATTCAGCACACCGCCTTTCACGAGGGTCTGGTCCACTGGGATCATGAAGTATCCAGCTGCCAACTCCCTACAGCACTCAACAGAGGAACAAGTCACCCCCAGTTTGCTCTATAACAATAAATGGAGCTCTGACATTGTGAGGCCACAAATGTTTGTATAACTTCTAAAGTGCTTAACATTTTAAACTTATAATTTAAAATCTGGATGAGGCAGGGCGTGCACTACACAGCTACTGTAGATAATGGGGTAATTTATTTCCCCCAGTGGCTCAAAGTCATTTCAGCTATAACTTCAGTAGCCTGGCATTTTCATTTGTCACTTATGACATTTAATTGATGTTTTAATGAAATACACTGCTCACCGCTGGCCCTTGTGTTGTCCCATTTGAGGACTCTGTGATTTCTAGCTTCAGGGCAGAGTTTAACTGCCCACGGGCAGTTAATAACATGACATTTAGGCCTTTTATTTAGTCCAAATTGCTTTCAAATGAGTGAACTGTATGTTTATGTACGATGTGATAATTTATCAATAAGATGAACATCGTGCACAGCTTAGCCAGAACAGCGGCTCTCAGGGCCCAGACTGGGCCAGATACCTCAACAAAGCCTATATAAACTAAACTGGGAATCAAACAAACACACCTGTCACAAGGTGTTGCGGAAGTCGGTTAAGCGGGAAGAAGCGAAGAAGAAACAATAGAAGAGATCAACAGTGTTTAAACACTGTCCCGACTTTACTGACGGGCCAAAAAAAAAAAAAAAAACATGGCCGCCGCCCAGAAGCTGGTTTGTCAACCGCCAATAAGCAGAGAAGAAGAACAACAACAATATGGCCGCTGTTTACCGAAGCGTAGCTTTGCCTACAGTCAACGGTCAGTAAGTAAAATACTCTGATCTTCTTAACAAACCCTCTAATATTCAGTTTGCAGGAAGAAATCGAGTTAGTCAGATGTTAAACGTTGGGTTAAATAGTAGTAGTAGTAACATAGCCTGTTTCATGCTGAGAAATATGGTGTGAACATTGTAAATTTGTTAGATTAACAGCAAATGTTTTTAAAAATGGACCCAAACTGTAGCTACTATTAAATATCACCATTGCTGGCTGTGCTTATATAAGTCAATTTTTATACTTGCAGTATTAGATTGTAGAGTTACTATGATGATTATGAAAACTTAAATGTTCATAGACAGTAGTTTGACTTAAAGACCTTGAGTGCTTCAAAAACACTTTAAAGTCATCATCTTGTTGTAAGAAAAGCTTTTTAAAGTCTTTCCTGGGTTCCTGTTAAGAGTATTTGCAGTTGCAGTTGTATGCAGACAAATCCTTTGAAACTGAGGAAACTTGTTGCATAACCTTCTCCCATCTCAGTTAATAGTAGTAAGTGATATGAATTTTAAGTAAAAATGTTTTTCAGTAGTGTATTGTAAAGTGCTGCTTAAAATGTTCTGGTTTGCCCTGCAATTCAAGGTTTATTTAGTATAATTACGTGTTTTCATAGAGATGACCCCACCTTGTGGCAGTGCCACACCTAATGGTCCCTCACAACCAGCAAGAAATGGAAAGTCATGGACATGATTACACCCCGTACCTATATGGGCTCAAATTAGGATCAAAAGGGTACTGAACTTCAGGAATCATTCAAAATGTAGTTAGTAGTAAATCAACCTTTGTAAACCTGTAAAACGAATCTGTATAAGAAATTCAAGTTTGTACTGCGCCTGCACAATATGAGGGAAATCTGCAATAACTCTGCAGTCATTACACAGAAAGCTTTCCATTTAACGTACAATTCACTATTTGCTTAATGGTGATTGTGTAGAACAAAACATGGTGGATGGGATCTGTTGACAATAGGGCGATTCTGTTGCAATTAAAGGTTGTTGAGCAGGTGGTGTGATGAAGGACACTCATTGACTTTTAGTGTGAATGCGTGGTGCATGTAAATGATTGTTTTTTTGTTTGTTTTTTTTCTAATTCATTTCATTACAGTCAGCCTTTTGTGATGTGTTAATTGCACAAGTTCATATTGCAGTGACAATGAAAATATGATTTATCTGTCAGCACTGGCTTGTGCATAGTGACATTAGTGCTGAGGTAACACGACGACACTGAAACAAGTGCCACTGTCAACATCTGTGTACAGACACAGAGCAGAAAACCAGAACTTGGTGTACAGAGCTCCCACACAGTGAGTGACACTGAAGTTACAAGTACAGATTTTTGACTAGTTTTACACCTGAAAATGATGTACAATGACAGTCCAATCGCAAAGCAGAGTCCTATCAGAAGGCAGGTGGTTCTGTTCAAAACGCTCCAATCGTGGAAGGTTTGGTAGATGGTCAAGGTGGAAAACAGCGCTGCCTTGAAAATCTTCCAAACCTTTCAAGATCTGTGAAAGCAACGGATTGGGGAGTAGGTCGCCTCCACGGTAGCTAGTTTGAAAAAGTTAGCAACGTTTTATGTTCCTCAATTTAAAAACAAACAAACTAAAAGCAAATGCATAATAATAGATTAATTCTATTTGCTTAGACAATTAGTGAGTGAGAAGCCATATAATTGTCATCTTTTACATAACTGTTGTTGTTCCCAGATGGTTGTCTTATTGGGGTGTGTGTTTGTAACGTTGTCGTCTTGTGCAGTTCGCTGCTCAGGGAACACACATTCTCTGAGTTTGAGCTTTGTTCACTGATGTTTCAAAGCTAGAAACCAGATGGAACCTAAAAATTCATTCATTATGCAACAAAAGTTTTCCCAGATGTTGTTTAGCACAGACAGATCTGTGCTGAGCCTCTGTCACACTGAGTTTATAAAGAGAATAGAACATCACATTATATTAAAACCAATTACTTACAAAGTCGAGAGACAAACTCAAGTTTTGTTTGACACATTTTGTATTTTTTTTTTTTTTTTTTCCATGACTGAGATGAAGCTTTGGAGCGAGGGAAATAAAACTAGCTGTTTAACTAGCTGCTGTGCTTCAGGTGAAAAGATCAGCAGAAAATTAAATCATAACTAAATCATAAAAATCATAAATATTTTAGTAAATTGTCAAATAAATAGCGGTTTCAAACTTGCCAAGATTTGCTGCTTTTCTTTATCTTATGTGACCAAACATTCAAAGACATTACCTTTGACATGTATTGAATGTATTGTGTGGTAACTTTCCCAGTTTCTGCCTTTAAGGATCCATTTATTTAAAATTATTTGCGACTTTAACATTCGTTTGACAGTTAGTTAGTTTGTAAATATGTTTGTATGAATCTCATACAAACGTAGTATTAAGGTTAATTTTTTTAATATAAAATCGATTGTTTATTATTTTTTAGCCCCTCTTGTGTCTTTGTAGGCTAGTCTGTGTCCATATAAACCCCTCATTTTGTGGCACTTGTTTAGGTCAGTTATACTTCAGTATGATTCAGTATAATTCAGTATGTTTGGTTGACCTCAGATAAAGTTGAAAGGCCGTAGTTTTTTTCCCCCAATTTATTTTTGTAATTTGTCGAAGTTAATTTTGGTTAAATTGAAATTATTTGAAAATAAATTGCAGTTTATTTGCTTTACACACCTGATGTTAATGACCTTTACTCGTTTGGTTAGATTAGAAGATTAAATTATAATATTAACTGTTAGTTGAAGCATTGCCTGTAAGGTACCAAGAACAATTGACTAATGAATGCTGTGTTTAAAAGATATTCTGGGTGAACTTCCATATCATATTTTCAGGGGTGTCATTCCTTAACATATATTTTGGTATTACTGTTGTCAAAAAGTCCCCAAACAAATTATATAAAAAAAATGTACAATAGTTAAACAATTTAAACTGATTTAAGATGTTTAGTCTAAAGTATAACATTAATAAAGTATTAAAAAAATAAGCTATAAGAGCCAGATCTCTGCCTCTGTTGTGCAGCAGAGTTGGAACATCTTAATCACTCCTAATTATGTTAATCCTTAATTATTATGACTCTTTATTAATCTGGTTTTTCAGACGGCAACATGTCAGTCTGTTCTAGAAATGCCCATGATGTGGTATTGCAGGAGAAGGAGAGCCTAAGGTGTGAAGAAACAGCAGGAAGCTCTGAATCAGGTAGCCTCTGTATAAATTTCCCTCCACACATCTCCATACTGTGTATCTGCTCCTTAATGTGTCACTTTTAAATTCACAGATGCATAGATATGATAAGCTGTCAGAAAAGGGGCTCAGAGGAAAGTCAGTCAGTCAAAACAAACATTTTTTTTACATGATTTGCAGCATTCATTCTTAATTCTTTATGTGCTGCAGGCAGCTGCGATCTGCAGACCTTGGAAAAGTCACAGTCAATAAAAGCTGAAGAGATAAAAATCTGTAATGCAGTCACACATTTTCTTACATATAGTACAAACAATGAGACGGCAGATAACTTGGATTTCTCTCCTGTGAGCAAACGTGGCACCTGGTCCCCGTTGTGGCTGGTTGGACCCGTCCCGAAGAGAAAAGACGGCGTAGTCACCCATAGAGTGCGGCCGCTGGAAGAAGAACTGCTGCGCTTTCCAATCCACCCCGACCCAACCCGGGTCTACAAGTGTCTCTGCAACTACTATGTCTATCTGTTATTTGTTTCACTGTGCAGGTATCACAAAGTGTAAAATTGAGGTTTTGCTGCCACAAATTCACCAAAAAATTTTTATTATATATGTTCCCACAACTGCTCTCTTTACAAAGGGTGGACACCAAACTTCTTTTTACCTTGCCACCTTTCTACTACCTTCAAAGTTGAGACAAATTGGTCATAAAGTTTTTTATGACCAAAGTTTTTTTTTTTCACCAGGAATGATGTAGAAAAGGCACTGGGCTCAGTTGTACACTAGGGGGCGCACTGACATCAGTGTAAACCTGGTGGATGATTGTGCCCGGTGATCAGGGGCTTTTAAACGGGGCCTCATTCAGACTCAACATGATCAGGCGAAATGAAGTGATGTGTTTACAGCTGATAACAGCTGAAAGTCAGTGGGTTTTATGGAGAATGATCCGTCACAACTGTACTTTTCATTCATATTCCAGTGGGATGTGTGTGTGGGGGGGGGCTGACAGCTCTAATTTTTCCTTTTATGGAAACAGGGCATTATAAAAGTCAGGCCAAAACATTATGGTTTTCCTGCGAGTGTTTTACAACTTAGAGGTGGCCTCGTCATCCCTGAAATATGCATCAGACACAGTGGAGCAGTGGTCTTCAGAAATACTTGTAATGCTTTTCATCTTAGACACAGGGCCAGTCTGACCAACACCTCTCCGCAGGGCGGGGAGGAGGAGGCGGGCGGGCGGGGATTAGTGGAGGAGGCTTCGATCCTATTGGCGGACGGTCGGTGTGGACGACAGGAGAGAAACTCCAGGAAAACGGACCGAGCTGGCGCACGATGCAACGGGACGAGGATACACTTTGGCGCAGAGGGGAAAACTTTGTATGGACATGAGGATACTTTTGGGATATTTGTGCTATTTCTAATTGAAACCCCGGACTCCTTAGGGGGGGGGGGGTGGGGGGGCAAAGACGCTTTCGCGGGCATTTACCTTCACCTGTTTCTAGCTTCAGGGTATTATTATTATTATTTTTTTTTAAAATAACCGTTTCCGACCTTAATTAAACATGACTGAAATTACAATTTGACTTTTGCCGCACTAAAGAAAATGCGCACCGACCGCACAGCTGTCCACTGAGGAGAGGAGGTGCTCGGCGAAGCCCGCCACTGCTCACCTTTTGTCGGCACTTCAAAGCCAGCCGTTGATACACACACACATCATTGTTATTCTTTATTATTATTTCCACCAGCTTCAGTGAGAATAAAGCAGAAGGGACATGGCAGAGCACGAGAGCCTGGAGTTTGGAAAAGCAGACTTTGTGCTGTTGGACAACGTGTCTATGGAGGAGTTCATGGCAAACCTGAAACTCAGGTAAGACCCCCCTGCAGAGGCCGTTCACCTTTGTAAATCCACAGGGAGACTTAATAAGCCGCCGTGCTGAAGGGGAGGGAGGGTGTGTGTGTATCCCGTCAGCCCCACGGTCTTTATCAGCTCACCTCGGCCTGAAATGTGTGTGTGGTTGCCATTCAACAGGTGCTGCTTTGTCGTGTTTTTAACTGTGACAGTGAATGGGACTGGTCACCCGTCGTTTAAACAGATGCTGTCACTTCACTTGTGTTTGAATTTTGACCCCCCCCCCCAAAAAAAAAAAAAAAAAACACGTGTGAAATCTCGCGCGTTTTGGCAGCAACTACAACTACAACCACAAAAAGCCAATTGTATGAAAGTTGTTGGCATCACTCTAAACGGCCCACATTCCTTTTAATGCCTCCTTTCGATCAAACCGGTATTTCTCTGTGAAATATGCAGTGGGAGGCTCCACCCAAGCTGCACACAGACACACACACACACACACACACCTCAGCGCACTCGCACTGTTTGATCAGATCCTCGTGCAGGCCGGTTTCTATCAGCTGTGTTGTCAGTGGCCCGGTGTCAAGCATGATGTCAAGCCTTGTGAATGAAGAGAGGAGTGTGGGGCAGCGTTACGTTTCAGATGGGCTGCGGCTTGGAAACCGTTTCTCCATCTCCATCTCCTCGCCCCTGCCATCTGTGATGGAAGTGCAAGCTGATCCCTGGTGGCAGTTTCAGAGCTTTTTACTCAGCAGGACTCGGTGCCTGTGGACACTTTAGTTTTATTGTCAGGGAACAGATCAATGCTGCAGCTTTCTAAACTCCGAATAATTAACCTGCATCTTCACTCCATGCTTTTTTTTTTTTTTTTTTTTTTTAACTTATAGCACAGTGGGGGATGATTGATCAGAAATAAGTTATGCTGTTGTCATAATACTGTGAAAAATAAGCTTTTGTCCAAGTTCTAGGAAATTGAATTGTCAAAATATGCATAGAAAACAAACATTATATCCCTGAATTGTGTTACAGCTTAGCTAGAAGCAAAAAAACCTACATTTTATTAAAAATATACCGTAGCAAGAAACGAAATATTCTGGTCTACAGAGGATAAGAAATTGGTATAGGTAGCAGTCACTTGTCGGCCGGTTTGGGTCACTTACCCTGAAGAATAGGTTTGGAAAGCATTGTGAGACTGTGCAGAAACATCATTCGGTACTTTATAAAGTCAGAGCCATGATAAAGACTCAGTCCTGTTCAGTGAGTGTAAGCTGGATCAACAGGATCAACACATTCAAGAATTAATTTGTCCCTGCTACTATTTTTAAAAAAATAATTTTAGGTAACTCAGTTTTTCCTGTGCAGATTGTTTGAGTGTGTGATCACTGTACTTTTTTACTGCTGGCTGTGCCATAAAATTGCCCCTCAGGGATAATAAAGATGACCTTGACCCTTGAGAAGACAATATATTATTAATCTCCAGTGGGGAAATTCACATATTGCACCAGTGCAGACTATGAGGCTATAGAGGCATAAAACCTATGTTTGCTATTTGAACTAACAAGTACAACAAAGAGAGATAAGTAATAAATTGCCGTTGAAAGGGTCTATAAATAAAGTATGCACATTAAAATACTTACATTACACACGACATGATTTTGTATAGAAAGCTGTACACGGACATGAAGGTTTTAAAATCTGACTATAGAAGTGATGTGAATTGCTTTTCTTTATTATTGGATCATTTAAGCTGGTTTGTATTGGTTTGCAGCATCTTACTGTGTTGGTAGTATCCACGAGAGGATTAATAAACACACTGACTTTTTATAGTTTCTCAGTTCTGCCAGCATTAATGGTTGATAAATGGAAATTTCCATCCTGTGCAGTATTTTACAAACACTGCCAGTAATGACTTGTAGAATAAATATTTGGAGGATTTTTAAGGATGCAGGTTGGAGAAGTTTCTCCTGCTGGGCTGCATGGTTTCCCTTCTATGGCCACAGTGAGTGAGCTACAGAGTTCACTGATTTTAAGGAGTGTCCTCAACACCAAAACACTTGATACCTTTCTCTGCCCTCAGGCTGATAAATGAAGGCTGTGTTTTTATGCCCTTGTTATAAGCAAGAATGACAATGAGGTGATTTCAACAGTGTCAGTGTCACACTCATGAACCTTTTATACTCAACTCTGTTTTAAATATGTCTCGTTATCTTCTCACCACAAAACTAACGTGCGAGGTTTAATTCATGGTTGGTCATGTTAATTCAGGTATTGGCCCGAAGATTTTGAAGAGTAAAAGCCAGTAAATGGTGACATTGTTCTGTTTATGAGTCTATATACATTTATATGTGTATATATTGTCACACAAGGCAATTGCTAAGACATTGGGATGGCTGTTTTCTGATGTTTCATACACCCATGAGTTGTTTGATTTATTGAGGAAAAGTGATAAGCAGGTAACTTGATAATGAAAATAAGCTTTAGTTGCAGCCCTAACTGCATAAATGTGAAGCTGAAAAGGGGCATAGAGAGGGATAGAGAGCCAGGTGCACAAGTATACATGTTTCATAGAGAACAAGGCGGCTCTGGTTAACAGTATTTTTATAGCCATGCCTTTTTAATTAAATAAACTGTGGTGTGAACAGTAGCTTTGGCAGCAAAGCAAGAGGACCTGAGAGCACCCAGACAGCACCAGGCCTCATTTTCCCAACGCTGCGTCCCATTTTCTGTCTGTTTGTTTTCCCTCCAGCTAGACATCTCAGCCCGGAGATGGCGTGTGCAGATTGTTATTTGTAAAGGGTGTGACCAGCTAGGAGTGCTTCCTTTTTGCTCCTTTTCCCGTAGTCTGAGGCTGCATGCATGCATGCATGTGCGAGTGTGTTTGCCGGAGTGGGAGTGAACCACTCGATGGAGGGACGCAGAGGGCACGAGGCATCCATTTGTCCTGGTACAGTTAAACAAAACAAGTGGTGCTGTAGCACATCTGCACCGCTCTCCTGGGTGTATTTTACACCATGTACGAGACCTGAGCCTCACAGTTAATTGCCTGGTGTAAGGCCGCACACCAAAGCTCAGCACTAGAGCTACTTAGCACAATTATTTATTTAAGAAATCTTTGAAGATTTGTTGTGTTTCATCAGGCTTGCTCCTTGAGAAGCACTCATTGTTCACTCTTCCAGAACTTGTGAAAATCCCCAAATATTTTTATTTGAAGTGGATCAAAAAGCTTTGGCATGGTGGCCAACCCTCATTTAGTGACTTACCCAGTGCCTGACTTTGGCTGGCAACTGACTGAATTACACTGCTGTGCAGGGGATTTCTACTTGTGTCATCAGACGCCTGACATACCGAGCAGGTAATTAAGACACCCAACGGCTGCATGTGAGGCGTGATTTGGAAAAGATTGCTCTTTTTCCCTCAGTGTGGCCAGACGTGGTTGTTCAAGTTGACATTTACTTTGTTTGACTTGAGGTTGAACTGTGTGTCCTGTTCCAGAGAGCCTCCCAGTCTCTAAATAGAGCAGATGCCCAGTTTCTCTGTGGAGATGTCTGGCAGGATAAACGTTCAAGCCAAATTCCTGCCGGGTCTTGGGAATTCTGTCTGAATTGACCAATCTGCAGATAAGACTTCATGGAGTCATGCAGGCGCAGCCCACTGACCCATCGTGTGTTTATGTATGAGAATCATCTAATATATGATTAGAAATGACTCATGACAGAAAAATTCAGTGCATTACAGATAGGAAGGGAACACAGTATCAAAATACAAATACAAATACTGTGATAGCTCTCTCATTCTATGAATTGATATTTCATTCATGCCCTCAGGGATGCATCAAGTTACACATAGTGCACAGATGATTTTAAAATGTCTAAATAATGATTAAAAAGATAAAGATTGAGCGAAGATTCGCTGCATGCAGTGGGTTTAACTGTCCTGTAAGCTTACAGTATGTGTACTGTTATGTGCTGCTAAATGTCTTTATAAGGCAGCATTGTTTTGTCTGTCCCCAGGAATCCAGGAAAAAAAACATTCCTGTGAAACTGCTGTGTTTCCCAAATAATTACTGATGGATTTTTTAAATTCTTCTTCCAAATGGGTGCAAAACTGATGATCACTACACCATGTAAATCTGTTGTACAGATAGTTCATCGAAGTACATGACGTGTGGGGGTCATACCTCATGGCAAAACACAATCAGTTCCCAAATATGTGCTTTATTTGTCAAGTCAGCTCGGAACATAACGCAGTCTGACTTGCCCAGATGTGTCAAGCACCACTATCTGTTCAACCAGAGGCTGTAAATTCTCAGCTCAGGGCTGTGCCCATTGTTTTCCCAGCGGGCTGGAGATGATCATCTGTATCTCTAGATTGTCACGTCTGTGTTGGTGGAAATATTTTCCTTAAATTCTGAATGCTCCTGTTTGTTTGACTGTACAAACTGCTCTGAGTGATTTGACCTTTGAACCCCTTCGTTGGGGAGTTAAAAGGGACTTTGAGCAGGAAGTTTCCTATAATATGAGGCAGGAGAGCGAAGCAGGAAAACTGGCATTTCCCCTGCTTTTGCTGCTCGCGTTTCATTGTTTCCTGCAGCTCCTCTTCCAAACCTCGCTGGGAATCTCATGTGCAGACGGGACATATGTATATTTGAGATTCAAAACTGTGGGGCTTTTACTCCCAGGTAGCACAGACACATGCTGTAGGAGTTGCATAACTCACTATCCCAGTGTTCAAAGTTAACTCTGTCACCCTATCTCTGGTGTATCCTGGATTTCACCATAAAATTACTAGCCAGATTATTTTCATATGCTATTAAAGGAACAATGGCTCTCCTGTTGCAAGTGCAGGTAGACTAGAGGATGTGTGGTGCAGAAAGGGACGTCTTTGCTCTTTTGCTGTTTTTCCTGCAGAGTAAACAAAGGGATCAAAGTACCCATGTGGCTCAGGTAGAGTAAAGCTTTCCAGGTGAGGAAACCCAAGTTCAAGGGTCACACTTCAGTGACATATGGTCCAGTAAATAAGTTAGTAGTGTTAAAGGTACTGACAGCAGACACAGAAACATCTTCCCTCTTCCAGATTCTTATTTGTTTTTGTTTTTTTTCATGCCTTTGTTCATTCCTCAGCAATAAAACCAAAGTCCATGTGCAGAACACACAGTCCTAGCCCACATGTCCATACCCTGCAGGAAAGATAAAAACGGGTGATAGTGTGCAGCAGATGTCTCTAAGAATATTTAATCCCAACCCACTTATTACAGGTTTTTTCCTTTTTAGCCGTGGTCAGTGAGTGGAAGAGAAGTATTTATAGTTGAATGCTAACATAGACTGTTAGCTTCCTGCTCATTAGTCCAGTAGCTCTTGCCTTTGACCAGCAGCAGCATAGTGCAAAATCAGTTACAATCATAGACTTGCAGGATCTGAGGCAGATGACAGGCTAATTGTTTTATATTTTAATAGTCAAAACTTCATGAAAACTCCTTACGCCAGTGTTGTTTCAGTCCCTCAGCCCGACATTCCCTGGAGATTTCTTGCTAATCACAGAGAGAGAGAAAAAAAAAAAAAAAGAGTCTCCCACGAACTGCCGGATTCATAGAAGGCTCTCAGAGAAATGCCTCATAGGCCCGCTCCCCTGCAATCCAGCAGTGAAAAGTCCAGTCTCGCCACAAGAATTTCCATACAACCGTCTGTAATCTGAAACACATTACCCCCTTACATAAACAGGGGCTGTGCTTGTGTAGCTTTATTCCCCTCTAAAATAAGTTCACCAGCTCTCAGAGACGTCTCATTTGTGGACTGCCTGAGTTGGCGGGCGGGGTCGGGAGCAGGCCGTTTCAGCAGCACAAGCTCAGAGCCCTTCCAAGACCAGTTTTCTTACCAGTGCCCTTGTGTCATAGTTTCTTGCCGTTTCATCTGGCCACTGCCTTTCACCATTTTCTCCTGAATGAATTTATTCCCCTGATGCTATGCAATACGTCTTATGTTTCATGACTGATATATATGCATATGTATGTATATGTGATCTGCAGCCTGGCTGTTGACACATGGCTCCCATTTCCCCCTAAGTATCCAGAGCTGCCAGCCTCATGACATCTCACTTCTGTTTCAGTAGTGAGATGTGGCTGGCTGTCATACCTCCAGTGATATCTGTAGCATATATTAGAATATTAGAGATCTTTATTGTCTTGTATTGGACAGCTCAGTCGTCAGCAGAGATAAAGTTACATTACACATTAAAATGTGTTAATGTCAGTGGCTTAAATCTCATGCGTCACAGTGTCTTTGGCAATGATGCCTGGTCAGATTATCCTTTACTCTTTTAATTGTTGTTTACTTCTTTGACAACATTTTTTGATCTTAATGTAACTGTCAAGGGTAATTATATTATATGATCTTAATGGATAGAGCTGTTATGGATTTGTAGATGTTGAATTTTTCCTGGAGAATTTAAGGGATTGTTAATGTTTTCTCTGTGTTGGCCTGACAGCGGCAGAACGACCACTAAATGCAGCCTGTGGTGAGATCGTAACTTTGCTAAATTTAGACTCTCAAGCAGACAAAGTTCTTCTTGCAGCTGATTTTGTTGCGTCAATACTTTGACAAGTTGTGTTGAAGCAGAGGTGCTTGCACCGATGCATACAAGGAAAAAAACAGTCCCATAAAAAGCTCTTGTGGCTCCAGAGGGGCTGCTGCCTCAAGTGATGTTACTTGAGTCAGTGTTTGTTGGGTCTGAATACTACAAGTTTAACAATAAAATAAATAATAATAATAGTGATCTTACCAAACCTTGGTAGCCCACTCGTCTTCTCTGCTTGAGGATAGCAGCTTGAGGTTACATTAGCTGCTACTGAAGTGTCTGTGGCTGAGTTGCATTGTTGGTAATGTAATCACCATGGTTTCTGCATGAAAGAAGACTGAGTGGAATAAAAAGGGCAATATCTGTGGTCCTCCCACATTGACGTTGATCCTTTCTTTTTGTATATGTAAAACATTTTATAGCTAGGTGATGCCACTGGTGTGTGAATTGTTCAACCCCCCCCCCCCAGGGTTTACTCATGAGGTGGACTGAGGTCAGATCAGGACACTTAAATGGTCTTGATGACCCTCTATTCAGCTTCTATTCAAATTCTGCTGGTCTTGTATGTATTTTGTATATATTTAAAAATGATCATCAGTCTCACTAGAGGATTTGATGTTGGTGGGTGTCACATTAAAACTGTCTGACTAATGATTTAAGAAGCATCCGCATCTGTCTGCATTTACCCTCAGACACAACTTCCTAGAAACCTTGTTCTCACACACACACACACACACACACACACACACACACACACACACACACAGACACACACGAGGCATGATGCACTCATGCAGTACTCTTATCTTTACTGTGAATCATTCACTGATGTAATGAGTGTTGCATTTTTGAGGAATCATCTTGCATGGTGCTGTGTTTGGAAATCCCTAATGATGTGTGTGACTCACATGACTCTGTGTGTGTGTGTGTGTGTGTGTGTGGTCGTGACCATGCAGGTGTTTTCTCTTTGTGTATATGTTTGTGTGTCCTAGGTCGCTGTGATGTCATTTTCTCCTTCCCAGCAGTGTTGTATTGTTCTCTTGTCCACCTGTTGGAGCTGTGCCCTGAGCCACGGGGGGGGGGTGGAACCACTTACTCACTTTCACAGCCAGCGCCTCGCATCACTTCACAGTCACATCGTGACACACACACCGGGCTGGATTATTTACTGCCTCCATTCAGTGCACAGTTATTCCTTTGAACAGCCTTTAGACTAGTGAGAAGTCACCAAGTACATTTACTCAATTACTGCAGCTAATTACAGTTACTTGTACTTGAGTGTTTTTATTTAACTCTGCTTTAAACTTCAACTCTAATGCATTTAACAGGAAATTATTGTACTTTTCCGTCCAATGTTTGGTTGTATTTCAAATTAAGATTTGACATTAAAAACCTACGATCAACCTTTTACCATGTAAAGGGTACTTTACTTTACTTCTTCATCTTAATTGACATTCCAACCATGTCCATATAAAAATACGTAGGGTAGAATAAAGTATTGTTCCTCATAAAACATTTAAAGTGCCTAATGTTTCCATGAATCATCTCATAATACTTCAGATTTATCTTGTCACCACTAAAAGAAACTGCGTAACAGCATTTAAGTAGGTGAAACTACCTCCACCTGCATCAGCAACAATAAGTGCCAAGTACTTTTCTTTTTGATTTTAAGCACATTTTGCTGATCCTTTACTTAAGTTCACTTGGAAAACAGACCCTTTAGCTGCATTGTAACATTTTTACATCATCATACTGGTCCTTAAAGGTTTTGAGTACTTTCTCCACCACTTTCCCTAAAGGAACAAGTGTATAATAGTTAATTCTCCCATTTTTTTTTCTTTCCCTGTCCTTATTTCACCCTTTGTCTATTTATTCTGTTGTTCTTTGTCCATCTGTCTGTTTTTGTGCTCTTCCCTGTCCTCCTTTTAGCCCTGATAGAAATCATAGTACTTTCCTGAAATAGCATGTTGAGTAATGTCTGGTTCTTTTTGGATCGGTTCCTTTCTTCTTCTTTTTTTTTTTCCTCCAGTCGTCCCCCTTTCGTTGCCGAGTCCACTGACATTTTTACATCAGACACTGCTGGCCTGTGTGTTAAAGCGTAAACAGGTTTGAAGCCAGGTGCCAAATTCCCTTGAACCACGACCGCACCACCCCTCCCTTCATTTTTCCTGCTTTCACCAGAAGGATTTTATTGAATTTTGGAAATTTAATCAGAGTGAAATCTTCCTTCTCTTCCTCTGAAAATGCATGTCATAATAACGGCTCAGTGGCAGTATATAACTGTGTGTGTGTAAAGGGGTGTGGTGAATGGCTGCAGTCTCAGTCAGCAAAGAAAGGAGGGTCAGCCACCTGATCTGCAGCCTGGCTGTTGACACATGGCTTCCATTTCCCCCTAAGTATCCAGATCTGCCAGCCTCATGAGAACATCCTGTAGTGTGAATGGGAGGAACACATGCTGCTGTGCTCTGTTCAAGCGTGGCCTCACAGCTTTGTCTTGGACTCTGCTTGTTGAACTCTTGGTGCCACTTGAAGAGGATTGTTTTTTAAGCCCATCGGAGCGCACGCAGAACAGATCTAACTTCAAAATAATTTCCTGTTGCCATTATTGCCAATTAAAAGTCTAAAATCCACTTAAACTTTGCACATGCAGGTCCTGATGTTGATGTTTGTCTCCTCAGCACAGAGCAGTCAAATGCTGCTGTTGTGAATCTGAACTGAGGCTGACGTCTGTGTAAAGCTGTGAAAAGAAATGATGCGGTGACCATGGTAACCATCTTGTCATAGTGACCATCACCTGTTTGTGAGGTGCACTTTTAAATCGATTGATTGATTGATTGATCAATCAATTGATTTAATATTGGATAGAATAATCAGTTCTTTAAAAAAAAAAAAATCACTTACCAACCCAAATCATTGTGTATATTTTGAGGAATTGTGTCTTTTTACATGTATTACAACTTACAAGTCTTCACACATGAAAAACAACAGATAATTTTGTTAGTTTTAAATTATAGATATTTTGAAATCATCATTCATTTGCACGTTACACATTTCTTATGTAAACAGATGATCATCACTTTATGATTCCAAGTGTAACTTGAATCTCCTTTCTAAATGAACTTAATGCCACAGTCTCATCCCATAAATAACAGTTTATTTTTGCATGAGATCCAAGTTTGGAATGAAAATATGTGTAAGTGAGTTGTGATCAGTCTTTTTTTTTTTTTTTTTATAATCAGTCATATATTTTGTAGGTAAAGTTATTGGTGCACTAAGATATTTTATTGTGTGTACAGTAGGCTATTTTATTTTTTTTTTATTCGGTGTAGTAATGGAAAACGTGGGAACATGAAAGCATCGCCCATGCGAGCGTGTCATGTTTTGACAGACAGAGGGTCTGTATCTGTCTAATTTGATGACATTATGTCACAGCCTGGGGGGGGGGGGGGGAAGTGGACAGTTGTGTTCATTTGTTCAAAACAGAGCCATTAGATAATAGAAGGTTCAGACAAGCATGTGTCATCAGAAGATAAAAAAGATGATGTTATCATTACCCATGTTTATATTACATAGTCTATTTTTTTTAGAATGAGTAAAATCTTTAAGTATTTTTTTTTATCTGTGGTGTGAAGATGGTAAAAAGTCTTGTTGTGTTGCATAATCTGTGCTCTCCCTGCTCCGGCCCTGTTGCAGGCAGGCTGTGCTGGTAGCAGGGAAACTACCGCTTCTGATTTCGGGAGAAGATTAATGTGGGCCCACAGGGAGGGTGGATGTGTTGTGAGCTGATGAGCTGCGTCTCCCACAGACAGTCTGGGAGCTGCTGTTTAGCGCTAACCAGGCTTTACAAAGCAGCGGAAAATCCCCCTAATGCAGAGCCCAGATGTCTGATGGCTGCGGACCATGAAGGAGGCCTCTGTCACACTGAACATGAGTGTTGGGGAGGAGAGAAAGGTGGAGCAGGGTAGAGCTTTATTAGATAATAATGAGTAATCGTTGTCATAGAAAGTTGATGAATGAGCTGGACATCACTTCAGGGTGAGCCTAGTTTAGGCCTTTATCTACTACTATCCCCAGTTTTATTCATTTTACAGCATTTGTCCCTTGTAATATTTTGGTTGACGTAAACAGGAAGTATATTGTTGCCATGGATTCGGTGGGTTACATTGTGGACCCCCCTCTTTTTCCTTTTTAGTCTGTATTTGTTTACCATTTAAAAATATGCAGAGTTAGCACTTCCTTTTTGCAGTGTGCCCCTGGAAGTACAGATAAATGTCTTTGGACTTCTCTGATACTGAAGAAAACTTAAAACCGTGATGATTCTCAGGCAAGTCTGGTGCTATGAGACTCGCCTTTTGTTGTCTTTTTGTTAGTAGATTTATAGACATTTACTTGTGATGGACTTAGCATAAGTTACATGGGTGTTTAAAAATAGATGTATCATGTCTACGTGTTCAGATTTTCCTCGGTTATGACTCAGAAGAAGAGGCTTAAGTACCTTGAGTGTGTCCATGCAGAAGTCAAATTAGTGGACAAACAATTTACTTCCCGTTGTTGTTGTCTGAACGCTGGCATCTGCCTGTTTCCTTTCACCTCATGGTATCCTTGCATCTCAGCTCTCCCTCTGCAACGACTCACAGTTTGTTGCCATTAACTGTTTGCCATAGACAAATAGAGTGTGTAGGTGGGTTGCAAATAGAAGTTAAGTCTTCAAGCAAAAAGGTAGGGAAACTGCTTTTGACATTAGTGTGTTATCAATTTTTTTAGCAGCAGTTTGTGGTTGTCCTTTTCCTGTTTCAACATGACAATGCCCCCCTACGCAAAACTGCCAGCTGCATAAAGACAGCTTTCCCAGTTTGGTGTGGAACAGCCCGACTGACGTGCACAGAGCTCTGACCTCAACCCCACCCAGCACCTTTGGGATCATCTAGAATACCAAATGTGAATCAGACCTTATCATGCAACATCCGTGTTGGACCTGACTAATGCTCTTGTGGCTAAATGGGAGCAAATCCCTGCAGCAGGGTTTCAAACTATGGTGGGAAATCTCTCCAGAAAACAACAGAGGCTGTTGCAGCAGAAGATTAATGCTCATGGTTTTAGGAGCCAACGTTGTAAAATCACTTCTGGTGTCCATACTCTTGGCCATGTTGTGTGTGCAAAGCTCAGTAGTAATGAATATTCAGTATATGATATGAATGGTATTGAATCACGTCCTGATGATTAACCAGCAACAGTTACGTTGTGTTTGCTTTGGTGCTGTTTATGCAAACATCTGACTTCTGAGAGCATATTAGATCAGTTTTGCCTTTCAGACCTTAGGTCAATGACTTGATCTCTGTGAACTGACGTTAAATCACTGCTGTTGTTGTTTTCCCTTTATCCATTCAGAGCTATTATCATTGCATCCATCTGCCAAACAGCCTAATCCAGCAGTTTCAGGACGCTACTTAGCTTTCTTATCCTCAGTGAATTTATGTTCCTGTGTGTGACTCAGAACGCTTGACCCCTTTTAACAGCAGGAGGTGGAGAATAATTCAATTATGCAAGAATAGACAAAAATGGACATTACTGGGAAATAATTGTGGTGTTAGATTTGCTGAATGTGTCATTAGCTTTATATTGCAACATTTCAGAAAGAATAGTTAACTCCAACCACACAATATTAAGTGTGTATAAGTATCTGTTGTCCTAAAAGAATCAGGGCTGCAAGTGGTGAATATTTTCTAGGTTCAGAAAAATAGTAAACAAATTTAGGGCATGACTTTCTAAAACCAAAATATATTCAGTTTACTATCAGAAAGGCATCAAAACCTCACATTGATTGTGAAGGTGGAACCAGGAGGTGTTGGAAAACAATTATTCAAGAATCAAAAATGGTGTCAGATTGAATTTTTTTTTTGTCCATCAAGAATCCATCCATCATCTACATCACTTATTTGTGCTGGGTCTCAGGGGACGGAGCCAATCCCAGCTGACAGTTGTGAGAGTGGGGCACACCCTGCGCAGGTTGCCTGTCCATCACAGAGCCGACATAAAGAAACAATCATTCACGCCTGCAGGCAATTTTAGAGTCACCGGTTAACCTAAATGTGCATTTCTTTAGACTGTGGGAAGAAGCCAGAGAACATGGAAGGGAGGTCGTGCAGGCACAGGGAGAACATGGGAACTGCACAGAGAACGGCCCCCATCAACAAATCATTTCATCTCTGAAATGTATCTGCTGAATCATCACAGCAGCGACTCCAGCTGTGCAGATGTTGCTCAATAAGAACATCAGTTTTTTGTTTTTTTTTTTAAAAAAAAGACAAGATGTCCTTTACCCAGCAGGCACGGGGATAAGCCCCGAAGCATACTGCTATTACTCTAAACAAGAGCAGTGATGGTAATGAAGTCGCAGATAAAAGTGGAACAACCACAGATTATCTCCCTAGCCTTCATAATTCCTAGACTCTGACCCTGAAGTTCATAGACGTAATGATGACAACATGTGACGACACAGCTCACGGAAATATGGCCCACGGGTTGAACCATACAGCACCGATATAGGACACAGCACGCACACATCTCTTATTATCAGACTCATTAATAGGACTGATATAAAAGAAGACACGAACAAACATAGCATCTAAATCCAAACAAACTTAAAACTAGTCTTGAAATTCAGATTTTTACTGAACAATACAATACTCCTTATGGTAAAATGCTGTTATGCTTACATTTTTGTGACAAATGTGAGCGTGAAGTGGAGGCAGGCAATTGTATGAAATGTCATAATGACAGCAGCGTCTCCAGCCCCAGGGTAGAGAGAGTGAGGGTGGCATTTTCACAACTTTGTTTGAGTCGCATTTGCGTTTTAATCCTTTTCTCCAGTTTTTCTTTTTTCAGGGGAGAGGGGAGGAGGAATGTTGGTTGAGAAAATGTCATAAATTGGTCACACTCCTCCCTGGGTTAACCATAAAAAAAAGACCCACCCAAAGAAGACTGGAGTCAGTGGTTGTGCTTGGCTTTGCTCTGTAGTTGACATCTGAAGGGAGTGTGTACATGCATTTGGTTTGTGCACCAGTGTGTGTGTGTGTGTGTGTGTGTGGCATTAGGTTTCCTCAGGTATTTTTAGGGCAGACGAGGATGGTGGAGTATTTTTCCCTTCTGTTTTTGTGTAAAACAAATCTTTGACGACATATTTTAATTTTTTTTTTTATTTTAATTTTTTAAGTGCACAGCTGTGTCTGAATGAGTGTGTGTCTGTTTCTGAATGAGATTAAGTGCGAGGTGGAGGAAGTCGAGATGTGCTGGAACCAGTTTTACTAAATACCATAGTGAGACATTCTGATGGTAACAATTGTATTACAGTCATTACTGTGATTTATGGTGCAGCTCCTGCTTTCATTAGCAGCTTTATTCTGATTAGTTATGAAGGAGTGATTGTTTCTACTGAGGCAGTAACGATTCCCAGAGAAACTGGATTAACTTGATTAATAAAACTCATTGAGATGAGAACAGCTACCAGTGCTTGAAATTTAATTATCACTATGAACATGGTTAATTTAACTCTCTGAAATATCAACCAGCATATTTTCCTAGACGCGTGTGCATCTGTAACTCTGAGCAAGTCCTGCCACTTGAGAAAGTCTTATAGTTGGATGGGTGAGATCAAAACTCAGTGACTGTGACTGTGAAAGAGCCAAAAAATCACGTCACATTGGTTTTGAAACCTTGAGTTTGTTATCTGCTCGGCGCTATCTTGGTCTTTGGTCTTTGATCCAAGTGAGGGCCATCAGTAAAGCTTCAGTGCTGTAGAAGGCCTTGGTGTAATTATTAAACACTACATCTATTGAATAAGTGCAGGAGATTGTGTAAGAGAGAGCAACAACATAAGTATTCGTCAGAAACACTAGTGTTTTAGGAAGATACGTTTTCAAGGGCTTCCTGATGATAGAGAGGGATGCCGCTGCGCTGATAGAGTTCAGGAGCTCGTTCCACCATCAGAGAACCATGGATTAGATTAGTCTGAACTGCAGTTGGCTTTTTTTGCATGGATGTCACTGCTGGATGACTTTCCTTAGAGGAACAGTAGAGCATGGGGCTGTAGATGGAGTCTAAGTAGATGGTGCAGACCCAGAAGTCTCTCTAAAGGCAGCATCAGTGACTTGAATTTGATTCGGCGACAATGAGAAGCCAGTGTAGGGCTCTGAGTTGTGGAGTGACGTGTCCCTTGTGCTTTTTAGTGTGTTTGATGTTGGTTTGGTTAAATGGCAGGTGTAGTAATCTTACTGTATTTCAACAGTAATAGTTTTATTTCAGGAAAGTTTGACGACTAATTACTTTATTACCTTTTACTGTGATGTTTTGGGCCTCAATAATCACAGCATCAAAATTAGACATGAGGTGGGAGACTGACTCCACACAAGTCATCAGATACAGTGTGTATGATCTTTCTTCCTCTCTTTCACGTCATCCAGACTCCACCTCCTCTTTCTGTCTCTCATTTCCTGGCAGCTCTTGGGAGGGGTGATTTTTGGACAGAGATCACAAAGCTGCAGGTCAGAGCAGTTTAGACACACTTCCCTTAACAGCTGGACACAGAGAGATGAAGAGGAACGTTGATGATGATGATGATGAGTTGGCCTGGGAGACCTGAGGATTTATCTGCTGTTAATCTTCCTTCCAGTCACATAGCTCACTGCCCAATTAGTCTTAAAAATTAAACAAAGAAAACAGACAGATGACCATGTTACCAAATTTAAATCTGACTCAGTTCCCTTGAATCTATAAATAGCTTCTCTGTGAGATTGTTGTGGTCCACGAGGTTCTGTAATCTGTTTCCTGTGTGTCATTTAAATCCTTCTAAATGAGAGTGGGACAGATGGATCAGTCCAACCCTGTATCTCTGTTGACACGCTCCAGCTGATCTCTTCTCTTCTCTTCTCTTCTCTTCTCTTCTCTTCTCTTCTCTTCTCTTCTCTTCTCTTCTCTTCTCTTCTCTTCTCTTCTCCTCTGTTATTGGTTTCGTTGTGGTTTGTTTATACGGTGTGTAATGTTTTGCTTTTGGGTGGGAAAAATGAAAACCACAGTGCCACACTGACACACCCAATAAAAGTTTATACAGATATCCTCTTGATGTACGTTTGAATAAAAAGTGACTGAAAGTATTTATTTTACCTGAACAACATCTGCTAATCTTAATATTTAGTGATATCTTTGTAATAATTATTGGGAAAAGTCATAGTCATCCCCACAGGAGACAGAAGTCTGCACCTGTCCTCTTGTTCAAGACTGCGTTTTTTAAATTAGCTTCAGTGGCACATGCCTTAATCTTGACTCAGCTTTATTTATATGTTGTTTAAACTCATTTTACGAGCATTTCAGTTAGTGAAACCTCAGTCAGATATTTATAAAGCCTCTCAACACTTTTTGTTGATCAAGTATTTCACGCATATGTGTAATTATTAATCTTTATTGTGAAACATTAACAATCATTTATTATCCTGCCTCAAATGAGGTTAATAAAAACCAAGCTTAAGTGTTGTAGTAAGGTGTTGGGTCATCACATGTCTCCAGAACAGCTTCAGTCCTGAGCAAAGTTTCTCCAAGTCTGCAAGTGGACTTGAACACCGTCCCTCCAAAAGATAGTCCATCATATCCCTGCAGTCTAAAATCTCAGATTCAGATGGGTTGAAATGTGGTGACTGGAGGTTATGGTATATATGGATTTTATTCAATTTCTTACTGATCTGTCCACCAGTATATAGTACATTATCTTAATTTAGAGATGGTATAACCCAGTAAAAATACAGATCTAGAGAATTAAAGGTCTGATAAATCATGTTTTTTTATTAGCCCTTTTCCAGACTGGAACCAGCTCAGTGTCCATTATGTAAAATACCTGTACATCTACTCATGATGGAGAACAGGCAGCATCACCTTCCCTCTGTGTAAAACCCAGCTGGGATCTCAGATGCACCCCTCCCTCCCATCGTGTAAACCATTGTTAACAATCCCCCAGAGGCCACCGTACATGTCGGCGAGTGGGCAGCTCGCTGTGTTGGCCCATGCAGAGGGAGACGCAGGGCCCGTCTCAGACAAAGACCTCCGATTGACGTCTGAACAATGGAGCGGGCACACAGCAGCCTCCTGCCTGAGGAGAGGGAGGACACAATGGGTCTTTTTCTGTAGCACTGAGGGAGAAGAGCCATCATGTTAGATGTTAGCTTAGCTCCTTACACTGTAGAAATGATAGTGAACCTACTTATTCTTTGCAGTTTGTCGTCTACAATGGTTGAGATCATTTATTTAATTATTATTCTTGTTCCATATAGTTTTGATTACGGCAGGAACTCACAATAATGTTTATTAATGATTAATCAGCAGATTATTGTCTTAATTATTGGATATAATATTCAAAAATGCCCAAATGTCTTCTGCTTCTAGTCCAGAACCTATATTCAGTTTATCACCACATAATGCAAACAAAAGGCAAATTCTCGCAATTCACCTGCACTAAGGGAATTTTTGGCATTTTTTTTCATGCAAAGTTACTTTAAGAGATGTGTCTCTTAAAGTGACTCACCTGGTAGAGCCTGTACCATAAAGGCTTGGTCCTAACCACAGCAGACTCTCTCTCTCTGCCTCACTTTCCCGTCTGGCCTTCAGAATAAAGGCAAAAAAATGCATTATCGTCACATAGTAATGCAGTGTAGACTCAGTCTTCACTGAAGTTGTCATTGTTGCATTAGTTGGTTTCAAGAGTTTAGCTACTTGTTTTTCACACTATATATATATATATATATATATATATATATATAAATGGAGTCTGACTGAATGGTAGGAAAAATGCAAATTTCTCATGCGTGGTCATATCATTTGTTAAATGATGAGCTTCTCTGGTCGTCCCACCCTGTCCAGGACACGTGAGCACATCCTGAGTCACTGTCGCCCTGTTGTGGTGGCTTGTGAAAGACACTGAATACTCACATGCAAATCTGAACACACCAGGATGACCTTATCCTTATGTGTTCTTATACAGTAATGTGTCCTCTTGTTTGTTTTTTTTCCCCCCTGTTGTTGGGTGGAGAAATGACCATATATCAGTGTAAGTGACCTTTTGTCCCTGGAAGATGGAAGGAACCTTTTTTTTTTTTTTCCACAGCTTTTTTGCACATTTTACATTGAAGGGTTACATTTTATTTTATCATCAGTCTGTACCTACATGTTTTACTAAGACCATTTCAAAGTTTAGACAAGATAAGGATTAAAAAGGCCAAGGCTCACATGCCTATAAGAAGTTGAGGTTTTGAAAACACTGATAAAGAGAGTGTCATGGCCGTCTGTCAGCAGCTACACCATTAATGTTTTGGTTGATGCCCAAGGCCTTTCATGCTAACAACCATTGTGCTCATTACAACAGACTGTGCAACTTTGTGCTTCAAACACTCGACCTGATAATATCTCAAGGTCTGGCAAGTCTTAAAAAGATTATGAATTGCTTCAAACCCACAAGCACAAATACTTAACGTAGACCTATGAGGAACAGCTGTGAAGAAAGGGATCATTCTTCTGTGGAGGGAAACTGGGATCCTGGTCCTCTTGGAGAGGAAGGAAGTGAGGCAAGCGGCCTCGGGCAGAGAGACAGAGAGATTTTGTGAGGGAGAGAGAGAAGGGCACTGAAAGGGAGAACGAGTCGCAAAAGTATGTGGCCACCTGAACATTACACCCACATGTGATAGTTCAACATCCTGTTTCAAAACTGTGGGCATTAATCTGCTGCTATCAAACTCCACACTTCAGGTTTCAAGCTTTCTACCAGATTTTAGACCCTGGCTGCAGGAATCTGTTTCCATTCAGCTCCATTTATTCAAAATTCAGTCAGGCACCAAACCTGCCAGTATCCCCTGATCCATCTGACTGTAAAAGCACAATTCATTTAAACATAGAAGAATCATTTAAAGCTGCGATGTACAAGCTCTGGAAATCAAGCTAGTGCTAGCACGAGACTGGACTCGTGCTTCTTGCACCCCTTCATCTCCCTGCTCCGTTACGCTCTGCCCAGCCCTTCACCTGCATCCTTATTGCATTTGATGCCTCAGCTAATGCAAGAACTGCGAGTTTGCCAGTGCATGAGCCGCAGAGACGCCTTTCAAATCCTAGTGTGAAGCCTATGAGAGGAGTAGTAGAACAGAAGCACGTTCACATATAAATTGACAGTTGCTGAAATGTGCCGTTTTTGGATTGTTTAAAGGTTTGAGGAACCACAGCAACATCTGCTGAGAGTTTTGGATCATATTTAACTTTCTCAGTATTTATAAAAAGATACAAACTGTAGCTTTAAATAGTTCATAGGGGGTGAAACTTGCCTGTTTACATTTTATTAAAGTTTAATTGAGGGTGTGGCTGCTTTGACACATGGTTAATCTGGTATGCACCAAAGTCTTGACTTCACACAAGCCCCACCTCTTTGCTAATATTTGTATTAGTGGGAAGTCCGGCACTGCCAAGATGGCGACAGGAGAACAGCCGTCTCTGTCCCTCAAAACTACAGATACCTATGGGTGACGTCACAGGGGCTACGTCCGTCTTTGTTTACAGTCCGTGGTCACAACATACCCTAAATGAAGCATTGCTGTGCTACTGAAATGCTGTGGCCTGCAAATCATATTCTCCCCATGTAAAGGAACATTTTTGTTTGGTATCAGCCCCTGGAAACATCATGTTATAATTTAATTTTTTAAAATAATTCTTTTTTTTTTTTTTTTTTTTTTTTTGTTAGAAATACAAAAGTAACCACCTAACTGAAATTGTGACTCACATTGCAGTTGCAAAATCTTCTTGTGGGCACCTTCCCAGCTCCCCATAGGCCACAAGGTGCCACTTAGTGAAGCTGTGTCCTTCAGAACCAAACTGTGAGAACCTGACTCTATGCACAGAGACAGGAAGAGGGCCTTCCCCAAAGTTGGAAGCTTGCTATTGTCTGAAATGTCTGAAGTGTAAACACATAGAACATTTGATGATGACTGATGCTGGTGGAACCAACCCCTGACATATTAGTGGTTTCTAGAGACGACTTCTTCGAACTGATAAGTGTGGAAAAACGTACCTGTTATCAGTGTAAAACTAAGTGGACGGATGGGAAACATGAAGTCAGTATCATAATATTTACAGCCTGTTAACTTGTCAATATGAAATTAACTTACTGGCTAATATTCAGCTTCTGATAAAGTAAAAAGTCAAACTGTGAATTCTTTTAGTTACTTGGTTTCCTTCCTGTATTATGTCACTGTATCTAAGACAAACTCTGCGTTCAGCCACACTTCATTTAATTTTAATCTGACATGACAGTAACTGAGGCGATTATAAAAAACAAACCATCTTTTAGGTGTCTTGTTGGCTCTTGTTTTTAAATATGTTTTATTGAGCCACAGAACATCATACATACAGTAAATGGTTGCACCAGTTCTCATTTTCACAATGGAAAACTATTATAAAATTGTATTGATATACATTCATATAAACATATGATAGGATGGCATAAGGATTGTCCTTTTGATTTGAACATTATCCAAGGTGATTGAAAGAAAAATAAAATAAAGGAATAAAATACTAATAAATGAGTACACAATAACTAAATACTTACATTAATTAAAAAAATCAGCTTATTTGTTGATGTGATTTGTTGTGATTCTTTGATGCCTTGTTCTTCAGAGAATTTAAACGTTTTGTTTGAAACATTAAAAACACAAAACTCTAAGATGATACTTTAGATGTTTAAAGGAATAGATCAACATTTTTGGAAATGCACCTATTTGCTCTAATCCAAAGATTTATAGGACATTGATTCTGCTTTCCTAACTTGCTGTCTGACGTGAGAATGGTGTCAATCTAATCTAAATCTTCACCATTAAGTGGATACGTGTATTTCCCAAATGTGAAACGGTTTGTAATGAGAATTGTATCTAACTCATGATGGTGAGATAGAAATCCTACATTTTTGATATTTAGTATTAGTTCACACTCCTAAAATACTGTTTTCTGTGTCCTCAGGTTTGAGAAGGGAAGGATCTACACTTACATCGGAGAAGTGGTGGTGTCCGTCAATCCGTACCGTGCCATGAACATCTACGGCCGCGACACCGTGGAGCAGTACAAGGGCCGTGAGCTGTATGAGAGGCCGCCGCACCTCTTCGCCATCGCTGATGCTGCTTATAAAGCCATGAAGAGGAGGAACAAAGACACTTGTATTGTCATCTCAGGTAACATGGGAAGCCCCAACCCACCCCCACCCACATGAGCTAGACAAAAAGCTTGTCTGGGTTCGTTGTATATTTCTGAGAAATTTTTGTTCTGTTTACCTTCTTGAAAAATCCTTCTGTAATAATCCTCAGATATTTTCTGTCCCCGGGGAAGTTCCTCTGAAGGAGAAAAATATTGACTTAACCTCCATTCACTTGAAAATAATACAAACAATCCATCTTCACTTCCACTGAAAGAAAAATGTTTCATGAGGTCACAAGCTGTGTGGAGAAAGTGCACATAGGATGAAGCACCACTCGGTGGTCACAGGGGGAACTGAGCCCCTCTGAATCCTGATATACCAAGACAGAAATACAGTTTGCTCCAATGATGTCACTAAAAGATAGAAATTGTAAAATGTTTTTAGCTACAACAATAAAGATTTTGAAATAAAAATGAAAGAGAAAAGCAGCAGCTCAGGCTTTGATTATGGATCTTAGCCAACAATAATGCAACAGTTTTAATGACACAAATACAAAAAAAAGCTAACTTTTGATTTAAAAGTTTTCAGTCTGTTTTAAAATGTTCACTTATTTAAACCATTTGAGGTCTGTGGCTTGAATTTGCCAGGCTCCAAAATTATAGATGCTAAAAATATTTATGTTATTTTTAATGACTCTTTGCACTGCACTGTGTTTTTTGTTGCAGGGGAAAGTGGAGCAGGAAAGACAGAAGCCAGCAAGTATATAATGCAGTACATTGCTGCTATCACCAATCCTAATCAGAGGGCTGAAGTTGAAAGGTGAGCTGTTCTATTAAACACACACAGGTGGAGTTTGGTGACTAAACTTTTTCCTGTGGTTTTCTGGACTGCTGCTTACAGATGTGTTTTGAATATTCAAATTAGACAAACACAGGATATTTTAATGTTAACTGAGTTAAAGCTGAACGACAGAGTCAACTATACAAATGTTGTAATGCATAATGATAATAAAGTGTTAACAGGTGACACTTGGGTGTGTGGTTTTCTACCAGCACACTGGAGTTGGAAGTTAGTCATCACATTTCAGGAATAAATACTCGCAGCAGCGAAAGGGTAATTGTTTTGTAAATAAAATGCTGGTCGGAGATAAAGATGAGAGAAAAGGTTTTACAAGGTCGACCTTGTAGTTACAAACCCCATTGCTGTCTGCAGGTATTATGAAACACACATCCCCCTTTTCTGTAATTACATACAACCTAAGCAAAAGATAGCGAATGCGAAAGAGAGGAGTAGAATTCAGGTCATTGCGAACTGATGTGAGTCACAGGCCAATTTTTATTCTGTCTCAGTGTGACAGAACAGGTCTGGTCTATATTTAAGCATTTTATATTATCAATTATCTGCATCTATAGTATTCAACCACTGCAGTGTCAGATTTCACCACATAACCACTTTTAAAATGGTTGAAGCTCACTTCTGAGTCCTGGCTGCACAATTTCTAACACTTCACTTTGCTGTGTTGCTTTTCCCAACAAGCTGTAATCAAGAGATATTTAGATTAGATAACGTCGTGGATGGTGTTTTTAGTCCTCAAGTCACAAAACAAATTCTATAAAGCTTATTTTTTCCAAAAAAGGGTGAGCATCAGAAAAATAAGAGATAAACATGGACTTTTTTTTTTTTTTTTGTGGAATTGGTTTGTAAATATTCAACTTTCTTTATAAAAAAAAAGATATTACAAAATAAGCTTTAAATGATGAAGTTACACTGATGTGAACAAGAACAGCACTGCAACAGCAAATAGACATTGTGAACCATGAGGCAGACCAGACTTATTATTATTACTTATATTATTGTAGAGTTACAATCTTGTGTGTCACCTGTGTCGCTTCAGTATTGGTCCTGTCATATTTTAGGTGTCAGAGGAAATATTTTTACCTGTAAACTCCGGCTGTGCCAAGACAAGGCGCTTTGTTTGGTCAGGATTTGACTCTTCTCTCACATCGTTCTCTGTATCAGTTCATTTTTCGGCTGCCGCAGAAGATTTGAAGCGGATAGACTTTTTATCTTGGGATTATGGCACGTCTGAGTCTACAGATGCCATCCTTTATCGCACGCACCCGTCACGGTTGTGCGTCATTCCTTCAACCTGGTTGCACTTAGTTGATCCTCCTTATCATTTAAAATTCACCTTGTCTTCCCACAGGGTGAAAAACATGCTGCTTAAATCCAACTGCGTCTTGGAGGCCTTCGGAAACGCCAAGACCAACCGCAACGACAACTCCAGCCGCTTTGGCAAGTACATGGACATAAACTTCGACTTCAAGGGAGATCCCATCGGAGGTCACATCAACAACTACCTGCTGGAAAAGGTAAAGACGCATCAACAAGAGGCGCCTCAGAGATGAAATGAAGGCTTGTGATTTGATTTGTACAATAAAACCCTTACAGATCCCAGACAGATAAAGTTTCTTAGATTACTTTTCTTTGACTTTTCTTTGACATCATTGACTGAACTGTGGATATATAGATGTGCAGTTTGTGACAATCTGTGAAAGTGGCTGTAAGTCAGTTGTGTGACTGTTTGACTGTTTGTTTCCCAACAGTCCAGGGTGATTTTCCAGCAGGAAGGAGAGAGGAGCTTTCACTCATTCTACCAGGTAAATTTGTGTTTTTGTGTGTAGCTGTGTGTGTGCATGTGTAGATATTATGTGTGCATGCAAACATTTATTTTGTTTGTTAAGCACATGAGAGACTGACCTTCCTGGTAGGAATATGAGTCTATGCCATCATGAACAGGCCTTTTGTCCCTGTGTGTAGGAGTGTTGTGTGTTCAACATGAGGCCACACTTGTATAAGATTTTTCACTGTGAGAGAGCAGAGAGAGCGTTTCCATAGATGTTCCATACATAACATGCCTGCTGGTGACTTCGTGTACATTAGAGGAGAACAGGGTTGGTTCTCGGTTGTCACAAGTTATTGTTGCTTGTGTTGTTCTTGCATCTGTTTTTTTTCCCCTGTTTATATTATCTCAATGCAGGAGATGATGATTCCTCAATTTCTTATATTTTTCCCATGAAAATAACACAGGGACAACCAACAACAGGGTGTGACTACCAACCCCGCCACAGGGATGGTTGTCACAGGAGCACAGTCCACCTTTTTTAAACAGAATAAGCTTAATAAGGGAAGTGAGGGCACTGCATTTCTACCTTACATCTTTCCACTGCAGATTGAAAGAGAATCTATGGAGGAGACAGTTTTGAGGGATTGTTTTTCACCGGATCACAGTCTGTGCAGTGATGCAATTGTGTTGCATGTAGTGTTGCAAATGAAGTATGTGTGTGTTTTTTGCTCCTCCACCAGCTGCTCAGAGGGGCTCCAGATTCCTTGCTACGCTCTCTTCATATCCAGAAGGACCCGACAGCCTACAACTACATCAAAGTTGGAGGCCAGATTAAGGTACACTTAATAAATCTGCACACACAGAAACATTTATCAAAGTATGTGAGTATGAAAGTTTGTTTGCTGAGGGATGACCACAATCAAAAACAACACAAGTTTAAACTTTTAGAAACAAACCACACAACTCACTGGTGTAAAGTGTATTGTGATCAAAAATTCTGACTTATTCCACTGTATGTGAGAGTGGGTACTCTGCTGCTGAGCTCTGCTGTCTTCGCATGAGTTTTAATGAGTAGGAACAAAACAACAAACAGCCTGATGTCATGGAACATGATATGTCCAACCAGCTGAGGTGGTGGTTTGTACACTGTGTGCCCCGCCTGCTCTTATTTTTATAGCCAGACATCACACATCAGCACAAGTTTGTAATTTAATTGCATGGGTATTTGATATAAACTGGAAAAGAAAGGAAAAGGCTGGTCTGGTTTTTGAAAGCTAAAACATAGAAGAAGTGATTAGTCCCAGTAACTTAAATATTGTGACCTTTCAGTAATTTGTTATTATCTCTTATTTCCTCTCTCTCTTTCTCCAGTCTTGCATCAATGATGGGGCTGACTTCAAAGCTGTAGCCGACGCCATGAAAGTGATCGGTTTCACGGGGGACGAGGTTCAGACCGTTTACAAGATCCTGGCCACCATCCTACATCTGGTAATACCCAATAATACCAAATCCCTGCTCATCCCTTACTCCAGCTGTTCGCCTGTATGGGAGTTCTGTGTCCAGATTTCAGACAGATGTGTGTGAGATTGTGGCAGTGCAAACCAATATCTTTGAAAATCCGTCTGTTTCTTCATAGATTTAGTTATTTATCACTGTGTAGTGTGAAGTGTCCAGTGCAAGAACATCTTGCTATTAATCCTATTTTATGGGCCCCTAGTTTTCCGAATAATTTATGTTATTTGGTGCTAATTATAGGGAAAATGGAAGCAGTTCTTTGAGTTTACTTTGTAGTACTTTGTAAGTAGGTGTTGATTTCCAGAGGCATTTCCTTGAAAAAGCTTCCTAATTTACACCCAAATAAACAGTCATTCATTATTCATTCATTAGAGTACACTTTATTTTTCATTAATGCTGAATTGTGTGTTTACCGGGAGACAAATTTTCCATTTTAACAGCAGAACTGCCGTGCATTGAATCAAAGACTCTCTGTGGTTAGCAATAATTAGAATGAAAGCTAATTAACTGGGAGTTTACCAGTTTAAGACTGTCTCTATTTGCCCTGTTACCAATTAAGAGTTAGTGCGTCCAAAAGAACCTGTTATTGTGAGAAATCCACTTATTTGCATTCTCATTTGCATGAAAAAATTGTTAGGCTAATGTCTATACGCTAATATGAGGCCTAGACCTAGCAGGCTGTTAACCTACCTACATGTCCAAATTTTGCTGATTGACATATTATGTCTTGTTTTTTTTTTTTAATGGCTACACAAACAGTAAAGTAAAAGCATGCAAATTGTGGTTTTATAGGACGTTGTGTGCAGGGCTAAGCTAATTGCCCAGGTAATGCACAGACTTGCTCTGAGTCTTCTCATCTAACTCCAAACTTTTCCTTTCGCCGAACCAAAACCAAATGCACTCAGGAATCTGTCCTCTCTCTCCAGGGGAACCTGACGTTCGGGGTGGACGGTGATGTGACCTTGATAGAGAACACAAAGCTGGTGTCTGTGCTCAGGGATCTGCTGTCCACCAAGGAGGAGAACGTGGAGAAGGCCCTGCTCTACCGCACCGTGGCCACCGGTCGAGATGTCATTGAAAAACAGCATACGGCACAAGAGGCCAGCTATGGACGGGACGCCCTGGCCAAGGTTGTTGCAGAAAAATGACATGGCTGTTTGTTGTTTGTGAGCTGCAGAGAGAAAAAAAGAAAAAAGAATGAGCAACAGTGTCCTGCTGATCGTTGGAGAGAGTTGTGACATTTCACTTAGTGCTTGGTAATATTTTTACTGAGATTCACGCTAATTCACACGAGCATGAGTCACAATGTTGTGACTTCAGACAGAGGCTGGTGACTGTGGAGGAAGCAATGTATGTAGGCAGCTTCAAGACCAGCAGCTTTGGACTGTGAACCAAAGTCCGACTCACTGATAATTTGACATTTAACTTCCAGCTATTCCTCTGTATCTGTGTGGTAGACTGCTCTGTGCCCTTTAGCAAGGTGTGCCCCCACCAGCTTGCAGCTAAATCGGTCTACACATCTTACATGACATGCTTTGTCGTCCTCAGGCCATGTACGAGCGTCTGTTCTGCTGGATTGTGGGACGGATCAATGACATCATCGAGGTGAAAAACTATGATGCCAGAGTCCACGGGAAGAACACGGTCATCGGGGTGCTGGACATCTACGGCTTTGAGATTTTCCAGAACAACAGGTTTGAATGAGACAAATCAATTTGAAGAACCCACAAATATGCATCTGCATATGAAATATTTCATTTTTGTGTTGTGCGAGGATTACAACTGTCGGCTGTTGGCTTAAGAGCCATTAATGTATCTGTATACATTCATAACTCAACATTAACATGACGCTCAATCCCCCCTGTTTCTTTGTGCTGCAGCTTTGAACAATTCTGCATCAACTACTGTAATGAAAAGTTGCAGCAGCTGTTCATCCAGCTGGTGCTAAAGCAGGAACAGGAAGAGTATCAGAGAGAAGGCATCCCCTGGAAACATGTACGAAGGAAATTTTATACAGCTTTACCAATATTTTACAAAAAAGGTACTCTCTTGTGTTGCCTGTTGCATGCCTTTCATCCTCCTCTGTTCTGTGTCCTCTCTCAGATTGATTACTTCAATAACCAGATCATTGTGGACTTGGTTGAGCAGCAGCACAAGGGCATCTTCTCTGTTCTGGATGAGGCCTGTATGAACGTGGGCAAAGTCACAGATGAGGTTTTCCTCCAGGGACTCAATGGCAAGCTGGCCAAACATGCCCACTACACCAGCCGCAAGGTAGGAAACACTAAATATACTGACTATATCTGACTCAGAGCTGCAAAAACCATAGCTACATTTTCTGGTTGTAGCTTCTCCAATAACAGACCTTTTCTGTGACATATTATTTTGACATGGACTAATTCAGAGTACATGACTTTAGCTGTGGAGCTTGGTCTTTGTTAGCTGAGCCACAGCCATTAAACATGGTTCTGTATCACACGTCATCCTCGTTATCATGTTTCCTTTCACTTTTACTGAGTGCACCAGTTTTAATTATTTAAATTTGTAAAGATGGACAAATTACAACGTTAGTGTCTCACTAATAACAAGTTATTGCACCTTGGCGTGATTTGCAAATTAGATTAAACAAGCTCGACCAATAATCAACAAACTTTAATATAAAAGTGAAGCGTTAAGTCTGATTCTGACGCAGGATGTAGCTGTGGTAACCTGAGAACACAAGAGGGCAGATTACACCAGGCTTTAAGTAACCATTACTGCCAGAGGAAGAGGCCGAACATGATCCTGTTTAATAATCAGGAAGGCTTACAATCTAATTCACTCTAATGGTCTGTGAGAGCAGACAATTCATAATCCAATTTAATCTAACATCCACGTTTTGTGTGTGGGATCAGACGGCTCAGACGGTGTGAGAGTCTCTCGACGTCACTGATTTGGGGTTAATGTTTTTCAGTTTCTCTGATGTTTCGCATGTAAAAGCTGTCTGGGGGGCAGCTGATGGTCAGACTTGGTGTTTTCATTTAACAGGCTGCAGTTTTTCTCTGATGACACAAGGGGGCATCAGCTGTCAGAGAAAGAGCGGGCAGGGAGTCTGACTCAACACTTTGCACAAGTGATGTCACTGGCAGCCAATGGGAGTGTATGGAGCTGGTGCTCTGCTGTGGTGGAGGGAGGTGGAGGGGGCTGTGTTTACAAATTTATGAGGAGAACCACGCAGAGACACAGAACTAGGGAGAAGGTGATGCAGTGAAACTGAATGATGACAAGTGGTTGGTAAACATCTGTATATTTCTGGCCAATGCAGATGAATGGAAACACAGGGCGCCAAGTGAGGAACTGTGTCAGGACGTCTATTCAAAGTCTTCCTGGCAGCCACACGTTCCCATGTGATGCAAAGAAAGATTCTTGAGCCAGGCCAATGGGCACTGAACCCTGCAGCCGCTGTCTCCCAGTGAATTAAGTGCACAATGATGAGGAAAGTGAATAAACCAAGGTTGAATCAGGGATGTGATTCTGCTGCAGGGCTTATTGATCGGTGGTGCTCCTCTTCCTCCCATCATCTTGGAGTCGATTTGCCCCCCACCCCCCCGCAGCTCTTGCTGCTGCCCCTCTGCTGCTCTCTGACCTGCTCTGCTGGCAGCCACACATGTGAAATGAAGGCTTTGGAAAGTACAGTGATCCAGCTGTTACTTCCTGGAACCAGTGCTGTCATGAATCAATATTAGCCCGGGATCCTTTCTTCTGTACTGTCTGGAGTCCTGTTGCCAGGCAACATTAACATAATGGAGGAAGTAGTGTGAATTGTTGGGGGTAGATCTCCAGGGCATTTTATTTGGAAGGGATAGCATGTGTGTATTACCATTTATATTAACATTATTCTTTTAAATTAATTTGGCCAGAGTGAATCAGAGATGAGCTTCACGTACTGATGTAACGTCTTTAAAATGAATCAACGCAGATGTATTACAGGAGCAAAAGGGATCAACATTTGCTTCCAAATTCTGATTTAACAAAAGCCTTAGTTAAATCAAACGTACTGCTTGTTGCAAGAACATATGCCTGGAAGTGTATGGACAGAGACGCAGTTGTATCTACTAACACATACTGAAATATTAATGAATAATTCTGTTTTTAAACTTTGACGTCAGACTCTCTGGTCGTGTCTCAGCATCTAAGATGTGCTTATTGTAACCTGTTATTCTGAGAAGACTAACTATGACCTTGTCCTTGTGCAGTTTGGTATAATAGTGCAGGTGAGAGTATGAGATTCAGACTCACGTGTAGGCTCTGTCTCCTTTTTTAAATTGATCTCCTGAGAATGGTTAAAAAAGCAGAGTATATAAAAGCACACGTTCTTATGTATGGGTCTGTTTACTTCATAGTAAATACAACAGAGCTTCATGGTTTGAATGAACCCTTTGCTTCTTTTGACTTATACAAGATCGAGCTCCTTTTCTGTCGTCCATGGTGATGGATAATTGTCGGTTTGATTGATTATCACCCACATAGACATGAGTCATAGAGGTATAGCAGCAGGACTGTCGTGTCGAATTAGACATTTTGTTCTCAGCACCCCTCAGTGGTCAGAGTAATATTTGCAGCCATTAAACTAGGATATTATTTTAACAGAGAATGACTGTATCTGTTATCAATCGATTGATTGATGAGGGTTGGATGCTCAGACTATTTCCTGTAAAACAAACTTGATGAAGCCTGAAGCAAAATATGTTGGTTGCACTTGCACGATGTGAACTCATGAATAATAATAATGGGAGCCTCAGAGCGCTGTCGTTTATCTTTGTTTCACCTCTTAGTTATGTTAATGGGTTATTTATTCATTATTGTTATTTACTATTACTTAGATCCATCTTGTGCTTGCCAGGTGTTGACTTTGTGTTTCAGATATAATAGCTTTGATTTATTTTCTTTATTCTTGCTATTTTCCTGTGGATTTAGATTTAGTTTCTACTTCAGAAGCAGAGAACAACCTTGAGATTAGTGAATTACTTTCAGCCAAAGTAATAAAAGAGGAAAAAAATAGTCTTGCTGTATATTAGTGTGACCAGAAATAGACATCCTAACCCACACTCATGATGCAAATTAGCTCTCGGGGAAGGTTCTGAAAATTTCAAGGCTTTGAGACTATGAAGTGTACACGGGCTCTGCAGACTTTAAAGGACCTCTGTGGCTTTCTAGCCTCGTAGCTCACATCTCTGCGAGTCTGTCTGCCAGAGTAAAAGCGTGGAGGTTGAGAAAAGGGTGAAGTGAGAGTGACGAAGACAAGTACGCAGAAAGAGAATTAAATGTGAAAGAGAATTAAATGTGAGACGAAATGAGAGATGCACATCAATGAGTGCAATGGTTGAGAGTCTAGAACTACAGTACATAGTGTTTGTTGAAGCACAGGTATTAGTGGTGTTTTAAGGCTTCGTCAATCCAGATTTGTATTTTTATATACATTTATATTAAGTTTCCAAGGTGATAAAATGCAGCATCTTCCTTTTCCTGCAGCTTTGATATCAGCCCCTTCAGTTCAGTGTTTCTGCCCCAGCCTCTTGGGAAAGTTTGCAGTGACATTAAATTAAAGAACTTGGTACCAAGACCAAATTCAAGGTTATTATGAACTTTACAGGAAACGAATTGTCTATTTGTAGCTCATTTAGCTTTGTCAACAATTGTTGTGTAACTTGCTCACATCTTAGCCTTGGTCATCGGGCCTCTGTTGAAAAAGCAATGACATAATAATGAGAGATAAAGTAACAATAATAACAATCCAGTGGTCATGTCAGGAAATGGCAAGGGATAGATAGTATTCATCAATTTGTACCACAACTTCCTGTAATTTTCTATAAACCAATTACTTATGTCATCAGAACAGTTTGAAAGAGGCGTTGACATTTTGGGAAGAAAAAAAATATGAAACATTCTTTTATAAAGTGGTTTGGCAACAAGATTAAAGCATCTTCTGTTACTTTGTAAAGCAAAATGCTGCAGCTTCAAACAAGATCCGGCTCAGTTGTCAAACAGCTGCGAAGATGCTGGATACAAAATGAAGAATGAACCCGGGGTCCCGCCAACAGCCGTGTCTCACTGCCACCAAACAGACAAAGTACATATCGATTGAATGTTCTCAGCTTCGGCTCCAGTGATCAGCAGCGCACCGTGAAAGAGCAACATGAGAGATGAGGAAGAAGAAGAGGAAGAGGCTGAGTCAGAGATCTATTCCAGGAATGTTCTGCAACACAATCTGTCCTGAGTGTCTGCGCTTGTGTTCTCCCCCCTCCTCTCAAGTACTGAATGGATGATGCCAGACTGTATTTGCTCTGTTGCCTACCTGTCTACACCACACACATGCTCCAACGCACAAATAAGCACACCCTGTCCAGGCTATTCACCCTCCTCATTCATTCACAAGTGCACTGCATGTGCACAGTGAATTTACATTTCTCACACACACGCACACGCACACACACACACACACACACACACATACATATGCGGTGACACACGGCTGTCACGGTGCTCAGAACCCATCCGTAGGTGCACAATCACATAGCCATGGTCCTGAAAAGACCCGGTAACAGATTAGAAGTCTGAAAGTTTATATCAGTAACAGATGCAGTCTGGTGTGACTTCTCCATATGTCATGTTGCTTTGCAGTCTGCGGATGATAAATTCTTTTTATTGGCTTGCAGGCTTCTCAGCCTTGTTATGAATTAATCAAGGGCTTTTGATGCATGGGAGCCACAGGCTTGTTTACAGAGATGTCTTAGCTAAAAGGAAACGCTTTAATATGATGCTTCAGCGTGATTTTTTTTTTTTTTTTTTTTTTTGCTTGTGTTGACGCAGTAAAATCTGACTGTCTCCTGCTGTTTTCCATCATAAACTCTACACACTGAAATGTAAGTAGTTTTTTAAGTGGCATCTCTCTTTCTGACCTACTACCAGCAAACTTGCGTACTTGTTTACTTGAGTCATTCAGCTTTTAAATCTATTTTTAGGTCACTGCACCACAACCAAACAGGCTGCTAATACTCTTGTTTTTTTTTTCTTACAGTCTTATTGACTGAATATAGCTTTTCCCTTTGTGCCAAAGAGCTTTGTAACTGTATGACTGCGTCACATCACTCCAGCAGATTCGTCATCTGTACATTCATCCTGCCACGTCCCAGTGGAAGTAGCCATTAGAAGATGGTAAATTGGGGCCATGAAAGGATGCACCTGGCCTGCACCAATATTCAGGCTGTGGCCTGAATAGGGGCTCAGAGTGTGCCAAGGACACATTCCCTACACCGTTACACCACCAGCAGCAGCAGCAGCAGCAGCAGCAGCAGCCTGGATTGTTGGGTCCATGCATTTATTCATTCAGACCCTACCGTCTGCTGCCTCAGCAGAAATCCAGATTCATCAGAACAAATATTCAACTGTCCAGTTCTGCTGAGGCTGTGTCCACTGCAGCTTCAGATTTCTAAATGGGACCATCATTTAAAAAATTAACATCATGTTGTATTGAAGACATGAAACTAGAGACTGAGACCATAAACTCATTGGGGAAAACGTTTACTGAGCTGATAAATCAAGGGACTCTTCAGCAACGGCTTCACTTTTCAGTCTGTGTCCACGTTTATCTACAGTCTGTTGTTCTGGTTTAGTCTCAACACTCTCATCAGCTTCATTATCAACAGCCGGCAGCTGTATTTAGCTAAAGTAAAAGCTTTGTAAACCGACTGAGGACTACCCCCCATGCATTAGACAGCAGACAGGCACCAAGACTACCTGGTGAACACAGTGGAGCATCAGTTGGGACTGAGGGTCAGAAAGTATTGAGCAATGAACAGATACTGTTGTTTTTATGTTAGAGCGTAGATCAAAACGTGCAGCAACAGATTTGAGTCAGTTCTTGTCCCGTCCTGCTGGTGGACGGGCTGGTGGTCACAGTCCTCTCTCTTTGGTCATGCTCTTTGTCTCTGCTTTGCTGTTAGAGGATACCCGCCCCCTTCCCTTGGCCGTCCTTCTCGCTCTCTGCTCTCTCTCTTCTCGCTGAGCGCTGCTTTGATCTCGCCGGGTGCGTTTAATCATTTGCTGACACATTAGTTCCTGTAAGAGCAGCCGTCACGCCCCTCCCTGTCTCTCCCTACTCTTTATTTAATTTTTCTCTCTTTTAAGATCACTCCCTCAACACCTCTCTGTTGTCTTCACTTCCTCTTGTCACTTCTTTTTTTCTGTTTTTTTTTTTGTTTTTTTTTTTGTTTTTTTTTTCCCCACCTTCCCCCACTCACGAGTGTCTCAGCACATGGCCTGTACAGGTGTAGCTTACTAATGGGATGTGATGTGTGTGTGTGTGTCCTCCACCGGCTGCCGCATGTATGAATGCATGTAGGGGGTCTGTGCTAAGTGGTAAAGCTTTCATGGGCCATGTGTTGGTGATGCTAATCACTGAGGCACTCTGGTCATTAGCTCCAGGGAGGCACAAGGTCAGCAGCAGCAGCAGCAGCAAGGACAGATCGAGGAGTCTAATTGATGTTTACAAGAGAATTAAGCAGTGGATATATTTGTCAGTCTGGTATCAGGTTTTTACAGAAGTACTCCTGTATGTGTCTGTCCAAAGGGAGGATGTAGCTCCATACCCAGTGCTTTAATACCCTGACAGCTGCCACTCAGTGCATTGGGCATGAAACTCAAATCCCTCTCCTCATCTGCTGCCTGGATTTGCTCCCGTGGTACCCACTGTGAGTTGTTGACAGGTTTGGAGGCAGTCAAGACGCTGCTCCTCAGGAGGTCTGGCTCCTGCCCTTGTAGATGGCTGTTTAGTCCAGAGGCGGGAGAGAGCAGCAGGGCACAGGTGGCAAACAAGGATCACTGGAAAAGTGATTTCAGAAGGTGCTGCAGGGAGAGAAGTGGGGAAGCAGGGAGGGGTAAGATTGAGGAGGGAGTTCTCTTTTTTGCTGGGAGTGTCACAATAATCTATGTATGGAGACAACAAAAAGAAGAGATGAGAACAATTCAGTCGACCAGAAAAAGTTGCACTAACCAGTTTCCTTTGCCTGCGTGGAGAGAAGTGTCGGGATGTTCAGGGTGTGTTGTAAAGCAATCGATACATTTGTCAGATTGTACAGTGAACAACGGTTAAGCATTATTTATATATATATATACACACGAACACTAATAATCATGACCAGGCACTAATGATAGAAACTGTAATATAGAGCTATAGAAAGCTGCATTTTTTTTTTAATAAAAGTAAAATGTGCCACAGCATTGTGGTGCTTTTTTGCATATTGTGCAGCCTTAATGCCAGTGTAAAAATCCTGCACACAAGAGTGAAAGGTAGATAATAAAATGAGTAGAAGTGACTGAACCAATTCTCACTCAGTTAGAGTTTATGATACCTTTGTATGAGACTGTGTAATGATTGTTATCTATTAGTTAAAGTAGCAGTTAAAGTGTTGATTTACCCAAATTACAAAAATCTGGACACAAGGATCAATTACAGAAACCAAACACATTTGCATTGGACAAATAAAGACCAACATAAAGTATCTTGTTCCACCGCGAGCCTCATCATGGCTGTGTAAACTCTGCTGGGGGGACGGACATCGTGAGGGGTTAAGATGTGGTGACTGCAAAGGCCGTCGCATGTGATTCATGCTGTTTCCTCCAAACCTTCCAGTGACCCCTTGAGCCCTCCACAGAAGCATCTGCATCCATGACATTTCTGAGGATTATCTTTACTGCACCACCTGATACATGACTTTTAAGTTGTGCCTCTGTCACTGCTGGTGAACATCATGACATCCTGAATAGACACGCGGAATAAAAAACAAATCTGAGGCAGGGAAATAAGACGGTCATGGACCTGTGCTTTCATTTAAAATGTGCAGTGTCTGCTGTAATCTGTATCTTTTCTCTGAAAACAAAATCTTAAGATGCGTCACAGTAATAAGAGCTAAAGGTGAAAATGTTGAAGCATGTCATCATCACTTCCTGTCACAGCTGCTCCAGTCTGTACCCGACAGTCGGTCCACCATGTTCCTGTTACTTTCTGTCTGTCTGTCTCTCGCCTCCTCACCTCAGTTCTCACGCTGTTCACAGCTTCCCCCTGAACCTCTCTCTAATTTATATGTTCCACACCCCCACACCCTCCGCCCCCACCCTCACCTGCTGTGCCCTGCCTTTTGTCTTTATTTTATTTATTAGCATTGAAAACTACCATCCCCTCAGCCTCTTCACTCCTCTGCATCTCCTGTCAGCTCTCATTATTTTGTTTTTCACATGTCACCTTGGCTCTTTGTTTTCTTCCTCACCTCTTTCTGGGTTCAGTGGCTTCTTATCTTCCTAATTAATCTGTTTATTTGGCTCTCAGTCATTTCTACTGTACAGACTAGAGACTGTGATATTACATTAATGACTTGAAGGCTTCAAAGTAAAAGTTTGTAATTGAGCTGAAACCACTAGTTTATTAGAGAAATAACTATTCTGATAAATTGATTAATAACGTAAGCAATTTTAATACAAAAATGCCAAATATTCTTTGGTTGCAGCTTCAAAATGTAATGATTTTATGTTGCAAACAGACTTCTGGACCTCCTGAACCATCATTTTTAACTGTGGTCTGATGTTTAACTCCCAATGATTAATTGTTGAAATAATGAGCAGATAAGTTGCAACACTATTCCTGTGTTTAACGCATGCTACTGGTATTTTATTGTGTAATTCTTGCTGGTCCTGTTGGTTCTCAGCACAGTTCTGCTTTACAGTCATGGAGCGATGAGCCTGAAGCTGCTCAGTATAATCACCATGTTTTACTGCCTGAATCGGCATCGCTGGCATTTCCACTAAATAACTGGGGTTAAGTGCATTGTGCTACACTTAGTTATTTTTAAAGGGAAAGCAATTCACAGTTTTTCCCTCCATGCACAGATGACTGGTTGCTGTTTAGTTGAATATCTGGAAATCATTATACTTGTTATATTATACAGTGAAATGAGGAAGAAAATAAGGATAAAAAATTAAACTTTTAACTTGCTCTTCTTTAAAAAACAGAAACCTTTACATGAGTAAAAGTTAATTAAACTATTGTTATTATTGTATGTTGTATGTAGCACATTTTTCCGTTTAGCCACGTCTTTGAATGTATACATTTTAAAAAAAAATGTCTGAAGTTACATCTTCACATTTCTTAGTTTGTTCGATTTCATTTACAAATCGAAAACAGAGAAAAGCTTCAACAAAGGCAGTTGGAAGTTTTCAGTGGCTGAACGAATGAACAATTATTGGATTTTCATCTGTTATATTTCTGAGATTAACAGACTGATTGTTTCAACGTGTCCACTTTGTCCTTGAACAGCTGCAGATTATAATATGTGTAAATACTGAATGTTAAATATGTCTGATTATTGATGCTCTATCTGTTCCTGTAGGTGAGATTTCTGCTCATACATTCCTCTCCTTTTCTCATTATTCTGACCTTGTTCGGCTTCTATTAGTTTGCCCTCCCTCTCCACACACACACACACACACACACACACAGACACACACACACACACACTCTCTCTCTCTCTCACACCACCGCCACCATCACATTCTTACTCTTAACATTAGGCTGAATCCCAAACACAGTGGAGGTGCTAATAATAAAGCTGCCAAGATGTGTGTCTGGTGTGTGTGTGCATAGTGCACGTGTGTGTGTGTGTGTGTGTGTGTGTGTGTGTGTGTGTGTGTGTGTGAGAGTGTGTGATGGAGTGTGACTGATTGTGATGGATGAGGGACAGTGTGGCTTCCAGCAGATGCAGTCTGTCTGTCTGATAGTGCATCTGTTTGTCTGTCTGCTCTGTTTGTGGGTGTGTGTTTGTGTTAGCGTTAGTGTGCACTCATGCATGTGTTGGTACTATTTACCCCCTGAAAAGTGTGTGTATTGAATTTCCAGATAGATTACGTGCTAGACTTTAGACAGCTGGAAGACTTTGGTTTGTGCTGCCCATAGGGAGAGTCCAGACAGGATTAAAATTAAGATCTGGAGCATTAGGAGCTTATTGGAAAGGCATTGGAAGCACTAAATGATGCAGTGTGGTATTTTCCAACAGTGTTGCTAACTATGTGCATTAAATAATCTTTCTTTATAACATTTTCTTTCTCCTTTGTTTGCTGAGCACGTCATGTTTGGCAGTAAAAACTTCAGAGACGTGTATTTATATTATTGGAGCCTTCTCAGTGCTTCAGTCGATTTCTAAAGTGCCAGGGAGGTAAATAGTTTTATGATTTCACTGAGGATTTTCACTGGGATCTGTCAGAGATTTACTCTGGGGCCCTTTGTGGTTTTGATTCGGGTGCTGGACTCGAATCAAGGTTGACTGAATCACTGAGCTCCCTGATGTAAATCTCTCTCTGTCTGTGAGGGTTTTTTTATGTGTGTGTTTGTAATATTTCCTCTCATACACGACTGTTCCCTCTTTCATTGTCTGTTTGAGTGTCTGTATAGTTGTGTGTGTGTGAGAGAGAGAGAGAGAGAGAGAGAGGGAGAGAGAGAGAGAGAGAGAGAGAGAGAGTACTGAGCCATTCAATGAGTCATTCAATATTTTCTCAAAGATCCACAGTAATGGAACATAGTCTCTTGGTTTGGCTGAGAGAAATAGATCTAGGAAGAACGTGTCAGTGAGGCTCTAAAAGTTCTTCTGCTTTGTTTGTTTATTTATTTGTGACATCACAAAAACAAACATCAACACAGCAAAATGTACAAACCAAACAGACACAGGGGTAAAAACAAAGTAATGAAGTAGTTATTTAAATTACTGCAGATGTTATTGGGGACAAATGCTCTTCATTGACATTAGTGTATGCAAACAGTAAGTGATGGTGTGTGTGTGTGTGTGTGTGTGTGTAGTCTCCATAAAGGTGTCGACCACATGTCATTTAAAAACCATGAGGATGGATCTGAAAGCTGAAGAGCTATAAATAATGTTTATTTAATGTTGATTGATTATCTGTTTCTTTCCTTAATTAATTGTCAGTAAGTAGCATTGAACAGTTCATTATCGTGTCCATGTTGTCTTAAAAGAAGATGCTGTTTAACATAATAATAGTGGTGGAACAAAAAATACATATATATCATTTATTTAAGAAGCTGAATCACAGATTATTTCTAGTTAATAATTGTCAAAATGGTTCCACTTAATTTTACATTGATACATAGAAAAATCCCTCAGGAAACAGCTGGAAACAGCTGCCTGATGTAAAGAACAGCCTTAACACTAACCCAAAGCTCACCAATGAATATGTTGTATTTTGTGTGAAAGCCACACACAGTTGCGCTGTCAGCAGCCGGACGAAGTTGGTGTCAGATCTGTCCTCCTCTGTGTGTGTGTGTGTGTGTGTGTGTGTGTGTGTGTGTGTGTGTGTGTGACTTTTTAGACGTCATGGAGCTTAGACAGTTGTTTCTCTTCCTTGTTCCTCATAGCTTTAATGTTCTTCAATGTTGCTCTTGTTGGGATTGTGATGAGAGCGCAGGACACCTCCCTTCACTCCTGCCTCCCTCTAATCTCTGATGTCAGTGTAATACCGTTAGTGAAACACACACACACACTCACACACAGACACACACGCTCGCTCACTTCACTGGCTGGTTGTGGATGAAACAAGGAGCCTCATCAGAAGCTTTTGCAGGGCTGCAGCAGATATCTGTGCTTCCATTCATGCTTCTTCCCTCTCTGCCCTCCTGCAAACTGGCCTACATACAGGCATCTATATCACACACACACGCAGAGACACACACATACAACTATCAGACACTCAAACAGACAATGAATGAATTGCAATCTCTTCTTGCTCGCACTGTCTTGTCCCATCACATCATATCCACTCTTCTTCCTCCACAGTCCCTGTCTCACCTTCTCTTGTGAATTTTATGTGTCACAGTCTTGCACATTGTTTTCTGCCTTCCTCTCTCTCTTCTTCTTCCACCCCTCCCCTTTTCTTTAAGACTGATCCACCCTGACGGCGTTAGTGTTTTCTGCACTGCTGCAGCTGCTGTTGCCGTAGTTTTAACATTTCTGTAGATCATTTGCATTTGGTTCAACCTGCACGTTTAGGGTAAATGGAAAGGGCCTGGACAATGTGAAGTTTCAATTTAGCAATCATTTGCAATCTAAATGCCTTAGCTGTGGGAGAGCTACACACCTGGAATTTCAGGGAGGTTAAAGCAGCCAGATGTACAGTCAACACTTATTACGAGAGGCAAAAGAACACAGCCCTCCTCTGGTCCAGGTGTCTCATTTGTCACATCAGATCAGAACCTGCTGTTTATTTGACTGTGTCCTATTTTTTTTTTTATTCAACCTGGACACTTTTTCACCAAAAGGATCTTAAGATGGCTCCTAAATCCATCCAACAAACCTCCTTAAAACTTTCCTCTTGTTGTTTTTTCAACTTCATGTCTTTCCTCACTTTTTAGAGATTAAGATTGATGGTTATTGGGAAATAAAGACCTGATGAAGACGCAACGCAACAACCAAATATATTTACTATTAGATCTATGCACTGAGGCCTTGGTTTCAAATATTTAAATACCATTAACACAACTTTAATAATAACACAGTCTGAACCTTCAGAGACCTGGAGGATCAGAGTTTCAAAAGAAAGAAATTAATATTTATTTTCATGGTTGTATATTATTTATTCAGAACAAATGGCAGCCAGAAATCGTGGGGAGAAAGTGAAAGTTATATTTTGTTTATTAATTTAGTTTGTTACGTAATGAATCAAAAAGAGAGATGGTTCAAGAACGGCTTGAAATTTCATCATCGGGACTTGAGACTTTACGTAAACTCTGATGGTGAATTTTGAATTTGAATAATCCTGACTGTTGATGCTGAAGTAAACATCAATGTAACACCAACACTGTCAATTGTTTTCCAGGTGAATGTCTTTTTCTTTGACTGAAGTCTGTACTCTGTCACTACAGTGCTCTGTGCTGCCTTAACTGCTGCCCGCTCACTGCTCTCTCTCTCTCTCTCTCTCTCTCTCTCTCTCTCTCTCTCTCTCTCTCTCTCTCTTTCTCTCTCTTTCTCTCTCTCTCTCTCTCTCTCTCTCTCTCTGCAGCTCTCACCCACTGATAAGAGTCTGGAGTTTGACAGAGACTTTCGCATCAGGCACTATGCAGGAGACGTGGTGTGAGTATCTCAGAGTTTTATTAATTCAGGAAAAGCTTTTATCGATGATTCATCCTCCTTTTCCACATTTGTACATTTTTACATATTCATGGCTCAGACGTCCCGACTCAAACCGCAGTCCTGCACTTTTGGCTCAAATTCAGGAGCAAATGGAGGTTTTGGGTTCTCAAATGAAACTTGATGCTTGTTGGGGCGACGTGAAACCGCGACTCATTCACGCTCTCTGACCACATTTTTCTTCATAACCCACTTTTCTATACTTGCCACTGCCCTTGAACACACAACCACTTTGATCCCTTGGTTTAGATAAAGCCTCAGTGTAAAATGTTACGAATTACAATTAAATGAGATAAATAGACATATAGATACTTTATTTAGCCCCGAGGGGAAATTCAGGTGTCCAGCAGCTCATTAGTATTTATGATGATAAACAATAACAATCAGATTAATCCAAGTCAGGAGCCACTTGCCTATGACTGAGGTGAAGTAGAAGCCCTGTAGAACAAGTTCATTTTTTTTTCATCCTTGAAAATAGAAAAAGAATTTTATTTTATTTCTTCATTTATTTTTTCATCAATGAAAAGACCCAGAACCCTGTGAGATAAGTGAAAGCTTTACTGCAACTCACAAACATGAACGTAACAGCAGCAGCTGACGTGTAACCATAGAAACTGAACTTGATGACATTCAGATATGGTTTTTTTTTTTAAGTCAGACTCAGACGACGCGGAGCCTGCACAGTGTTTGCTTTTTTTAATTTGGCGCACTGAGGTGAAAATGACACATGGCCGACAGTAAGCAACTGATCACAATTTCCTGTTGAATTACAAATTTTCAGTTTCCTGCAAAAAGGAGCCGAAACAACAAATAACAAGATGAATATGTGTGTTAATCTTGGTGAATGAGGAATAATTTATCAAAGGCTATTTTATGTTTTTTCGTACCAGGTAATTACAAAAACACCTTCCAAACGTTTTGTGCTGTTTTAAGCTACGTTTTCCATTATCATAAGGTTTCCAGTGCTACGGTCCCTCTGTTTTATCAGAGTTTCAGCTCATTGTTTCGCTGTCCAGCTGCAACTCCACTGTTCTGGACGGACAGACGCAGTTTGCTGGTGAACAGTGGAGCTTTCAGCAGCTTGAGAGTCAGATATTTCCCTCAGGAGTTGGTAGAGACCAAAACAAAGCTAATGATATGTCAGTGTTGTGTTCACATCTTGTTTCCACTGCCAAAAAAACAGCTACTGCTGGTTTAAGGGCTCAAAACTATGCAGAGACTTCGTTTACACACACGTGCACACACACACACACACACACACACACACACACACACACACTGGTGTAACATCAAATGATATCTTAATTGCATGATGTCTCTGAAAATTACAGCACCGCTTCCCCGACTCTAAAGCACATGGGTGATGAAATGAATGAATCACACATGCTAAGACTCCAAAAAGTGCTCTCAGGGAAATGTGTTGAGCCTATCGATGAGGGCCACGTGTCCGCCACCCGAGGGACGACCCAGGCGGAGGCGTGAGGCCTGACAGGCAGGCTTGATTGATCCCCCAGCCACTTAGAGACGGCAGGGGGGCAGAGTGCACCTCACATCTCACAGCCTGGACCTCAGCCCCTCTGCTATTTATAGCGCGTTCATCTCTAACAACTCACATTAACTTAGCGTATATTAACACGGGGCTATAAGGCGACTGGTAATGATGGTTATGAAGGACACAGAAGGACAGTGTGTATGGCCGTAACAAAAGTGTGTGTGGGTAGGTGTGGACAGGTGCATTTACTGGGCTTCCTCTTTTCACAGGTACTCAGTGGTGGGTTTTATTGATAAGAACAAAGACACTCTGTTCCAGGATTTCAAGAGACTGCTCTACAACAGGTGACACACACACACACACACACATCACTGTTTTCTTTACAGCATTTTGATTACATGACACCCCTCTGGAAAGAACAGCATAGGACGAGTACAACTAATCTCCTCTCAGTTAGCTCCTATCCTCCTCCTTCTCCTGCTCTTCAGCTCGCTGGTGTTTTTGCCTGTGCAGAATATAAATGTGAGGTCTAGTAATTCCAGACGTGAATTTCATGACACTCTTAACTCCAAAGAATGGTTTAAACACAGGTGTAGACACGTAGCTTTGGTTATAAAACTGTGGCAGAGCCAATTTAATATGAGCCTAATATGACAATTAATGATAATAAGTTACTACAACATTTGCTCCAATGAAGGTTGATGGCTCAGATCATTGTCCATCAATACAACTCTAGTCTAATGCCAACATTAACCTGACATAGAAAACTAATGACAGCTGATTTTAGTGGGTTTTTTTTTTTTTGGTTTTAAATCTGTCTTCCATGCGTCTCATGCCAGTTTTACCTTGACATATGAAATACTGACGTTCTGACTAAAGCCAACATCTGCTTAACGCCACAGGGTCAGTTAACCAGCTTTGGGTTTTGACATCAACCTGATTTTAATTTCAAACCAAAATTCAATATCTGTCCAATGTTAGAGACGTTACAGTCCAAAGTCTTTTTGACATTACATTGACATTTTAAAAATACAGCCTCCATCTGAAGTTAAAGATTTTACAAAGTTTCTATCCTGGATTTAAAGTTTGTCATATATTCCAGAGAGAACATTCTTGGCTCATTGATGATTTATTTATTTTATTCTAAACCTCTAAACTATGTTGATCTACTTGTCATGTTTTCCTTGCGTGAGTCCAGCTCTAACCCAGTACTGAAGGCGATGTGGCCCGAGGGCAAACTGAGCATCACTGAGGTCACCAAACGGCCGCTGACGGCAGCAACACTCTTCAAAAACTCCATGATTTCTCTGGTGGAGAACCTGGCCTGCAAGGTGAGGAGCCAAGGTGGAAATAGCGAAAAGCAGCTGTTTATATTTGGTAACTTCAGACCAAACCTGGTGAACACTTCACTAATGGTGAAACACCTTTCACAGCTGTCACTGTGAATGAGAGTAAATGATCGGCCGGTGTTACAGGTTGGCTGTAGATTAATTTCACATTCAGTAGTAGCTAACTCACTGTTGCCCTCTGCAGGAGCCCTACTATGTTCGCTGCATCAAGCCAAATGATGTCAAGTCCCCTCTGCTGTTCGAGCTGGAGCGCTGCCGCCATCAGGTGGAATACCTCGGGCTGCTGGAGAACGTCAGAGTGCGGCGTGCCGGCTTCGCCTACAGACAGACGTACCCTCGCTTCCTTCAGAGGTACCCGCTGGTTATTTTTAAAAATAAAGGCACGATATTGGGCGACCTGGTAGCCAAATGGTCCACATTGACTTCAGCGAGTCTCTTTCCTGCATGTCATCGCCATAATCTCTCCCACATATAAAAAAAATAATAATCTTCAGGTTCAGGTTCTCTGTACCTGGTTTAACAGTGTAAAAGTTAATTTTACTGTGATATATGACAGAGAAAAGCAGCAAACCTCATGTTTCACTAGGTTAAATTCAGATCTGAAGCGATTCATCGATTAACAAATAGATGAATAAATATTTGCCAAATAGATGAATCATTTCGGCTCTAATTTAAAAAATTTCAATCACAGACAGATGCAGATGTTTACAACGAAGAAATCGTTTCAAAGCCTCCCATAGATATGGTGACGGTCAACAAGTGCACACGTGCAAGCCTGAGTCAGGATAATAAGCCAAACCAAACCATTACAATGTACCACATTATCACAAAGAATAATGTCAAACATTAGTGCAACATTACTGGCAAAACAAACACTGAAAAAATAATCACAAACTGACATCCAGACATCCAGACAGTTGCAGCTGCCATTTTTCTTACAGCCTAATTTTTCTTCTTCTTCTGCTGATATATTCAGCCTCCTCTTCTTCTCCTGACACATTCGCTCTCTGATTGTAGCTGCCAATTAGCCGGCGAGGCTGCAGCTGTTCATCCGTTTCACTTAAAGGTTCCTCGCCACTAATGTTGACGGTCAGGTCAAGTAGCGGAGGGGCCCATTAATTGGAATAATGAAGTCTTCAGGGAGTGATCGCGGATGACTCCACAGTGCTGATAGTCCCTTAAAGAGACCTCCTCTTTATTTTGAATGTTTAGCTTTATTGTCCGGACTGATGCTGCAACATCTCATTTATCCAAGACTTAATAACATCAAGTGTTTACTCTAATTTCCTGTACTTCTCTCCAGGCCATTTCATTTTTTCTCATCCCTCTCTCACTTCTCTTTAAGCATCGTTACTAAGCCTTCTCTTCTCTCCTTCCTCTGACCACATCGACCATTTTTTTCACTTCCTCTTTCCTTTCTTTCTGCACCATCCTTCTTTTCCTCACTTCCTCCCTTATCTCAAATTTTCTTTCCCTCTTACTGTCAGTTTCATCCCCCTCTCACTTTTTTCATCCTCCTCATGCCACAACTCTCAGGTCTCTGATTCGAGTTTAAAGAGCCGCTGCTTGTCTTCACATCTCTCATGTCTCCCACAAACTGCTCCCAGACTCAAAACAAAAAAGGAAGAAGCAGCGTTTAGTTATTGTGCCCCCCAGAGCTGAGACTAACTTCCTTTAAATGCAATACATAAAACATTTTCTTCATTTTCCTCCTCTGTCTCAAAACTTTCTTCTTTCTCCCTGGTTATCATCCTTCCTCTCCTCATTTCCTGTTCCCTAGCATCCTCCCTCTCTCCATATCTCACAAAAAAGACACAAAATTTAAAAACTGGGCATCAAATATTAATCCTAGTGACATTATAAGAATTTGTTTTATAAATGAATGATTTCAAGCAAATTATAACATGTTGGTTTTACTAATATGAGGAGTTGTGGAGAGGGGATATGATTCGCTGTAATGTTATACATAATAGTAGAACAGTTCTTTGCATTAACCATTAATTTACTTATTTCATCTACATAATTTGCACATATTTTTGATTTATAAAGTACAATAATATTTTTAATACAATGAAATCAATCTGAATTGTGGTTCAGCTTTTACTTGTTTCTCAATAGATGAATATTAACACACTAACAGGCGTACGCCTGTCGTCTTTGTGTGTTGCTCCTGTCAGATTTTTATGTTTATATTGGTATATTTATTTTCAATGCTCATGTGCAATGCAGAGAGTTTCAATGTAATGAAGAATTCAAAAGGCTTAAAAATAGAAAGTATGTGATGTATAAAAGTGGTGACTGTGCACGAGGCTCAAACTTTTCATCAATGAAAGAAATATGACGAAGAAATTATTTGACACCTTGAAATAAATAATCAAGTTCATTTAGTACATGGCCCTATGGGGGGAAAAAAGCTTTTTAGTTTTTCAATATAATGGACAGGAAACAGAAAAGTGACATCACACTGTGATGTCACACTGTGATGTCACACTGTGATGTCACTTTCTTATGGAATATTGAGCCTCTCAGAGAATCTCAGTCAGTTCTTCGACCGCCACAACAGAGACCAGACGCCACAATGGAAACACGTCAAAACTGGAAACCACGAAACTCAAAACGGGGAAGAAGAAACTTCCAGGGGCAGCAAGGGAGAGAGTTTGCGGCCACAGCGGCCAACAACACTGTCCAGGAGGATAAACTGCAAGAGCTGATGAGAGCGAATGCTCTCCTGAAGAATCAGCTCCTGGACTCCCAACACAAGCAGCACCTGGTTAACTGTAGAGTAACAGCTGCCCATAGGACCATCACTGAGCTGAAGGCCCAGCTGGAGCAGGCACGTCATGACCTGCTCAACTCTCAAAACAAAGTGGCCAGTCTTAATATCAAAGTGGACATGGCCAAGGAGAGGATCAGGCAGCAAAACGCCAGCACCGGCGCAAATGGAGGAAGCGTTTCTGTTCCAAGTCAGTGCACACAGGCGACTCAGACCACCGAGCAGAGCACGACCGTGCTCCAGGCCGGGGCTGACACCACTGAGGAGGCTGACCAAAATCAGCATGAGGAGGTCAGGGCTGTGGACGTCATAGAGGAGAGGCAGGACACAGACGCTGACAGGAGGCGGTCACCGCAGGACCAGAGGGAGAAAGAAGTCCTTCAGCATGAAAACATTCAGCTCAAAGAAGAACTCAGAGCTGCAGAGGCCATCAGAGGGAGGAATCAATCAGAGATGCTAGAACTGAAGGCCGAGCTTCGAAAGAAAAGCGCGGCTATGGAGGAGGCACAGTGCAAAGCCAGGCAGATGGAGAAAGATCTGCAGCAGGTGAAAGAGGAATCTCTGGAAAAAGCAAAGGCACAGGTGGAGCAGTTTCAGAAGATGAACACAGAAGTTGCAGCCATCCAAAAGATGGCGGAGGAACAGACGAGGAGTCAGCTGGAGGAGTGGCAACAGGAGAAGGCTTCGCTGCAGAACGCAACAGAGGGGCTGCAGCAGTTCTTCAAGGAGAAACAGCAGGTGTGGGCGGAGAGGGAGAGCGACATGGCCTCCAAGATGAACGACCTGGAGAGCAAAGTGAAGGAGCTGGTGGACAAGAAGTCCAAGAAGAAGAGAGGCTGGCTGGCCAAGCTCTTCAAACGCTCCAAATAAACTGACCCATCAGTGGAGGGGGATCTCATCTCTCCCCCCTTCACCCCCTTGACCTCACCCCCACCCCCGTCTCTACCCCCCTCCTCCATCTCCCTCCACTCCCCTAACCCCTCCTCTCCCTCCCTCAGCTTCCCCCGTCACCACCCTCCACCCCCGTCCTATTCCCCATCCTCCCCCTTCTCCTCTTTCTTTTTTTCCTCACTACAACTTTTCACAAGACAAAAAGTTTCATTGTAATAAAAATTCAGAAAATAGTAAGTTTCTGTGTTTGTTTCATACCCATAGAGAAGTGAAGTTTTATTTAAGTCAGTGTCTTTGAAAGCGTTTTGATGTGAATAGATAAGACAAATTTAAATTTTTAAAAATTTGTTGGAAGCTTGTCTTATAATGGTGGATTAGTTCCAGTGTCGGAAAGTTGTTTCTTATTCAATACTGAGAGTTACTGGCCCTTTGAATATGTGATTGTGCTTTAAACCCTATACTTTGACTATCACTGTAGTGGCATAATAAAGAATAAATCTAAATGAATAAGAAAATAAACATTGAAATATCAAGAGCAATATTCAAATATAAAAGAATAATTATGGGCCTTTATTTTCTCCATTATTTTTGCTTTCATGCTGCACAAATGCAAGTCTGGGTCATGTTTACTTCCTGTTGTCCTGCCGAAGCAGGATTCATGAAGGCCCACCTAAAGCCAGCAGATTGACAGCTTGGCCCTTTGAGGAATATCAAAAACCATAGGGACAAGAAAAAGGAAAACTAAAGGGATAGAGTTGTTGCAGACTGAGACGCAGGGTTGTGATTTGAAGGTTAAATGTCTTGTTGGACTGGCTCGAACATCTTGGTGGAAGTGATTGAATAACGTCTCCTCCCTGAAGCTGCTCATCCGTCAGCCGTCACGGATGCTACATGATGAGCCCTAACTGTGGGGCGGAGACGTGCGTTGTTTAGCCCGAATCAGTTTGCATCAAATCTAATCTTTCAGCTAATCAGTTGCATCTCCAGCAGCCATTACAAAATAACCCCTGTAGCATCAAATTGTATTCGCAGTAGTTCTGTTAGTTTCCTACAGGCATAATATTTTTGTCCTCTGACCTTGATTAAAAGCAGCATTAAAACCCTCAGATTGGATTGTAATTACTGGAGAGATGTTAATGTAAAACATTTTAACATTCTGAAAAAATTACCCTGTTGTAATGTGGTAATGTAATAAACAACTACCAGTCGATGACCTGCCTTAATAACTCATGTTTTATTCATACAGATTCTCAAACACCTGACAACACAAGTCTGTTTACATGCTAATTAGCATTAATTAGCTTGCAAGCGAAGTATTCGGCGCTCAGTTTTTTAGACAAATACCAGCCAATATTAGTTTCTTATTAACATAAATACAAAATGTTAACAAACATTTTGGATAAGATTTCCTTGGTCATTTGGTTGTTATAGCCTGGATTAATGAAAATGATTGGTAGTTCAAACCCTAGTTGAAAACCTCAGTATTTTAAAGCTTAAGTTGAATATTAAGACGAGAACATGTACAATAAAAGGCATCTCAAGTTCATTCATTGATGCAAAGGGGCAACTCAAAGAAAATACAGTTATTTAAAGAGACAGAAGAGAGAATCAGGGCAGATGTCAGTCAGATCAGGGCTGGACTTCAGAGACCAGCAGTGGACAGACGTGCATCCTTGGAGTCTGAAACGTCACCTCATGCTGGTGAGTACAAGCATGAGGTCACTGCTTCTAGTCCCTCACATCTGAAAAGACCCAGAAAGCTTCACTCACTTGCACACATTTGTGGTCATTGTGTAACAGATGAGAGCTTAAGCCTAAGAGGCTGGTTTTGATGATGCTTTTGGTTGGAAGCCTCTTAGTCACCGAATATCTCTCCACAACTTGACCTGTAATATTGACACAGAAACATCAGAACACGCACAACTTACATCGCACTTAACACTCACAAATAGTGCACAAACACTCGCCCTGATTCCCCAGCTGTCACATTCGCCCACTGCCCTCGCAGCCACCATCGTGGTGGATGGAGGATTAGGTAATGAGTGGTTTGCGTGACAAGTCATCCAACTCTGTCGCTCCAGTCCCTGTCACTGATGTCTTTGTATTACATCACAGCGTTGCCAGTTGGTCGGCTGTGAAATGATACAGGATGCAGTCTGTTGACCAACGCCAGCATCTTTGGAGGCCAAAGCGAATCACTGCTGTCTTGGGGTCGTCTCATATTCTGAATTAACATCCGTGTTGATAGGCGAAAGTTTGTTTCTTAACTGTGTATTAAACATACAGATATGTGATGGACTGAGCTTCTCAAATGTGATAATTTGAAATTTTCATGGTTTTACATTATAATATAGTGAATGTTTTTGGGTTTTGGATTCTTTAATGTACATTTTATGATGTCACCTGTTTATCGAGGATTTTGTATTGAGCACTTTTTATCATTTCTGCCATTTCAACTTTTCTCTGATCAATGGGACATTTATTAATGATAAAAACCTGAGCTGACCATCCATCAAGCCGCACATAAAGTTTAAATAAGCAGGTTATGATTGAGTTTAGTCTCGGTTCTATGACTCTTCTAAGAGGCTTTAAAAGGCCTTTAAAGTTAAATAAAACCATAAATTTGATGGTTGAGAAAAAATAAGGCCTTTAAGGTTCCCTACTATAGCTCTGAAAATAATCCTAAGAGTGTGATTTGACCACTTACCCCTCGTGCTGGGCTGTAATAATTAATTCCTTTGTCCATGTACTAAATGATATCATTTCCATGGCACCATGCCAGGAGCTAAGATTTATTCAGTGCTGTACAGTCTTTCAAACCCACTTTTTCTTCTTCTGATATAATGTGGCCTGAAGAATTAATTATTTTTTTTATTTTTTTACTGACAAAAGTAGAGAAATGAATTTGAAACAAACAGGACACACATGAAGGATCCAATTACAGTGCATCTAAGAGATGAATCTGATCTTTGAGTTGTTTGAGTTCTCCCTCCCTGTTTGTGAAGACAGTTCACAGCCATGGTAGCAGCTAACATGCTAACGTCAGAGAGCTAACGTTTTGTTGTTTAGAGCGTATCGTGTTTACTAAGTTCACCATCACACCCAAGTGTCTTGTATTGTCGTGCTAAAACCTGCTAATTAGCACCGAACAGGGGTTTTACCGGGGCTGATGGGAACGTCATTAGTTCTGCAGGTTTTAGGACAAACAAAATTTGGCCTAATGATGATGATGGCGGCAGAAAATAATCACCAAATAAGTGATTAGAGTTCCTCCTCACTGGATCAGCCACACCGCTGGCATAGATAAGAGGCTGCAAGTTTGTGTTTTGGTCAATTGTGACAACAGAAAAATCCATTAACAAATTGTAAACAAGCATAAATCAACAACAAAGGTGATTCAAAACATATTGAGAGGCTGTTGAACAGGTTTGTTGTGTGCACATAGTTGCTGTCTGTGCAGTAATCCAGATGCTACTTGGTCATTCATTTTGCATTTTCTCATTTGTCCCTCCTGCAGATACAAGATGATCTCTGAGTTTACGTGGCCAAACCATGACTTGCCATCAGACAAAGACGCAGTGAAGAGGCTCATGCAGGGCTGTGGGTTTGACCACGACGTGGCCTACGGCAAAACCAAGGTTTTCATCCGCACGCCGCGAACCCTCTTCAGCCTGGAGGAGCAGAGAGCTGAAATGGTCCAAAGAATCGTCCTCTTCCTCCAGAAGGTGAGAGTCCGACGCCTCAGGGGGGTCTTCAGCTGCTTATGTTTCAGCATGGAACTGTAAATTACTGATGCACGTTTGCTCTAAGGCCACGGGGAGTTTGAAACTTAGAAATATAAAAGGCACATCTGTTGAGAAGCCCCCTGTTGTCGGTGATTCATTTCCCTGATTTTGTCTTCAATCTAAAGCAGTGAACAGAATTAACAAATATCTTTTTTTTTTTTTTTTTAAGTATTTGGTGATGATGAAAGAGTCCCTATTCAAAAGCATCTGTCATTGTGAATGCCACTGATTGCCTGTCATCAACCACTATTATCTGATTAGGGCCATGAAACAGGATCATGAGGGTGTTGTGGGTTCAAGGCCCGAATCGTGTGCTCATTGGAATTCACCAGCCGTTGTTCTGCATATGAATAACCTCTGAGACCAGAAAATCTCTGACTATTCAAATTTCCATACACATTACACAAGCACTGAGGTATTTTTGTATCTGATATAATCTTGTATTGTTAGCGTTATTCTTTGTCTCTTGGGGAGACGGTCTCTGCCTCTACTAGTTCTGAGTTTTCACCCACACAGCTCTTGTAAAAGTTATGAGACAGGAAGAGGGGATCTCAGATTTATAACTTTAGATGTTTCAGAGTTTTGGAAAGTAACACGGTGCTTATATCTGATTTGGGGAAAAAAATAAAAATAAAAAAAAAACAGTAGCAGAATGCAGATTTGCCCTTAAATCATCATTAGGTCAAATTAATTTGTCTTCTTCTGTCTAGAAGAATTGTTAAAGATTGTAATATATATTAAGCAAATACGCCAAACATTCACATATCACCAGCTTCTGGAAAGTCTGGAAATATTTTACAAAGTAAACAAGAAGAATGAATTGAAAATTTAAATTCTAAATTATTGTACCTATCCTGTTGCTGTGGGACCATTTTGTCATTTCTAACATTTCTAACTCTACTGGACATGTATTAAATGAGCTGCTATGAATATTGATCACTGTTTGTCAGTCTCTGTATTCAGTGGTTGGTGAGCCCATCACACATCACTGATTGGATGACACCTTCAGGCGAGGACGCCAGTATCTTGGTGCGATTATGTTGCCTGTGCTGACATGTGTCGGGACAACGTGCAGAGGAAAACTTTGCGACTTTGATAGATGGAGAGATGGGTTTGTAAATGCTGAGTGCCGCTCGAGCTGGCTGTCAAATTAAGGACAAGTTATGCAAATCGCCTCGATCCTTTAAGGCAGCAGCAGCATCAGGCTGACAGCACTGTGTTGCTGCATGTGTGTTGAAAGAGTGTGTGTTTCTAGATCCTGCACCTAGGAGCCATGTGATCGACACTAATAGCTGTTATTATATTAGAATCGTGTGCACATTCCTCCACACCACGTTGCTTCCATGTCCTTTCCAAGAGGTATCTCCCAGCCAAATTGACTTCGGTATCCAATTGATTGGTTGACCTGTGTATTGATCTGCCTGACCCTTTGCAGGCTCGTCCTACAGAGGTACCAGACAGGTGCTCCTTCCACCTTTCCCTTAGGAGCATCCTAGCCGGTGTCTCTTAGGATAAGCAGGCTTTGATAATAAAGGGGAAGCCCAGAGCAACAGCAGCTTTACCACCAAAACAAACATTGCAGCCCGGCGCAGGTGTCGGGGCAGACATATTTAATCTTGCCCTGTGTCAACGTTCAGTCCAGGTAATGCAGTATGTGCCTCTCCTACATAGACACGTGCTTTCGCGCTCGAACTACATGCGCTCACTGACACACAAAATCAAATATCGGTGTTGCAGCAGAATTGACTCCTGTATCAACCCGCTGTTACTCGAACAAACATCCCAGGCTGAGTCTGATCTGCTGTGCCAAGCAATCCCCTTATCAGCACCTGGCACACCACACTGCCTTATGCCAGTCAGGACCGCGGTGCCAGGACTGTCAGTGTACAGGCACACTTCTTGTCCCTCCGTCTGCCTCATGGGTTTATAATAATATCACTTAGTTTGCCGCATCATATGACTAAAAAAAAAAAAAAAAAACACAATCTGAAAACCTCCTAAAGACAGGTTGAGTGGTGCCTCACGGTGCCACTGCTTCTCCAAACTGGGAGAACATTGTGTTTTTCTGTGGCTGTGCCCTCATTCTACCCCTTTTAAATTACCATAACCTCTAGTCCTTCGAGGAGGGGGAGTAGGTGGAGGAAAGGGATGGGGACTGGAGGAGGGGCTCCCCAGCAGCTCCATTTAATCCCACCGTTGCTTCATCCTTCAATCGTTTCCTCACGTCCTCACACTCACCTCATCTCTCCAGCCTTGTTGTGACACATCCACTCAATCCGCCCGGCCTCAGGTTTATTCCAATCAGGCCTGGATGCATTACCAGTGATTGCTGTACCTCTTCCTGTGTGCGACCGTGCATCACGTCAAAAACACTGAAACGTCTACCTCGGACAGAGCACTTCAATCATTACCACTTTTAGAAAATGGAAGAATACAGCACACAGTCCAACATAAATACAGATGTTATAAATTATACATAGGCCACCCCCTACCTTCCCTGCCCTCTGTGATCAAATGAATATTTCATAAATTCAAGCTCAACCATCCACATCACAGTAACTGTCGCTGCTTGTCAGAGGAGCAACAATGACGAGAAGAGAGACTCCCCCTGTGTATTCTGAGCCGCAGCCTTAATTGCTTTCCTAAGCTTTACATAGTCTCTGTGTAGCAGTAGGTTTATCAGACGTGGCGTGAGATACGTCTTGAGCTTCCACAGCTCGGCCACGGGGGGCTTGTCTGGGCGGGAGCTAAATGAATATGCCTATAAAGGATGAGGAGCCACGTTTTATTATTTTGTGCTGTTTCCCGGTGGGTGAATCATGTCTTGAGGCAATGAATTGCTCAGTAATAACTAAAGTCTTGTTTTGGAAGAAACAGACTTTGCATGAAAAGTGGTAATCTGTGAATAGTTCAGCGCAGCCCTCCTGTGAATAGCCGGCTGCTTAGCGCAGGGCTAACGTCGCTCCTCCTCCCTGCTCAGCTGTCCAGAGCTGATCCATCTGCTGCCAGACCTCAGCAGAAACACGATCTCTAATCTCCTGATCCCCTGTGAACCTGCACAGCGTTGTAGTTATCACCTGGAGCTATCGCCTCCACAAAAACTTCAGCGTGCGAGAAGGCAGCAACTGATCAAAGGAGGGTGGTTTAACTTTTTTTGTAACAAGGGTTTTGAAGAAAGGAAATGAGCTTCCTCTGTTCTGGGAGGTTTTATGATGAGGATTGTGTCTTCACTCTCTTTTGTTATTTCATGTGACTGAGGTGCTCCCAGTTTATCGTTTGGTATAAGATCATTTCCCAAACTTCCAACGTATTTTGTATTTAGGACTGATTTTCCTGATCTTACAGTTATTGATTTTTTTTTTTCTTTTTTCTTTTTGAAGGCCATAAAATCCACTTTGTGCTTTCTTCCAGTGCGGTAGCCTAAAAATAACCTGCATTTCCCAAACACCTTTGACAAGTATGAAATCGCTGAAAGGCCTGTAACCATGGGACTTTCTCCATGGCAACGTACATTTGGCTCACAGCCTAACCTAAAAGTTTTTTGTTTGTTTGTTTTTTTTTTGTTTCTGCTCGTCTCCTCACAAAGAAATCTTTTTCTTAACATTTTTCATTTTCTAAAATAACAGTTACAGTAGAAAAGGAGGCGCGTCCTGGTGGCGTCTGGGTTCAGGAAGCTGCTGACGGTGTAACTGAGAAAACCCTGGTGATCAATTAACACTGACCAACAGACCAAACCCCCCAAATATTCAGTTATTGTTTATTCACATATTCAGTTAACAAATATGAAGATGAAGAAAGTAATTTTTGTTGCGTTAAAAGAAAACTCCAGGGGGCACCATTTATTTTCAGTTTTTCTTTCTTAATTATTGTAGAAATAAATAATAAAGTAAAGAGACACAGTGAAAACACTTACAAAATCCCATCATTGTACCTGCTGCACAGTTAATCGAAGTGTAATTATAATGACCATATGGCCAAGTCCAATATCCAGATTGCAGGAGCTGCAATTTGTGTGTCACAAGATTGTTGTGCATTGATGGCAAGTTTTGGTTCTGCAGATGTAAGGGAACGTGTTTGTTTGGTACAAGACGAAAACAAAAACCGCGCATCATTATTTTTAAAATAAAAATGCCAAAAAAAAAAAAAAATAATAATAATCAGTCCATCTGAAACCGTGGCTCATACCAAAGCATCTGCTGAAAGAATCACAATATGATTTCACCTCTAATTGCAGCAGTAACATTAAAGACAGTAGGATTAAAGATATTCAGAAAACATAAGTGCACATACAATGTTCACTGTGTTCACGTGTCGCTTCTTCACCAAGTTGATTTTATCGTGTCCTTCAAACATGTTTGACTAATGTGTGTTATTTTAACCCCACACTGCTGACCATTGCCAATATTCCTCCAATCCATTTTGCTGAGTCCCATCTAATTGATGGATGGTCCATCCAGAGCCGTTCAATTTAATCCTCACTCCTGTCTCTTCCAATGAGACCGTTTGCTTCGAGATCCGTTTGAACACATTCGTTTCACGTCATTAGCCCGCATTAGCCCCGAGCTAAAAATTTAAAAAGACACGACGCTGGGATTCATGAGTGAAGGAATGAGGAATCAGCATCAGTGCGGTGATGTTGATGGTGCATGCGTGCCGCCCACCCGAGCGCTTTATTGATTTATGATAATGACCGCTGGCCTGGGCCTCAGCCCAGTGTCTCCTGTGACAGCCCATGGTCGCAGCACGTTAAAGCCAGCCTCACTAAATTGTGTCACACTCTCTTGGTTCCACCCCCCTAACCCCCCGCCCACTGTGTATATCGAGCATGTCACTGGAAAACCAGCTCAATATCCCCAGAGGACGTGGAAACTCAGGCGTTCAGCAGTGGATTGCAGTCAAGTGTGGCAGTGGTGCCGACTGGCCTATCTGTCTTTCCACGTCAGAGATTGGTTCCCCCTCTAGGTGACAGCAAGGCGAAGGGTTGTTTGCGTGTTTTGGACTGGACCTTATACATTGCCAACACAGCACCTCAGTTAATGGGCTTTCATTAGAGCCACAGCCCCAGTACTTTGAGATTAAAGACATTCAGTAGCAAGTAATGTGTCCTATCTGCGCTCTGCTCTGCTCTGTATCGCAACGAAAACCTTCCAGCTCTCACCAGTTGCCCTGGCACGTGTGATTTGTGAATTTTTTTTTTTTTTTTTTTTTTTTTTTTTCCAGTTTGCATTTCAAAGCAGTCAACCCCCTCAAATAAAACCCCTGCAATCTGTCCTGCTTTGTTGCAACGAAAGATCCCCAATCTGGCTTTGATGAGCTCGTAAATCCCGGGCCCCGGAGCGTGGTGAGGGCAGGCTCCATGATGGCATGGATGATCAGATGGCTTTATTGGCCAGAAGAGGAAGGGGGCAGACCGTCAGGGGCCTTGTTATTGGCCTGATTTATCCACAGTCCCCCGAGTGTCATCTTCATCAGCTCGGCACCGTCATCGCAGCCAGACTGCTTCACTGTTTGAGAAGTAGAAATGTGTTTATGGTGTGTGTTTGTGGCTGTGTGTGGGAGGCTGGATGGCCCCCGTCATAACTCTAACCTCTCGCCACTTTCCACCTGTCACACACCTTAATGAGGCTCCAAAGACAGAGGAGGCAGTTTATGTCTGCTGTTTGTTGCTGATTCATTGGCGCTTTATGGTCTTTTTTTTTTTTAATTTTCCTTCACTTTGCTTCCCACCCCCCTCCCCAGTCATTTACAATGTAATCAGGGTTTTGTAGCTTAGATAAACACAGTTGTTGATCTGGCATGGTCCTGTGCACCATGTGGATATTAGGCGGGCGTCATCTTAACTGAGCTCCCACTGAGAATCTGACTTGGCCACTTTTTGCTTTCAAACTTAGTGTATCTTATGAGCACATATGGGATGTTTCTGTGTCTGTGTGTCTGTGTGTGTGTGTGTGTGTGTGTGTGTGTGTTGTGTGTGTCTGTGACTGCATGTGTGACATGTGGTGAGTTTTTTTACACATAAGAAAAATAAGTAAGTCGTGAACAAAAACTTTGAACAAGCACATTTTTTAACACCTGATCATCCTTTAATAACTGAGAACGACCTTTGGAAATTGATAAACAATATGTGAATAGAAATGAGTGGGAGAATTAGAGGAAAGAAATGAAATAGATGGAGGCAGATGACCAAATATCTCTAGAAACTTAAAACAAATTGAAATTTGTTTTTAAGGAAGTAAATGATCGAAATAGATTTTCTGGGTTTGTCTTTTAACTTTCTGTCTTTTATCGTGAGTTAACTTATACAAGTTAAAGTTCAAGTTTAGTTTCAATTATTTATTTAAACATTCGTAACTCTCGTCTTTTAACAAGTGAGAATGAGAATCATTTAAAGAAAAGCAAATTATTTGCTGATAATGAAAATCATAAATCATGACACATGGCTCTGTTGAACCTGATGCATAATGGATCCAATGAAAATCATCCTGACCCTAATTTGCTTTAATTAATTTAAAAAAATAAAAATTAAAAAAAAAACTGATCTGGGGGGAACCAGAGTGCAGACAAACTGTAAAGTAAACAACATGACCACTCAAATATTTGTCAGTGTATGCCTGTAAATGAAAACTATCCTATGTAATTTTACATAATTTATTTACTTTTATAGGTTCCTGTTCCAGCTTAAATGCAGCGACAGTCTGGCATCTACCCATTTTTACAATAATGTTTGATCCAATTCCTGCTTTCAAAACTCATAATTTACCATGACACACTAAATCCAGTCTGAATTTAAATAAAAGTAACTCTTAACCTTGTTCACTGTGACAACTGAATCCGCTGCAGTCGGGCCAGTAGGTGAAACCCATTCATTTCTCCCACCACCTCATCACCACCTGAGCATGTGGGAGAGTCATCACAGGGGTCGATCAGCGATGAATATGTAGTTGTGCTTCTTCTCTCACTCTCATACATTATGTATTAGAGACAGTGCAGCACGGAGGAAACGGAGGACAAGGTCAGTCTTGCCAGAGAGGCACCGTTTGGGACTTACAGTAACACACTACAGTGTTAGAGGATCTTTGTCCCTGAATGGATGGATGAAAGTAAGACAGAGCAAAAGGTTATTTAACAGGGCACATGTACCAGAGTCTACAGCAGTGATATATCATGTTATAATTACACAAAACCTGTGTGTATAGTTGGAGCCTGACATGTTGGCCCTCCAGAGTCAATATGTAGAACATTTGTTGAGTGATGTGAGCGACAATGTTGTCATCTGAGAGATTTCCATATCTTTAATTTGTGAGTAAACACAGATTACCTCCAACAATATTCTGGTTTTGGCCTCCTCGACACATTGCACGTACACAAGGCTGGACACTAACACATTACACGTGTCGACTTTCATGCTCTTTTAAATGTACTGTACTAAAATGGTTGTCATTGAACAGCAGTAACAGATAAAGACTTGAATAAAGGGTGCAGCAAAAGTGTATTTGATATGGATCAGTCTGTGCTTTTTCTGACCTAATGAAAGTTAAGCGTAATAATGAACTAAAAAGCTTTGAATCAGAGATTTGATGCACAGAAACCAGGGCAGTAGCTTTTAGTCAGTTGATATCCTGGGGACAGATCTCTCTACTTTTTTTTTTTTAGCTGGGCTGATCTCAGCTTACTGGACATAACACACGATTACATAAACGCCAGGGCTTTAAAAATCAAAATTAAACCTCCCTTTTTCTGAGAAAGACTGCATGACCAGACTGGCCTGGTGATTAGATGGCTGACTGGCCTTCTTTCATTGATCTCAGTGTGATTCAGCTTCTTCTCCAGGCCACCCTCTTTCCAGTTCAGCAGTAATGCGATGGATAAGTCCATGCTTTGATCATTTAATCATGGCTCTCCTGTAGAGGAGGCTCCATGCTGCATTCCTTCAGTTAAGAAGTGATATTACATGTTAGAAAACATCCACAAACTTAAACACATACATTTGCAGTTAATATGGTTTGTTTGTTTTTGTTTTTTTTGGGGGGAATGACGTGAATTAAATTTGTGCTTCCATCTTCTACTGGAGCATGACTTATCCTCTTTTCTGCTAATTACTACACTACCAGTCTCATCAGGTGAAAACCACCTCCTCCACAGTTTCAATATGCAAATGTGAGAAATCCTTTTCTTCGCCGTCGGCCTCCCCCACACTTTGAGAGATTAAATATTCATGATCTCCACGATTACTGTGCATTACAGCTCAAACGGTATCCAGGAGTGAGGCTCCGGTGCAATGTGCAGGACTTTACTCATGCTTTAATTTGTGACTGCTGGGTTTGGGTCACTCTCTTACTGGTTATTTAGCATTATTTAGGTACTGTGCAGTCAAATAAATGCGTAACTAATTGAGAGGTTGTGTCTGTGTGCAGGAGAGTATACAGTAAAAGGGGGAGCATATGGTGATGATTTTAGTGAGGGTGGATGAGGAGTTATGGCTCCCAGGGGTCCCACTTACATCTATTATTCATGCTTTAGAGGGTCAGATAGCCATTCAGCCATTGTTTGGTTACAGGCTCGGGGGTTCTTATTTTAGACCCTGTTTTGACTGAATCCTCGCTGTTTAAACATAACAAGCACTGGTATATAACATGTAAACACGTAAAGTGAATTCCAGCAAAAATCAATGAAAAAAACCTTTGAGAATTGAATAAAAATGCTCCATAACCCTCTGAAATAGCCATTTATATATTAGCTGTTAGCTCTTGTAACAATATTCTGCTGTACTGCAGATACGGTCCTCCTCATGATTCAGGTTTTAATGCAGGGGTAGTACCTCTTCACGGTCAGGTTTTACCACCAGTGCATAAAAGCCTAAAAATAGCCTGGGGAATGGTGAATATTCTACTGAATAAATCAGATCTAGATACAGCAGTTTTAAATGTCTCTTAATCCCTCCTGCATTTGTAAAGTTCCTCCTGTGCTTAAAGGACCGCTCCACAAATTTTACACAATCCTGTCAGTTTATGAGAGGAGGTCTTTGTCTCGTGGGTAAAGAGTGAGAACAATGAATTCGGAGCTTCTTGGCTGTTCTTGCTTTTGGTTCTGGATAGGATCTAATTATCATCTGGTCTATTTCAGACTTCTATTGGCAGTTTTTTTTCCATCTTTGTTTTGTTCTATTAAATTATGCATGTTGGGTCCAGGTAGATTTTTCACAAATCTGTTTCTTATCCCAAATGTATTTATATCATGTTTGAGGAGATGATCAACAAACTTGGGCTTGGAGACTTCAAGTTAGAGGTGTCAATCAAAGTTTCAAACCAAGTTTACTTATAAAGCACATTTAAAACAACCAGACTTGAAAGCGCTGCACAATAAAAATCCAACAAAACAAAACAAGACGAGTCATACATTTTACACAAAGAGCAGCATTTCATGAAAACATTCATGTATCACGAAGGTATAAAGAATGTAAAAGTCTTATCTCCAGGGGCGTAGATACATATGCTGTCTTGTGTCTGCAGGTGTGGAGGGGAACTATAGCCAGAATGCGATACCGGCGAATGCGAGCGGCCCTCGTCATCCTTCAGGCTTACCGCCGCTACAAGGTCAAGTCCTACATCCGCGAGGTCAACCGTCGCTTCAAAAATGTGAGGTCCATGAAGGACTACGGCAGACACGTGAAGTGGCCGACACCCCCCAAAGTCCTGCGCAAGTTTGAAGAGGCGCTCAGGAGCATCTACAACAGGTACTCACACAAAAACACGCTGTAGATAACAGTGTTTCATCATGAACCACTGTGTCTCTGCTGCTACTTCACTGCTGAGTGGGTCCTGTTATGGAGGATGCATTCTCAATGATGTCGTTTAAACTAAACTGTTTTTAAATGAACGTGTCTAAACAAAAAACTGGCTGAGCTAAAAGTGGATCTCACCCCAACCGCAGGAGACGCTACATGGGCTCATGTGTTATTTCTAATCCAGATGAGTCCATTTGAAGCAGCTTACACACGTTTCCTTCTGCCTTGGGCTCACGCTGGCCATTGATTTTTTTTCTTCCTCCATCAAAGCCTCATCACTGCCTTTCATCCCAACGTCTGCTTGTTTGTTGTTTTTTCTGTTTGAAACTGGGCACAGTTAGAAAATAGCCTTCCTGGTTAATGATGTTGGTTGTCAGGATGTGTGAGTGAAAGGCCAATAAGTGCAGCACAGCTGGGCTCTACTGTACCTGCTGTACCACCCCACCCGCCCGACCATTGTGCAGTATCTTTGATGGAGAAAGTCGTTTTCCCTCCACTCTTAGTTTCTCTTTGTGTGTCTGGATGTGTTTACCTCCAGGTGGTGGGCGTGGACACTGATCAAAGGCCTCTCTCCAGAGGAGGCCCTCCAGGTGAGGGCCAAGGTGGCCAGCCTGGAGGCCCTGAAGGGCCAGAGGACTGACCTGGGCCTACAAAGAGCCTGGGAAGGAAACTATCTGGTGAGTAGGTGGAAGGTGGTGTTGGTGGAGTGGATAATGTGATAATATGTTATAATAATGTGTGTGGCTTTAAAGACTGAGAAGGACAAAATGAAACTTTTAAAATTGTATTATTCTTTATTATTGTGTCCTACAGATGTATCAGTGTTACTACATGTATCAGCTGCTGTTACGTTGTGTCTCTAAAATCTATATCAGGGCTGATTATTAAACCTCTACGTATATTTTTTATCAAATATCGATGCCTGTCAAATATAATACATTTTCATCAAATGTTTGCTCTGATTCACCATCTTGCATTATTATAGGCACCTAAAAATCTAAAACCATACCCAGTAAATTATTACATTCAGTCAGTTTTATATAGATTCTTTTATCCTGTTACTTCACTTACTGTTTTCCTCACTTTTCCTCACTTTATATTTTTGTTTATTGCATAGTTTAACATCAGCGTAATATAGATTAAGCAAAGTAAATTTACATCTGCAACCTTTGGGCAAGTTGATGTTTAAAAATTAAAATAATAAAAACAATACAATACAGCATATATATCAGAATCAGAATACTTTATTAATCCCCAGGGGTTTAATAAATGTGTTAGAAGCCTAATTAAAGATGCTATAGATTTTTGGCAGTCACACTTTATGACAAAAGACTGCACTGCACTGCTATACTCCCAATGCAACAGCTATAAAACATCACATAAGGAAGGAAGGATGTTTTTTTTCCTCCAATAACTACAATTATTGGCAGTGAAGAATGACCACTTATGCTCTAGACTCTGATTAGTTGTTTAAGCCAGAGTTAGATGTCAGTACTGTGACTGTTCTCAGTTTAATTATGTGGGGTTCAGGCAATTTATCCACTGAAAACTGTGTTAGCAGTAAATTTTGTTCTTTATGGGATTCAGAGTGTCAGAGCTTTAATAAATTAGGTTTTCACTGACCTCATCTGAACTGGATCAGGGCCAGTGATTTCTGCGAGTGTGTTTTTACGGAGTGTTTTAACGGGTTCTTTATGTTTCCACAGAAACGGGACAGCCCCGATACAGCAGCATCGTTCACTCTCGTCTCCAGCGAGCTGCAGCGGAAAGACAAATTCATGAGAGTCCTGTTCTCCTGCAATGTCCGCAAGGTAGAACCGCGAACCGCATCTACACACATGTGCATTCTCGTTCATGTATCCGTCCTCCTGGTTTGCCCCGCCTGCCTGAGGGGGGTTGAGATGTTAGTGTGTTTTTGAGCCTTTAATGTTTCCTGTGGGGTGACTAATGAGGAGCTTTGTGTTTCCCAGATCAACCGCTTCCACAAGGCGGAGGACAGAGCTGTGCTCATCACTGACCGCCACCTGTACAAGATGGACCCCCTGAAGCAGTACAAGCCCATGAAGAGCATCCCCCTCTACAACGTATGACACTTCCTGTTACAACACCACTCCTCTAACAGCTGTTTTTATTACAAACACAGGGAGGTAAACAGAGGACGGCTCATTACACACAGGTGTAACAGCAGTTTAGTGCAGATTCCCAAAGAGGTGACGCACACATTGGATCAGTAGAAGCACAGTTTGATGTGTCGTTAACCAGTGTGAGTCGCAATAATTTGCGAATTGTACAACCCTCAAAATGAAAAGCCACGATCAAATTACTTCATTTTAATTTGCTGTTGATTGATCCAAAGTGCAGCCTGATATGATTCCCATGTTTATGCAGAAATGGCAAAGTTGGAAATGAGGTGAATCAACAAACTTAGCTAATGCGTCTTTGCCTATTAAACTTCTGTAAACAATAATTCAGGCAAGACAGGTTTAGTCATCCACAAAGGTGTTTTAGGTTCTGATGGTAGGAAATAAGGAAAAATATTATTTATGTAAACAAACAGTTTCCATGACCTGGATCTAATTGTTAAATATCTTCCTTATGAAAGACCTCATCAGGCTTCTAGTCATAAACAATATATATATATATATATATATATATATATATA
>CM076668.1:17312668-17325329 GCA_038496675.1 Rachycentron canadum | reverse complement strand
ATATATATATATATATATATCTAACACACAAGGAGAGAGAGAATAAAACATTAAACCACCTAAATAACTAACAGATTGAAACCAACAATATCTTTTCCATCTCTGCAAAGGATCCGAACGCTGTATCGCCATGTTTAGCTTTAAACGGTGGCTGATCTGCTACCAGACCTGAGAGGCAGAGACAGGTCACATGGTAAAGGCCAGTCAGAGATGTATTAAAATCCCAAAACACTCAGATGTATGTATGAGTGGCAGTAATTTAAACTCTATTCTAATTAACTCTTTGATATGGAGTTTCATTAAAGTGGCTACAGTGGCCCATTAATACTACTATTAATAATCGGAGAGAGTCCTGGATTCAAGCTTTTTAGAAAAACAATTAGTTGATTTATTGATCCCATAATAGGATCAATAAAGGAAAGGAATAAGGGAATTTATGGTCAATTATTTAGATAATTAGTTTACCATTAAGATCATTTAACAAGCAAAAATTTAAATATTTGCTGCCTGCAGCTTCTCAAATGTGAGGATTTGCCTCATTAAGTCCACATCTTTGGATTTTAGACTGTTGGTTCAACAAAACCAGTAATTTAAACCCATCTCTAATGAGTCTTATGGTCATTTGTCAGACTTTTATGACATTTTATTGACTGATTCACTATAAAAATTCTTAGCACACTCATTATTAATAAAAATAATCATTGGTTGGAGCTTTTTACTGGAAATCTTTATTTTATGCAACAGTGAGATAGTTATATTGGGGCTGTTGTTTACAAATAAACAACAGCTGTGGCAGAGGTGGCAGCAACAGCTCTGATTTCCCGTCAGCCTGTTTTTCTGTGGCAACATGTCAACATGCAAAAATGTCACTCAGCTTCACAATTGGCTGGTTTTAATTCATATTTGCACTGTGATAGGTCTGTTAAAGCTGCTACACACACACAGCACATGAGGCTGTTTCCATGGTAAATGTATCCTGTGTGTGACTCCATGCAACTTGTTTTCTTTCACAAGCACCGCCAACATCAGCTGCTTTATTTTCTTTCTTTAATGAAGTCAAACAATTTTTCATTTCATTTCTCGAAGCTGATTTTGAGCTGACTTTTTTGTTTTTAACTGTTTCTGAGACTTGATCAGAAACAATTAATTCTGGTACAGTTTGACCTTCTATACATTATCTCACACTGCATCTGACCCTAATCTTAAAGGAAGAGTTTGACATTTGGGAAAATATGTTTATTCGGTTTATTGAGAGTCAGATCAATAACTGCTCTCATACGATTTGTGGCCACTCAACCAGCAAAGACTCTGCACCCAGAAAGAAATAAGAGGTGTGGAGTTGGAAGGCAGATTTTCTTACCTTCAGACTAGGGCTGCACAATTAATTGAAATACAATCGAAACCGCAAAATGGCCAAGTGCAATATCAAAATCGCAGGAGCTGCTAAAAAAATTGCTGCTAAAACTAAAATATGTCACAAGATCGTATTGCATTGTTACAACTCGGCCATGAAATCATGTTCTCCAGACATAAAATAACATATTTGTTTGGTTTAAGACCCAACAAAAATCATCAGATCATTTTTAGATAACAGCCACTGAAACTGAAATGTACATATCATAATCAATATGATTTTGTTTTTCATATCTGGCAGCACCACTTCAGATAGAGCCAGACTAGCCTTTCCCTCTGTTTCCAGTCTTAATGCTAAGCTAAGCTAATATCATATACATGGTAAATTCATTGTATTTCACATGTCCTCAGCAATAATCCACATTGAGTCATAAACATTCCTCTGCTCTTACTTTATATTTTAAATGGGAATAATTCCAGCTGAATAGACTTTTAATGTGAAAATCTTCTTGGAAATTTGAGTATCTTAACAGAAACTGATCGCAGAGTGGTGAAGATGAAATTAGAAGTAACAGCCAACTCTCATCATAAACCTGCTCGAGGTAAAGGCCTGATGGTTGGTTCTCTCTGTTCCTGAGGTAAACAACGGCCTCAGCTATGAGAGAATTCATGGTAAAGATATTTCCCAAAATGCTGAACTGTTCCTTTAACTACAAGGAAGACAAAACACCACTGAATGAACACGTAAACAGATGATATTTCTGCTCTGCTGTGACACAAATATTGCTTATGCTGCTTATTGCACCTCAGACCCTGGAGATGAGGCAGAAATGAGACGGGAAGCGAAGCTGTAATCCATTAATCTCTGAGGCCGACACGCCCCCGTCGTCTGGTAAAATGAGTGAGATATGAAGCCGGTGTGCAGTGACAACTGTGACAAGACATCCCAGTGTTCAATCTGACAAAAATGACAAGAGGGAATTAGAGAGCCTGGAGATGGACACCCGAAGCCTGTGTCACTGCATCTGGAAGTGAGATGGAGTTTAGACAGATGGTGGCAGAGAGAGAGAGAGAGAGGGAGGAGCACAGCAGAAGAAGCTAAGCAGAATTTTAGTTATTGTTCATTCTGAGACAGTGTCACTCACACAGACACACACACACACACACACGAGTTGATAGATGAGGCTCAGTCCCACACACACAAGGCATATGGGGAGCCAGCAGGGTTGTAGGAGGACAGGGGGGTTCACAGTGTGGTTTGCTGCTTTCACACATTCACAAGTGACACAACAGGAGTAGTACAGTACACAATAAGCTCCACATACACATATCACGACTGATGAATTTTTAATCTTTTTAACCATCAAACCAACTTTTATTGCGTCTGTTTTTTAATTTTTTTTATAAGAATCTTATTCGTCTGAGCCGCAGGGCTTCGCTGTTGTCCAATAGCTATTAAAAACACAATGACCTACACTGTTTCACTGGGAGACATGTACCGTCTTTACCGTGAACACACACTCACTGTCCTGCTGGTGTAAATACTGACCTGCTCTGTACTCTGTCCTGATTGTGTGGTACAGTCTGTCAGTCACATGGCGGCCACACCCATGGTCTATTTTCCTCTATATGGGGGCGATAATTTAAAAAATGAACATCATGTTGTATTGAAGACTTGAAACTACAGACTGAGACCATAAACTCATTAGGAAAACGTTTACTGAGCTAATAAATCAAGGGAGAAGTAGGGACATTTTCCCATAGACTTCAATACAATCTGACTTCTGTTTACTATCAGCTGAGTCGCCCGCGATGGTCATTAGATCGAATGAAGGTCTAGGTTCTGAGTGTATCTGAAAGGATAAAATCATGATCCCCCTGGAACATGGACTCTCTAAATGATGAGCCTGGCGAAAACCACACCAACAAGGAATTAGTTCATAATAATTTCTGATCTTTCTCAGCCATCTGAAGCACTCGTGTCCGCTGGTTCTGATTGAGAATATAAATCTTTAAATACTGTCTCAGAAATGTATTGTTTTATTTTCTATTTAAACCCAACTCTTATATGTGATGAACTGTCGGTTAAGCTCTTTTCGTAGGATTTGTTGGAAGTGAGAGACATAGTGCACAACCAGTCTTATCATTGAGTTAAAGGATCAAACATAATGAATTGCTGTGTGTCTTAATATGTTATAACTAATAACTGCGGTTGTGTAGAGAAATTCATTCATCTTTTAAGTCAACATTATTCTGAGTGATTGTAGCTGCTGCTCTGTTGCATCCATAAAGCCAGGCCTTCTTTATGCAGTAAATGTCAAGCTGCATGGGAGAGTGAATTGGTCAAGGTGCTAAAGTGCAAAAGCAGGCGAGAGGAGGTGCAGAATGAAAGGCGGGCGAGGAGGAGGATGAGCTCGAGATAGAGATGTGGGCCGAGAGTCACAGCGGCGTGACGTGGAGCTATTGATTGGGGAAGGTCAAACAGAGGGGAAAGCAGTTAGCTCGTTGTTGATTAGCACTGATAGGCTAACGCCACAGCATCCTCCTGCCTGTCCTACACTGTGTATTTACTGCTGCTCCTGCAGGGCAGCAGTAGGGAACGGCCTCGCTGATAGATGGCTGGTACTTTAGTGAGGAGCCAACAACTGTCTGCCAAAGGATTTATACACCAATTAATGCCTGTGCTGCAGAAGTGAGATCACTACGCTGTATTCCTCATTGGAAAAAAAATACTGTTTAAGAAATAGTGAGATATCTTTTCTACACAAGTGACTCATTTCTCTGCTTTCCACCATCTTTTCTCTCCTTTTCACCTTCCATCTTCCATCCTCTTTTCATTATATTCCTGCCTCCCTCTCCACCCATCCCCACCTCACCCATCTCCCTATCTTAGTCTCCCCTCCCGCCCCCCTCCCTCCTCCACACTTCCTCCACGCTCTTCTCTCTCTGCTCCCGCTTCTCTCTTCCCATTGTTGTCATGCCAACTTCCCAGGAGACAGTGTTGTCATGGATACCGAGCGGCAGGGCAGATCAGCTGATGTCTGGTGTCGTTCAGGCATGTGCACAAATCGGGCTCCTGTATGTGCAGCTTTTTTTTTGTGATCCCTCCGGCTCTGGTTCTCCTCACTTTCTTTTTCATTCATCCATTGATCCCTTGACTTTAGTGCATTTTTCCTCAACTAACCACAACCCACAGCTGCAGTGTGGCCACATAGGCTGTGTATATATACACACTGTATTATACACACTGAAATGAACAGTTAACGTGCAGCTGTGTCATGTCTGCACATGCTTCACCTACTGGCTCAAAGAAAGCGCTCAAAGAAAGCGCTGAAGAAAAAAGTGGCTGCTTTCTGAAAGTAGCTCTCAAATTATGCAAATCTATGAATGCATGACATCGGGATGAGGAGGTGATGGTGCATAAATTGCAACTGTATTAATATATTCATACATCTCAGAGGCAACTTGCAGAGAGGGGTAACTATTTTATTTTTGGCCCATAAACATTAGTGTCCGTCGCACTGGTTCCCTCACAGCCTCACAACATGAATGGCTGCACAACCTAAGCTGATTATATTATATTCATTTAATCACAGAGCCTCCAGACTTTGCTCTTGCTGCTCTTGCCCCCCACCCTCCCTGTCTTTACAGGGCTGTTGGGCTGTGTTATATAACCAATAAGTTGCTCCCAAAAGAATAAACTGGGAGAACCTGCTGTTCAAATGATGTCCTCATGACAACCACAGAGCAGAGAGCACCTCGCAGTAACCGCTGTGGTCCTAGTTGCATGTTCTCAACTTGTACATACTGTACAGTAGTTCTTTCACCAAATAACCACCCACTGGTGTTACTGTTTGGGAACATGGTGTTTATGAATTCAAACGAGATGAGCGACAGGTTGTCCCTCAGACCCCCTGGTTTTGCAGAGAAATAAACATGTCAATTTGTGTGGGCTGGAAAAGGCTGAAGGATCAACCTTAAATGTATTTAAAGAGGAAAAAACAGCATGGGCTCATAATGTAAACAGGGATCACTCACCCCAAGGTCACACACAGCCCCCTCACCCGGAAACAATATAACCAAGGGTGTTTGATTAACTGACAAGAGCTCAGCACTTTGACAGGTGTATTATTTTTTATATATATATATATATTTAATAGTGTCTCAAGGCTCTTACACGCTGTGGAAGTTTGGGATGTGTCAGATGAAAGTTGACAATTCAGGCAGTTTCATAAATCTTGGAACAAAATTTTTACAGTGTGACTCTGCTACGACACAAAAACTATTTCACGCCACGAAACTATCCAGACTCCACTGGCTGATGCAACATTTTAAGCACATTTTTAAAAATAAAAGAGTATTTTCAGAACATATAAACGGCACAAGCTGGTGACATGTCCCGTTTACATCATATATAGGGCCACATTATTTTTATTTTTGTTTACTCTGCTTCATGGTTTGTTATATAAAAGGTAAACAGTTTAAAACCTCAGTTTACATTCAGAGAAGTAAAAGAAAAACAGAAAATCTCGGACATTGAGAACATTTGGCGTTATTGACTATCAAAGTAGACGCAATTCATCAGGAATTCATTGCACAACACACACAACCTCAAAATTGATAATGTATGGATTGCACACAGATGCGACTATAATTAAAAAAAAAAAAAAAACGCTATTATCGCACAGTGAGCAGCGTAAGCCTTCAGTCAACACAAACGAACAAACAAACTGTCACACAATTTAGCCCCCGCTTGTAAGACAGTGTCGGCCAAGTTGGACAGCAGTAATGAAATTTATCAATAAGTTTTTTTTTTTTCCAGATTTGTGTGGGTCAGACAGGCGAACAATTGAGCAGATGGCTGGGCAGAAAAATGCCTCTAATGGATCTCATACTTGGGGTAAAACTGATTGTGTGACTCAAGACCAAAAAAATGAGATGAGGAAACAAATCAGAATGTATCATTACCCGACTCATTAGGACACCAACTGTCGTTCCAATCAGTTAAGCCTTTAATATAAATGTAAATGTAATTGGCTCTGTGCAATTAACTGCGGGTGGATTGCTTGACAGAGAAGTATTGCTTAAGGCTTTAATTCATGGTGATTACGTGAAGTGTTTGTTTCTGAAGTCACGGGCGCCACGTCGGAGCTAAATAAGCTAGCTGCCCGCGTCTCTGCCTCCGTTTTCCCCTCGTGGAGAATTTGTCCCAGCATTAGACTCTGGTGAGTGGATATTAATGCACGTGACTGGCTGCCCCGCGGCTGTTTCCTCAACACTCAGCGTCTGAGTTCGGCTTTGCAAGACAAATTAAAAGACGGGGAAATGGCTAAAAGAGGAGGAAGTTGGGCTAAAAGGGAGAAGGATAATAGGAGAAAACAGGGCTAAAAGATAAAAGAAAAAAGGGATGAGTAGTAAAGGAGACACAAGCTCCTGCTGTTCTTTGAAGGCCTGTAAAGTCAAAAAAATTGGGATTCACTCTTTTTTTTTTTATCCTGCTGATTTTGTGTGTTTTGCTGGCTGTGATTGGAATATTTTGATTGGTCCTTTGGGATTCAGATCAATAAATCCATTTCCCAGCTCCAAGTGCTGATAGAAGCCTTGAGTGGGAAAAATCCTATGCACCAACAGACACCAGATTCTGGCCATTTATTTATTAGCTCCTCCAAGGACGTTGTGTTTTCACCCGTATCTGGTTGTTGGTTTGTTTGTCAATGGGATCATGAAAAAAAAAAAAAACACTGAGGTGATTTGCATCAAACTCTACGGGTGGATGGGGCACGGTCCAGGGAGGAGCCCTCTAAATTTTGTTCTTGATCTAGTTAAAAGGAGCGGATCCAGGAATTTGTTATCACTTTATATTTACTGTTTTCAATTTTTCAGGAAAATAATATTTGGTCCTTGATGTAAAAAACGAGACGTATTAATAGTGTTGAGACTACGACTGTGTTCAGTTTGGTGCAGGTCCACATAATAATCAGAGTCTCACAGACGTGTAGGATTGTTTGGCCTTGATGGAGGTATGTGCTCTACTGTGTGCTATTCTAGGTTATTTTTTTTTTATTATATGAATGTTTTAATTGTAGCATCCAATGAATTAGATGTCTGGCTTTGTAAGAATAAATAGCAGGAGTACTACCTTTCAAGGTTTTTCTTTGCTGAATGGGCCAAATTCTTCTGGTCTGCTTTATTGAATGTGGACGTGAGCTATGACTTGTATCCTAGTGCGACAGCACCAATGAATTCATGTCCCATAATATGCATGTACATCTGTGTATGTTTATCTACAATACAGATGGCTGCACACACGTGCCTGCACATGTTTGTGTTTCTCTGTTGGTTCACGTTTATCTGTGTTAAATCGCATGTGCCCCCCTGTCTCCTGTCTTGGTCTGTCACAGGTGACGGGAATGAGCGTGTCCCCTGGGAAAGACCAGCTGGTTGTGTTCCACACCAAGGACAGCAGGGATCTGGTGGTGTGCCTGCAGGGTATGGTTCCTGCCAATGAGAGCCGCATCGGGGAGCTGGTTGGCACCCTGCTTAGCCACTTCAAGAGGTGAGTGGTGGTGGGAGGGTAAACAATGGACAACAAGTGTTGGCAGAAGCTAAACTGCTGATTTATCTGTCGATTTTATCTGTCGTGTAGTTTGTTGGATTAAAATGTCCTGTGGGTGACACCAAGGTGAACGTTGAGGCCTCCTCTTCTCCTTTACAGGAAATAGCTTTCAGTATATTGCCCTCACTTGAACCTGGTGCATTTGAGTTAACGTCCATTTGTACAGAGCAAGATTAACTTGTTGTGCGGGACAATGTGTATGTAGCTCTGAAGGGTAGATTGTAATCCAAGTTATTTACTGCGGCTACAATTTACAGATGCCTTTAAATGTCTCACATCTCGACTCTACAAGTTTGTAATGTTCCCTAAACCCCTAACAGGCTGTAGACCTTAGCTAGGTGGTAGGTGTGCACAACAAAGCCTCTAGTCCCCGCTCTGTTACAGCAGCACACACAACTCAGACATGTGTGCAGCCGAAATTAGGATGGTTTGAAATAATGTCAGTAGAGATTTTATCCACCTGGGCAGGTGGCCAAGTGGAGACGATGTATGGAAAACACTGTAGTAAAGTGACACAACATCAGATCAGTTGGTATCGTTGCAGATGTGCGGTATTGACTGAGCGTGATCTATGGCAGGAGGATTATGGGGCAGACAGAGTGCACAGTCACAGCTGTCCTCACTTGAACCCTAATGTTCACTTAATCTAAGCGCCGAGCTCTTCAGGAAGACTGGCATTAATTTTGCTTCCGACCTCCAAAGCAGAGAAAAACACAGATATAGATTACACGCTTAAATAAAATCCCTGCATCCTGCAGTCGCTTTGTCTTTCTTACCCTGAGATTCACTGAGGTTCACATCAGGACAGTCCCTTTTCATTTCTCTTTGTGTAGCCTTTGCCATTTTAAGACATTGAATAGGCACGGATAACAAGCTTCACATGCACTTTGGTAAAACAGAAACTTGAGCGTTTCATTTACAGACTCATCATCAAAAGATGGAGCGTTTCCTGTTCTGTTCTCTTGATCCGTACAAGGTAAAACTGAATATTGAAACTCGTACCTTAGCTTCTGCAGAAGTTTGTCTTACTGCAGTTGCTCTGCTTGTTGTTACTGAAATGAGGCACCCATTCACTCCCTTTAACACCAGACTGAACTCAAGGTGTCCTCACTTCACTTTCTGTTGTAAAATTTATAAGGAGTTAAACTGACCCTGAAGTTCAAAAATGGTTAATGTAAGAACATTTTGCTTTATTATGTAACAGAAAACTGTTATATAAAAAATAACAAAACACTGTCACATGCTATTAATTGTGTTCTATCACAACATTTAGCCAATGTTAACAAGTATTACAAGCAGCTTACATGTGGTTTAGCTGCACATCAATAGGAGCCTCTTGATTTTTTTTTCCCCTTCCAGAAACCTTCAAAGAAATAATTCAAAAAGAAGCTGCAGGAGAAAGTGTGTGTGAATTAAGTGATTTCATTCATCCACTTTCATCCTGTGTTTTAATCCCGGGGGGGGCCGACTGTCACCTCAGCTCACAGCAGCTTATACATAAACACACACACACTCACTACACAAACTGTGTAGAAACAAAATGAGGGGGCGGCCGGATAGCGGAGTGGTTAGGGCGTGTTTCATCTGAGCAGGCGCATCCCCCAGTTCGAATCTCTGCCGGCCAGACTCCTTCCTGCATCTCATTCCCCTTCACACTGTCCCATTTCCTGTAAATAATCACATATCAAAAATCTAATCAAAAATAAATCAAAATAATGGAGTGAGTATGTGTAGTGGTGAAAAAAATAACTAAAATGCTGTTTGAAATATCTGTTGTTTTCTTATTTTCTTTATATATATATATATATATATTAGTTTCCATGGGTCATAGTATAACATAGTAGTATAACATTTTATGTTTAAATTTAATTATTGTTTTATCTTTTTACACATGCATTTATCTATCTATCTATATATATATATATATGTATAGCAAATGTAACATTACCCAGTTTTCCCCTGGGGATCAATAATGTCTAAATCTGATTCAGATTTTCCCCATAAATCTTAAACTTCTGAAAGCATCACCAGTCCTTCAGGGTCACATGGTGCCACCTAAAATAAAAACACTTCTTGTACTAATTAGACCTTTTGTCCCTGTTTAAACCCAGAGCATTTTATTTAAATCATTGGTTTGGATTTGTCATTAAATCCAGCAGGATTAAAATTAAATAAAATAATTAGATGTGCCCCTTGCTGGCATTTCTCTTCATTCCTGTTTCATCTAGTGACTTTGTCCTGTGGGCCACACATCATTTAATTTAAACCTTATGACGAATGGATGATTATGTCTCGTCCTGCAGCTTTGGATTGAGTTTGCAACTCAAGCAGCAACCACTGCAGATGTCTTTACGATCTCTGTTAGATTGTCTGACTACAATACAACAAGGAAGGAGCTGAGAACTCATCATCTCAAATTCAATAGTGAATCCTTTAATTCTGAAGTCGGCGTCAGTTGTTGTATGGATGCTGCTATTGTGTGTCTGTTGATTAGACAATAGATAATTCCTTTATCTTGATCTGTAATTTAATACTTTCTAAAGTTGATTAGAAATAACCCAGTTTCATTCAAATATATCAAGGCAGGTGGTGAAAGATGTTTGGGAACAGAACAGCAGTTTGGCTCAAGTAACTGTCTCAATGAAATTAGACAGAAAATCCATCTACTATGTTCGCCATCTTACTTATTAGCTAAATTAGCTAATTTAGCAAGTATTTGGTCTTCACAAAAGGTAATTAAAACACTAGAAAATTAAGATTTTGATCTGAGGGTGGCACCGGATGAAATGTCAGGGAATTACTGTAATATAAGTTATTACAGTCTATCCTCAGGAGGAAAAATAAATATGTCAACCAAATATCACGGCAGACGACTGAATAGGGATATTTCAGTCAAAGCCAAACATCTCAGGGTGATGTGTAAGGGAAAGTCAGTGAGTCATCCTCTGGGGACCACTAGTTACTGAGATAACCAACCCACAGACAGACCAGCATTTATAAGAGATGTATGTGTATGTATCTGCTAAAATTCAGATTTTTCTGGCTTTGGGGAGAAAAACAAACCCAGATCTAAGCTCCAAAACATCTGCTCAGAAACGTCAAGGTGACATCCCAGCAGGAGAAGAAAATGTCAGCGCACTAAATCCAAACGCTAGTAAACCCACTGCGAAAGATTTCCACCAAAACCATGGTGCAAATCAGCTCAAAGGAGTAAACTGTGCTGTTTGACTTTTTGAATCAATCTGATCACTCTTTTCTTCTTCTGCTGCTGTGATCACCGTTTTGATGATTTGTGTTTTTAGATCACTGACATCACTCATTTCACTGATAATTAAATTGACTCCTGCACAATAGTCAGGCGCGTGTATTGATTTGTGTATGTTTGTTTCTCTTTGTGTGTGTGATTGTGTATGTGGGTGATCGAGAAAGGGAGAGAGGCAGTATTTGTGCATTCAGACAGATGTGCCTGCATCTGCTTATCTCAGTTTGTGCGTGTGTGTGTGTAGCTTTGGCGGTGAGTAGGGTGGCGTGCAGGTCCTCCATCATTGCCATTCTGTGATGGTATCTTGTTTCATTGTGGAGCCCATTTCTCTGTAGGTGTCGGGCACAGAAAGGGCCGCCACTGGGCCTCGTGTAATGACCCTCCATGTGCTTCGCATCCCAACTCATCCATCACTGTGAAACATTGACAGAACAAAGGGCACACCACCATGTGCAAATATATGTTTGACTGCATTCGTGCGCGTGTGCATGAAGAGGAATTCCTGAGAGGACGTTCTGCAGGCGACTGCGTTCATGTTTGCGTATCCGCACCGCACAATCTTTTGCATGCATCATCCCCACGACTGCAGCTCCCTGTAGACGTGGCTCTAACCTTTATCTCTCCTTCAACATGCCGCACAGTGCACAACATGCACAATAGCACGCGGGAAGAAGGGCAGCTTACAGCAGCGACAAAGCAACACTTTATCCTCCTCAAAGTGACAGCGAGGCCAAAGCAGAATGACACTGCTGCTGGGAATAAACCCTCCTCGTGTCACGGCTGCGTCTGGATACTTGAGGCCCGATTTGTTTCTGACAGTTTCCAAATCTGCTTGGCATTAATCTGTTTTTTTCATGATATTATGAATTTTGATATTTTTTATTTTTTTTGCTGAGGACTAAAAGGGTTTAAATTGTGAAATAGTGACAAGCAGAAACTTATCAATACCACACCAAGTTGCCTCGTGCTGCAGTGATTCAGAGATTTTCAGCGACGCCTACATAAGAAGATAACCCTCTTATCGGCCATGACGCACCAGTTGTCTAGAGAAATTCAGAAATACCTTATTCTTATTTTGCATAAAAAGGGGGGGGGGGGATTAGATTCCCATGCCTTCAGCCTCCCTCCTCCCTTTCCTGCATCCCTCTTCTTCCCCTCTCCCACTTTCATGCCCCCCCCACACACACATATCCTATTTTTGACTATATCCCCTTTGTACTGGTCTCAGTCTCTGCTGAACCCCCTTCTGGGCCCCCCCTCCTTCCCTCAGTCTTTCCATTTCTCTCCCCTGACTCCCCCCTTCTTCATTTCTGGAGAGGAGGTAATGAAATATTTAAGGCTGTGCTGCTGTTGAGGCCTATATTTAGATGAGACAGAGCTCTCTCTCTCTCTCTCTCTCTCTCTCTCTCTCTCTCTCTCTCTCCCCCCCC
>CM076668.1:17285487-17312271 GCA_038496675.1 Rachycentron canadum | reverse complement strand
CCCCTCCCATATGTGTGTGTGTGTGTTAACATGCAAACCCACTGCTGCACACCCACCATCCTCTGCCAGGGTAGCAGAGCAGGCGCCCTGCATCTGTCACACATAAGCTCTCAATGAGAGATTCAGGTGATCCAGGAGACTTGACTACTTGGTCGAGCCTCTGCTGTTTATCACCATAACTTTCTCAAATAGTCATATAAGTCAATCTGGACTTTATTTGAAATGGAATTACCATTATTCCTCATTTTTCCAGATTTCCTCTGGAGTTTTCATCAGGTTTCTGTTTAATTTGCTGCCGGTGCTTAATGCAGCCTTAGCGCTTCCTCCACGTTTATATTGACAGACATGTAGGATTATCCTCATTTCCACAGTACAGCAGTCTCACTATTGTCTATATATTGCGCTGACTTTCTCTTTCCAGTCACAAGCAACTGTGACTTTTATTTCAGTTCTGTCTTTTTGGGAATTCAATTCCTAGGTCAGTTGATAATTATCAATCCCATATTTATTTATTAGGTTTATTAGTTTGTTTTTTATGTTATGTTATTAGATTTATTTAACCATTCCTGGTGTGGTCTGACATGTTAGGAAGGGAGACCAGGCCAGACAGCAATGTTTGCAAAATAAGCCAAACTTTTCAAAAGAAAAGTTACAAAGCCCTTCACAGTAAAGTAAATAGAGAAAGAACTATACCTTCCACTGGCTTCACACAGCCTCTCTTTTCTTTCATAGTTTCTTTCAAAGGATAGTATGTGTTGAAAAATAAACTCTGAGGACTAGTTTTTGTTTCAGGAATCTCCTAAAAAAAACAAGCTGACCTGGAGTTGACCCCTTTCAGGTTAAGAAACATTTATCACACAAAAAATAATGACTGTGAGTTAAAGTCTAAATACGGGACGAATGCTGTGCCCTTGAGCAATGAAGTCTAACCCCCACACTCCTGCAGTGGACTGTCATAATGATCCTCAGGAGAATTTAAAGAATTTATTCTGAGGTGTTACATACAATATTTAACTGTTATGTGAGTCTAAGCAGTTTTGACATCATCATTTATCATTTCTCTTTCTCCTCATTCATTTTTCCTGACTTTTCTAATGGTTTATCTCTTCGTCAGTGCTGCATCACACACTCCACTTCACACCTTCCCCACTGAGATCTGAACGTAAAAATAGCTTCATGTTGAATTATTCATCCACCTCAGTTCTCACAGGTGGCAAAAACTTGACTTGGGAGATTTCGCTCCGTCAGATGCAACATCACATCACACTCGTGCTGAAATATGCCTGTTACTTCTGAGCAAGAAAAGAGGAATATTTTTGACAGGTTAAAGTGGCAGTAAGTGTGTTCAAATCATGTTAGCACTGTGCAAAATGTGTTGTTTACAGCACATTTTCTTTCTCTCTCTCTCTCTCTCTCTCTCTCTCTCTCTCTCTCTCTCTCTCTCTCTCTGTCTTATGACCTAATGACAAAGTTGCAGCTGTAAATCCCTGGTTCACCCAATCTCCTGTGTCTTCCTGTCATTGTAGTTTCCGTGTTGTGTAAGCAGCTGGAATCACTTTCTTAGAAAAGCACCGTGGATTGTTTCTGTAGCAACAACTCGGTGTCGGCTCCACCAACTGCTACCACTGCTGACAGTGTCCACAGTGACTAATGAAAACCCCTGTGCACTAGATTGATTGTGTGTGTGTGTAGGGGGGCGTGTGTGTGTGTGTGTGGGTGTGACGGGTCATTGACAGGACTTTATTAACCCTCAGCTCTTGTCCTGTGAGGGTTTTGGTGCATCGAGGAGATTGATGGTTTTGAAACGATTAGTCTTAGCTTTAACTTTATTAGTTTTATTGACACCAGATTGGATCAGAGCTGGAATCATGTAAAATGTTTCATCAGCAGTGCCAATATAACTTTAACTACAGAGACTAAAAATACACTTTTCAAATATCAGCAGGATAAATTTTATAAACTTTATAAATTACATAAAGCAAATTATCAAAATAAACTGGGAATGTTTTCATTTAAATCAGGAAATTAATTTTAAAAAATACATAAAATCGATCAAACACTTGATGATTCCAGGATTTGACAGAGGCTCATATCAGTGACATGAGAACAAAAGCATTTTTAGCTGTAATTGTGATAAATATTTACTCGTTGAAATGCCAAATGCGCAGATCCTAGTTTTTCAAATGAAAGACTTTACTGCTTCTTTCTCATATATATAATTTTAAATTTCATATCTTTGGATTTTGGATGTTGTCAGCAGAGTAAAACAATCTGTAAATGTCCAACCTCAAGGTGGCGCTAGAGGAAGTGACCGTAGTGATTAGGGATCAGCCTCTGAGTAAAAATATCTGTGTGAAACATCATGGAAATCAAAGCGTTGGACCAATCAACGCCAGCGGATTAATCAATAAAGAAAATAATCGTTTGTTGCAGCCGGTGATGGTTTATTCCAGAGCTCACAGCCGACACTGATGAGTTCATGTGTCTCTTGTGCGTCCTCCCTCCTTCACTGTAAACTCTCAGTGGCAGATATTATAGATTCACCTCCCTCATAGGTCTTCAAGCTCACATCCATTCATTCTTCCTCTGTCTTACTCTCCTCTGACCTCCACCACCACCTTCTCTCCTTCTCCGTCTTAAACTCCCACTCAGTCTCATTCTTCCTCTCCTTCCCCTTCACCCTCTCACCCTCCCTTTACCGTCCTACAGTATGAGTCAGCAGTAGTGTGCAGTACACAGCCTTTCATTGATCTGTCAGAGTGATGTGGTCAAATTCTGTTCATGCCCTTGATTCGGCCTCCTCCCATGAAGAGCTGAGCATTTAGCCTCTCCTGTCTCTGCCTGTGACACTGCAGTGGGGACTTTTCTTTTTTCAAGGGGGCGGGTTGTTGCTAAGCCAGACTGCTTAATACAGAGGGAGGGAGGTGAGATGGGAGGTGGGAGGAAGAGACCACAAACAATGCAAAATGGATCGAGTGGAAAAAGAAGAGGTGGAGGATAAAAGGAGAGGAGAGGACACTGGGTGTGAAAGAGAAGTTGTATTGATCTGTTTCAGCTGACTCTGATTTACTTGTGTGTTCTTGATCCAGGTAACTGATCAGGACTCACATTAGTCTGCAGTAGTAAGCTCAGACTGCCTGCAGACACGTTGGCGTCACTGAGCTCTGTTCACTGTTTTCCTGGTGGATATTTTAGTCATAATATCAGTGCAAGGTTTTATCATCTTCTCTGTTGTCTTTGTGGGAATATTAAGACTTTTAAAGGTCATAATAGTTATTTTTTTTACAGATTTGAATGAAGATTTTATGTTTTTTTTTTTTTTTTTTTTTTGGTTTGTTGGTTTCCAGTCAGTCCAAACTTTTCTTGACTCCACACTGAAACTTTGAGGTACTTAAAGTCACTTAAAAGTATTACACAACTAACTCACAAGAACTGTCATTCAGCTCTATACTGCAAGAATTAAAAGTTAAAAGTTTGTAAATATCTAAACTTTACATATTTTATTATTATATACTATTCATCTTGTTTTTCTCAGTCTCTTTGTTCTGTCCACTTTGCTGATACAACACTGCAAACATCCCCACTGTGGGACTAATAAAGTAATTTCTTATCTTAAATAAATAAAGAGCTTATTCACTAGTTCAGTTGTTAGCTCTTATTCTTTCTGTTGAATATTTTCTTCTTGAACAAATCAAAAATAGAAAGAAAACTCATCTCTAATGCTACTTGTCAGCCTGACCTTCTGAGTTCGTAATTATCTCCTATTGGACACTGGGCAAATAATGACTACAGCTCTGTGTGAAAAAAACTGAAGCAGTAACTTAACTCTTGTGTAAATTTTGTAAACTATCACTTTACTTTACTTTGAGTCTGATGTTTGGTTTTCACTGTGGGAGAGAAAACATGAGTTTTTGTTTCCTATAGACCAGAAAACATCTTGTACTTTAATCTGCAGTCGACCAGAATTTAAACAACTATAGTTACGAGTGAAACTTTCACCTGAATTTCTCCTGGGAAATGAATAAAGTAGCCGGCATGGTGGTGCAGTGGTTAACGCTGACATCTGCGTTCGAACCCCTGTCCTGCATGGGTTTCCTTCGGGTACTCTGACTTCCTCCCACAGTCCAAAGTCATGCACATTATTGTTGACTCTACGTTGCCAATAGACTGGGCATGTCTCTCTGTCGGCTCTGTGACAGACTTCCCATCAGCCAATGTCAGCTGGGTCGGCTCCAGCTCTCCTGTGACCCTGCACGGATGAGCGGAGTAGATAATAAAGGGATGGATAAATAAAGTATATATCAATCCATTAGATTTTTGTGCCAGTTGAAGTGGCAGATCCAGGTTTAATTGTATCACTTTCCTTAACATTGTTATACAGGAAATTTATTTATCTACATTTAATTCAATTCAGTTTGTTTGGAGTTTGATGTAAAAACTAATCTGACATTATTAGTAGTGTTGAGATCTATGAGTCGGTACAATCTGGTGCACATCCAGATAATAAATGGTAGAAGAAAGTGTTTGTGAGCACCATTCTAGTTTGAAGAGAAGCTGCAAGGTTGAGAACGAGGAGCAGAAGTAACAGTAACAGCGTTGAATGAAGTTACTTGATGTGTTTGGTGAAGGTTTCAATCACATTCAAGCCAAAATAGGATATTGACAAAAAATAATCTAATTATGGCCAAAGAAATGAGGCCATGGATTATTGTGAAACTATAAAAGTACATATGCAACTCACAGTCAGTGGATGATGGGTAGAAAAAATGTAAAGGACATGAGCTTTAAAAAAAAAAAGCAGTATGGCCCTTTAATTAAAAGAAGGTCATTCATTCATGTTGCTTTTGATCTGATTGGAGACGAATGAACATGAAAGAATAAAAACTGTTGTTTAATAAATGTGTCAAAGTGCATTTTGTGTCATATCTGGAGTTGGCACTAACATTTGGGAGAGTAAGATAAAACAGGGTGAGAGGGAGGATGGAAGAGAGGAGTGAGGAGAAAAAGAGAGGAAAGAGAGAGAGAGAAAGCTGAGCTGCCTTTGTCTTCCTCACCAAGGTCACTCTTTCTGCTGAATCAAATATTTCAGGCTGATAGAAGTGGGCTTCTTTCTTCTCCTCTTTCCCTCCATCCCTCCTTCTCCATTTTCCCTCTCTCCATCCATCACCCGCACCACTGCTCCTCCCCCTCTTGTTTTTCACTTCGCATTCCACTTCTCCTCCTCCTCCTCCCTCTCTCCTCTCCCTCTCCCTCCTTTCTGGGGCGCTGCGGATGCAGTTCCCATGGCAACCATTGGATCCATGTTTGTCTGATACGTATGCCATCCATTAATAACCCTGCTGGCTGGAGATAATAATGGTTAGATCCCGTCGCAGACCACAGACAGAGGAGGAGAGACATAGCCACATGCTAACAGCTAACAGCAGCAGAGGGTAGAAACAAGGAAGAACATGAGAGGAATCTGAAAGAGAGAGGGGGGAAATATATGTGATGCTTAGAGCTGCATCTCAATCCTCTGACCACTGTGTGTCCTTAGCCTCGACTATTGAAAACACACAAACCAGCATGTGTGACGGTTGGATGCAAAATCAAGTCTCAAGGGCAAAGAACGTCCACACACTTTAATTATTCTGTGATCAGATAGTTTTAGATTTACATTTTGCCAGTTTTGGATTGTTTTATTCAGGCAAACTTCTACATTTGCTTGTGTTTGAAAAGTATTTCACATTTAAGGGCTTTTATTGTTCAATGTAAAAAAGGCTTTTGTAGAATAATGTTAATTTTTTCCTCAAAAAGGTCATTGTTTTTATTTCTATAGTTATTGTGTTGCTTTAGTTTCTAAAATACTCTTTTTCTTTGTGCCTCCTTCTGTTTAGTCACCAAAAGGTCTTCAAGGATGATCTATCTGCATAGTCCTTATATAACTTACAATTTGCAAAGTCAAATTGAATGTGAGTTTATAATTTCTCCTACACACATAAAAGAGACTTAGACGCACACACACACACACACACACACTCAGAGTGGCTGCTTTGTGGGCCAGTGGGGAGTCCTGCTTGTCTCATTGGCACTGTGCTGCAGCCTGGGGGAGGAGGCTGGCTGGGTGGAGTGATGGATGGCGAGTGGCCAGGTCAGAGTGTGCGCATATGTGTGTGTGTGTGTGTGTGTTTGTGTTTATGTCTACTGACTGTGTAAGTACACATTAGAGATAATGTGAAAATGTGCCGCATGTGTTGGAGGTTGTGTATAAATGGCAAGAATGTGTGTGAATATGTGAGTTGAGTCCTGACCTACTTTTTCCACTGCAGCCCCAGAATTACTGCCAGGCAACCTTCATCGCCACATCTCACTCACACGCACACAAGGACAGACACACTGATTCGAGTCTGTTACAGAGGCGTTAACCTTCCTAACGCCACCGTGATGTGTCTTTATTTTGTAACACAAGCAAAGACACTGACACCAGCCTCAGTAACAGTCCAGTGTAAAGGAAGCGTCATGTGATTGGTCTGTTGACACAAAACTACGCAGCTTTTAAATCATTTGGTTTAAATGTCTTTCATGAGACAAACTGAGCACTTTGAAGACGTCACATTTTCTGGAACTATTAATTGATCAATCAAAAAATGCTGAGAGATGACTCATTTAAACCAGCCACTACTGTCAGCCTCAGTGTGTTAGCTCTGTTGCCTCAGCGCTCTGAGGATCACTCTGTTCTCCCACATTGCAATAACGCATGAAATCTCCTGATACATGCGAGCGAGGCTTGATCGCTCGTAATTAGCTGTGACCCTTTGACGGGTTCAGCAACGCGGGGACAGATTTCTTAAGCCTCATTTCATGTGCATTCTAATGGGCAGAGATAAAAGTGTCGTGCCGATCCAAAGCTCGGGCCGAGGATCAGTTTCACACGGAAAATTCTCTGCCTCTGAAGTTTTAATTGCAGCCTCAGTAAATCATTTTGCATGTCGTCACTTCATTAACGAGCATTTGTGTTTTGAGAAACATTTGATTTTATTTATATTTTAAGAGCTTCCTGATCTCAGACAAATCCCACCCCTGAACATAGACTATTAGCCTCCCGCTCAAATACAAAATGCATATTTAAACACACTCCCTGTCGTTGATTGCATAATTGGCTTCTGTCTTAGTGAATCAGACACTAATTACAAACAGATTGCGAGTGCAAATTGAATGAGGCTCAGAGTAAACTTGCCTCATGCTTTCATGTCATGAATGAGGCTGTCATCAACAATTAGATGTTGTTTTTCATGGTTTTTACTGACTTTCAACAGTGAAACACATCAGGTGAATGGTTGTGTATTTGTATATATATGCAGTGTGTAGAATTGTAGCAGCGATAGTTGAGGTTGTTATATTTCCAGACACTGGATCTAGACATTCAGAGCTTGTGCTGGAATTTGAACTGTCAACAGTAATTCTGTTGTTTCAGTTTCTCAGATGTGAAGGTTTGTTGTTTTTTGAGCTGAATATCTTTGGATTTTGTGCTGATGCAGACCAAGCAGTTAATCGATCAGGTCAATAAATTTTAGTCGCAGCCCAAACTGGACCATTAGATTTCTTTACACCTGAGTGCTGTTAGTGACAGGACAATTTACCAACCACCACGTTTTAATGAGCACAGACGCTGATGATGTTATTGTGGTAAATGTCACTCAGAACAGTAGGTGAGTGGAGGTGCAGCTGCGAGCTACATTATGTGGTCCAGTCCAGTCTGAACACAGCTGTAGAAATGGTCTGCACAGAGCCACACGAGTATCAGGGCTGTGATCTATTAACCTGTTACAAAGCAGTTATTCAGGCTCTCTAATGAACACCATTTAGTGAACATACTTTCAGTCAAACAATCTAGAATAAGGTCATTATGAATCATAAGGTCCCCTGTTTAAATAAATGAGAATAAATAAAAATAGCACTTTTCGTTGCTTCACTTACAGGAATTATCCTTTAACAAAAATAAAGTCTAACTGGCAAAGAGTCAAAATGAACTAGTTTGGACGTCAGCCAACCAACGATTATCCTGATGATAGAAATTCACCTCAGTCAACCTATTCTGATTTTTTTGTTCTGATTTCCAGTTAAATTGTAGAGCATCCCATCCCCAAATATACATAAACGTGTGTTGGTGTGAGCTATATTTAATCCGCTTCCTGTTCACTCGGTAGCAGAGTAGTTTCCTGTGTTTCCCACAGCAGCTTCAGTCTCTCGCTGAGGTGCATGTATGAGACGTTTGCTGTCGTCCAGCTTCTCTGTCACTCTGGATAACAGCATTAGTTAAGTGCTGCACAGTGAAGATACAGCAGGAGACTTGATGTTTTATAGAGTCTCATCTCTTTAGTGACCTCTACATTTACCCCATAATCCCCACCCCCACCTCCACCCACCAAACACGCATGTTCCACCCAGCAACAGCACCACACCATCTCCATGTCAGGGCAGTTATGATTGGCCTCCCCACACTCTCTCCTCCCTCCTCAGCCTCCCTCACCTCCTCTTGCTTCCATTCTCCCATCCTTCCTCCTTCCATCTCCTCCCTTTGCTTCATTCTCTACCTCTGTTCTTCATTTCCCCACCTGCCATTAATCTCCCCCCACCCAACGCCCTTTTCATCCGACTTCTCATTCTGTGTCCCACCTCTTCCATCTTGGCTTCCCTCATCCCTTCACCTCCCTTCACACCTCATACTTTAATCTCCCATCCTCTACCACCTCCATCTCTTTGTTGTTCCACCTCACGCTGCTTCCTCCCTATATCCTTCCACATCAACCATTAATTTCTGCTTTTTCATCCTGTACCATGGAACATCCAGCTCCTGAGTGAATCAGCTCCTCTGACCTGGGGATGTTTGAACAAAGAGACACTTTGACTGTGACTTGGATCTGAGAAAACATTAAAATGTCTTCATCAGATGATGCACAAAGGGGTTCAGGACCCATTACAGTTTGAATTTAAAGGGAGTGTTTGTGTTTTCAGAAACCTGAAGGACTTTACATTCATTCAGCCATACATTTATATCATTTTTTAAAGATATTTAAAAAAGAGTTTATGAATGATAGACAGTGAAAACATATTTACAGGAGGATGCATTGAGGCTTAAACTGGGCTTTTCCTAAACTGCACAGTAACACTGCTGGCAAATTGTATTTTTACACACTGCTCACCTAGTTTTATTTTGAAAAGATTGCATTGTGGTCTGGACTGATAAAAACAGAGACCACTGGACTCCCACAGTCGCTCCCTGATTGAGTTTTATCAGCCTCAACAACCAGTGGGCAAAGTAATAGATTACAAGCTTTACTGACCTTATTGTCTTTGTTAGCAGCTGTTAAATTCTATATTTTAACAATACAGCTTCTCCTCGTTTGTTGCATTTTGTGCGTCTTATCAGCTGCAGAGGTGACTATCTGCTTCCTGTTTGCACCAGTTTGTGTGTGCCCAGCGCATGTGAAAGGTCATATTTGTGTTTTCAGGTGTGGTAATTTGGACAAACATCCTTTCTGATCCGGAGCTAAAACAGCTTTCGTCTTTAAATGTGAAGTGAAGTGAAAACTGAGCCTAATGTGTTGTTACATTTGATTCTGACTCCTCATTCTGGTTCCTCATTAGACTTACTCACTAGTCTAAGAGCAAAACTCACCCTGAAGACCAACACACCCCTGATGGTGAATCATTCTGCACATTCAAACCTGCCACTGAATAGAAACAGTGACGTGTCAGTGGATGAGAACAGATGAACCTTTGATTGAAGCATTGATTGGTTTTATTGAACACAATTGGAGGCGTAGCCGCTTGAGAGGTGAGTGGTCTTCCTTCAGTAATGAGCAACTAATTGAGGCTGCATGTCTTTCTCCTTTGTTTTGACTCACTGTGCGCCAGCGTATTGATTTACCAAATGTAATTTTTAAGGCAACTGCATTCGGCCTTGAGATGGTGGAGAGTTGGGCTGAAGACACAGCTGATCAGTGAGGAAGGTTTAGCTCAGTTTCATGGTGTAGTGAGAGGAACAATAAGACTGATAGGATCCAGCACAGAGTCGATCCCCTGCACACACACACACACACACACACACACACACACACACACACTTGTTTAACCCTCCTGCTGTGTGGCCATTATGACTCTGCTGTGTGTGTCAGCCTCCACCATCTGTGGAGCACCTACAGTTTCCCCCAGAGACAGAGGCCTTTGCTTTGTACATTTCCGGTTCTGTTTCATGTCCCACTGATCTGTTAAACACAGAGACGTAGAGGGGAGAGGTCTGTCCTTTTTGTTTAACCCAGGCCACAGCAGCTTGCATGAGTAGCTGTTATTGACAACCATCATTCACCCACCATCCTGGGGGAATAGGGAAATGGGACATTCCCAGATGCCACGTGGGCAAACCTACATGTCGTCGTCTGCTCCGTCTTCTGTTCTCCTCAGGGCCGCTGCAAGGAATTATGGGGCAGGACGTTAGTCTCGGCCAAGCTCCTTGGAACAGCGCTGGCTATTTTGCTGTGAGCATCTTTAGGTGTTACTGTAATCTCAGTCTTTTCATGAAGTGAAACCAAAAAAAAGCACAAAACAGTCTAATTCCTGAATATGTTGAGTCTAATTCATTGTCTATTCTTGGTAAAATAAGACTCTTCAAAACTGCAAAATGTGGCCTTAGGTGCAACGAGGTCAAGGTACAAAACATTGTTTACTCCAGTTGAATACGATGAAATAACAACATCTGCACGAGATAAATTCAGGAGTGTAGTGATATTGGAGCAGGTTACACAGGCCACGCAACCTCTCAACAGACAACAGTGTTTCTCTATTTGTCAGATGTCACTGAGTGTGGTTTAGTTTTGAGGCAGTTTTAGGACAGGAAAGCTTTTCATTCACAAAGAGAGAAATCATTTGAGTGATATTGTGGCTCCTTGGGACCAAAAACTGTCCCGTGTAAAGTGATGCTGGGTTAAGTTGTGACTCACTAATCAGCTCACTGGACTTGTGCTGTAGATTGGACCTTGAACTACACCATATAACCACGCTTTGAGGGCAGGTGTTGCTCATGCATCTGATTCATTCACAATAATCACCTCCCTCTATAGGACCGGTTTGACACAGTCAGTTTACTAGTCACAGCCTGTGAACACAGTTGTATGTTTCTTCTGTGGCTTTGACTTTGCTCAGCCAAGTCTGACAAATTGGTATTAATTGTCTCAGCTTTTAAGAGAGAGTCTGTGCTTCACAGTGGGTTTGAAAGACGCAGGCAAGATCCTGTCACTGCGTGATATCTGCATTAATATGGGAAGTGCTTCACCAACACAGGGGATATAACGTCGGGCTATTTCAGGCTTCTGCTGCATCACTTCTGACTATTCCTTTGATCTCTTTCTTGCAAGACCCATAACTTTATGCAACTGCAAAAAAAAAAAAAAAACCTAAAAATAAAACACAGGAGTGCATCTTTAAATGCAGAAAAAATATCATCATATAATTATACAGCAAACAACTCAAACTGCTGATTGAAAATATTTCCTGCGGTTAAAATTGGGCTGTTCGGAGTCAGTGTTAAGTCTTTGTGTGTGAAGAAGAGAGCAGAGACACAGTGTGTGAGCTGCTTGTTACTCGTTTTCAGCTGCTGCTCAATCACTTTAAAAGCTCCAGTATTTGTTTTCAGCCAAAAAAACAGAGGACTGGGAAATAAACGTATAAAATATTTATAATTTCACACTTGAGGATCAGAAAAATCATCTTTTTTTAGACACTTAGGGGGCCCTCAGGGGCCCTTGATAGTCAGCGCCTCTGTTCCTGCAGCGCTGCAGCATCCCTGATCTTGCTTACTATGCATAAAGAAACAGAAATACTAGCTTAGCATATTAACAAGGAGAGGCACTTTTAGCTTGTGTTCACTCCAATGGAGCCTCATGGGAGTTTTGGAGACCAGATCTAAGACTAGTTGGAAAGACAAATGTGTGTTATGGCTCTGCAGTGCGTTGGTACAGGAACTGGAAGGCAGCTCGCGTGTTTGAAGGTGTGATGGATGAGTTCGGTTTACTTTATAATCCGTTGCCCACTTTTCCACCACTAATGATTTTTCCCTTTTCTCTGTTGGTCTTGTGCAGAGGCCTGGAGCAGGACTGATGCTCAGCCACCGCACAGATCGCTTTGATGGACTTTGGCAGCTTCACCTCTGAACTCTCCATGTCTCCATGTATACTTAGGACTGACCTCCCTCTTTTTCCTGCCTTTCGTAGCTTCTTTCTTTTCCCCTCCATTCCCCACAATTTAATCAATACCTTTTTTGCTGCCAGTGCATTTTCACACTGTTTTTTTTAGTGACCTACTTAGTAATCTCTCCTGTTGTGAGAACAGCTCTTTTGTCTGTAGCAGGAAGAAAAGATAACAGCTGAGAGAAGGAAATGTGCACTGAGAGAGAGGCAGAAGGAGATATCTATATCCAGACTAGCTGTACTTTCACAGCTCAGTAATTACTTCAGTTAAAAAGCTGCCTTATTATATTTGAAACCTGCTGAAATACCCCAAGACAGGATATTTGCTGCATGTGATCTGGTCTTTGGGGCTTTTCTTTTCCTCTAAACTCTGTATTTTGAATAAGGTGCCTTTTGTCCACCTAGAAGTGACAAAGGTGTGATGAAAATTACATCTGTAAATGAATCAAAATTATCAAAATCACAATAACACCCAAGTGCAATGTCCAAACCACCAGAGCTGTGTGACATGTTTCAATAAATGTATAGTGGTGCTACAGGGATGCTTTAGCCTACAGATCATTCTGCAGTGAGGGAACATGCTTGTTTGGTGCAGACCTCAGCAAAAATCACATCATATTTTATGCAGTGCAATTGAAATGGAAAAAATTACCATTTCTACTAAAATTGTAATCGCAATATCAGTCAGAATAATTGCTATAATAATAATAATTGCTTTTTTTAATTGAGAAGAAAGACAGAAGAGGATGAAAAGTTAATTTAAAAGAAGTAGTAATTTCAAAGGACTAAGGGGCAGAAATGATCTACAGTTTTGATACAACATGATGTCCATTTTTTAAATGATGGTCCTTTTAGAGATAAATAGACCATAAAGCAGGGGATGAATTAGGGGGCGTGACTACTGTGTGATTGACAGACTGTACCAGTCCCCAATGGTTTCAAAAAACAAAAATGGCGACAACTAAGGCTTCAAAATGGCAGCTCACAAAACAAACGGGTGTCGTCACAGTGGGTTTAGATTAAGTATTGTGTGTGTGTGGGTAATGTGTGTTTGAATAAGAGGCAGTGATATGTATCCATGTTCAGTAATACTGGACAGGTTTATGTGTGTTTCAGCGAAGGAAAAAGAAAGTGTTTCTGTCACATAACAACATTATCATTATTATAATAATAATAATAATAATAATAATGTTCAGTTCTGAGAGCCTCTATATTTTCTCTATAATTCATACACCATATCTGCAGTTGCTGTACAAGCAGAACTGTACTACTTGGGCAGAGAGATGCTAATTAAAGCGCTGCTCTCAGGAAGCCTCTCAGGCAGTTTTCCCACTTTGAACCAGTCCAAACCACAGCCACTTCAAACTGGGGCAGATAAGGCCACTTCCCTCCATCCAGGCCTCATATCACGCGTCTCTATTTCTGATCATCTCCCAGGAAAAAAAACTATTGCACGTTTCAGGATTATTGTCAAGTCTGGTGCAGGTGTGAGCTCTGTGCGTGCATCTTCTACGTTTCCTCTCCAGTTTTAATGTGGATCAAAGCAGCACGTGAGATGTGTGATGCAGCCATGTGAGACAGAGGAAGAGTGTGACAGTGAGAGGAAGAGATGCTGTGTCAGGTTTGGTGTTAAATGCAAATCTGTGTAGTTGAGTGGGCGGCTGCTGCACGGCAGGAGGGAAACACAGAAATGTGGACTTGAAAAACAATTCTCTGCTACTTCTCTCTCTTAATGTCTCAATTTGTAAAACATCAACATTTTGTCTCTGAGTCGAAAGAGAAAAGGCAAAATTATGGTTTTAAAGTAAGATAAGAAAGTATAGCAAACTAAGACCGTGCATGCTGCAGAAAGCGATGAAAAACAAAGGTAAATCAAAGGTTTACAAAGCTGTGAGGCAGTATTGATGCTGTCTGTGGTGGTGGGAACACACTCATCTCTGAAATGAAATGTGCCGTCAGTGGATCAAGAATGAGGGGATGTTGCCGTCATGTGCACGAGGGGTCATGCATCAACTAACCATCAGCATGGGTCTGTCTTCAAGGTGCACCTTCTGTGTCCTGCCCCATGGTGCCTGACCTTCACACACACATGCATGTGCTTACTGCTCATCCTCTGCACTTTCTGTCTTGATCTCAACGTGGGACTGAAATATTGATGTGAGGAGACTGTAGTTTCTTGGGTTTGCAGGGGGTTAAATAAAAAAGTGGCATCACTTGATCAGAGTTGTGTTTGAGGAGGAGATCAGTCTCTGTCAGCTTCACCATATGGGTTCATCTCCTGCCTGCACCAACCTGCTGTGTGCGTGCGTGTGTGTGTGTGTGTCACTCACTTTCCACATGTATGTTTTTTGTGTGCATGTTGTATCCTTGTCCCTCCCTTCACACTAATTTTTCCTGCATGTGAATGTGAATTTCAGTGTCACACGTCCAGTCTCCTTCCCTTCTGACCGATGCCTCCTACATTCGTCTCCCTGATAATTGATTAAAACTGAATTATAAACGGAAATAATATTCCAAATGATGAGGCTGAAAAGAGGCTGTTTGAAGAGCAAAACAACCCACACTCATGACGATGTTACATGTTTCTTTAGTAACAGCTCAGTGACTAGCATCACTGTCAGTGTTTAAGCTCCTGCGGTCGCTGGTGTAACTAGCTGTGATTTGTGATTTATTCTTTTTCATTATAAAATGGCTCTGTCATCGTTAGAAGTGAGGGAAGATCCAACTTTGATCACCTCCTCAAAGTCCTGAGTCTTTATAGCAAGTCAGCTCTCCGGAGTGTCCCTCCTCTCCTCTCCACCTGCACCACTCATATATTTTTCAGCAGCAGAGAGCTTGGGGGAGAGCCAGGTACACTATTAGAGGAGATGACTCAGAAGTGGGACTGGATGGCTTCACAGACTGGAGGTAATCCTGGCTCCTCCACCCAAAAATAGCCTGGATCGTCCTCCCCCACTTCTCTTCCCCCGGTGCCTTCGCTCTGATACCTTTCAGCATCCCCATCTTTTATTTTCTTTTTTTACTTTACTGCATATTCTGTTTGAATTCCTCACCACACTTAAAGTCCCCCCCCCAACCCCCCATTCCCCATATTTGGCCTCAACTTCTATTTCTGCTTCTGTTTCACTTAAACTCCCATTTTTGCTTCACCCTCATCCTCCTCTTCCTCTCCTCCTCCTAGCCTCCGTCCTGCCAAATAAAGAGGAGGTACTTCAGGGAGCAAGTGAGCTTGGACTCACATGGCATGAAGGGCAAAAACACACAAAGGGGGGGGGGGCTGGGTAGGGAAAAGGAAAGAATTGATTTTCCAGTCGGAGAGGCCATCCAATGAAGGGCTAAGTCTGCCCCCGGGGCTGGTGCTGGCTCAGGCCAACTCCTGATTGGAAAGGTCAGCCTGTGACCTTAAGACTCAACTGATCATGTTGTTTCTGCTCAGAGATGAAGAGTTTTGTTGGATTGAGAGAGAACTTATTCAGAGGCAACGTTTGGTGCTGATGGGAGAGAGAAGTGTCAAAGACCTGTTTGGTGTACCCAGTGGAAGCTCTGTAAGTGTCTGTGTGTGTAGATGTGTGTTTGTTTGTGTGTGTGTGTGTGTGTGTGTGTGTGTGTGTGAGTGTCTAACCCTGCTTGCCCTTCACGGGGAGTGCAGCTCAGCTCAGCATCCCCTGTGGCATTTTCAGCGAGATGGAGAAGTAACGGGATGAGAGACTGACAGAGAAAGAAACATATCACAATACACACACACACACACACACACACAGTACCATTGGCTGGCTGGCAGCCATGACAGATGGGGGAGTTCGGTTCCCGGGGGTTGCCATGGAAACCGGCACCAGCGCTACCCCGAGCTGCTCCGCTCTGCCTATAAGCTGTGATGCAGGGCTGCACACACTCTGCAGAGGAGTGCAGCGTGGGCAGCAGGAGCCTCTCGCTCCTTGTTTATGACTTATTGTTGTTGCGCAACAAGTCAGTGTCATCGGGGTTCGCGACTGATTTCCCAAGTTTAGATTTGAGGGACACAGATTGGCGGCTTTTGTGCGAATCCGGCAGTAATTGAGGATAATGGATTTGTTTACACACGGCACAAGGCACAGCCGCCATCGGTAACTGTGCCAGAGAGAAAGTGTGTCACGACAAGCACTTGACTGAGCAAAGGGAGAGAGAGAGAGAGATGCATGTGTGTTTATCATGCTCTCAGCTTCCTGTCACCAGCCCCTCCTCTCTGATTATCACACAGTCATCTCCTCATTCCTCCTCCCAGTTACATTACGTTACATTTTCCTCTGTCTGCGAAAAAGCAACATGGTAATTTATGACTTTTTCTCTCACTCTTTGATTCCCGTCATCGATCCCGTTTTAGAGCAAACCAAGCAAAGCGCCCGCTCACCCAGGAAAGGCCTAACTGGATGTGACAGACACTAAAAGCCAATCGGCTGCTGCGCTCCAGCCCAGCGACGCCATATGGATAATTTCTACAACAGCACTGCTGCCCGATTTCTCTTCTTTTATTCATCTTCATTTTCTTCTTCTTCTGTGCACTTAAACATGCACACGCACACACAATTCCTCCTGTGTGAGAGGATTTTTGAAACGTACAGCACCATAATCCTGCACATGCTCCCACACACACTCCTATACACTCACAATCATGCCCTACTCATCCTCATGCAACATCATGCTCCTCATCTTACTCAACCATACTTTCCATTTAAAGGAACATTTCCACATTTTCCACATCAAAATCCACTCGAGGTCTGCAGCCAGTTATCTTAGCTTGGCTTAGTTTAGCACAAAGACTGTAAGAAACTGCTAGTTCTCTTCTCAGGGGATCAGCTGATCTCATGTCTATTTAAAGTTAAATCATTCATTAACATAAACTCATGAATGTAAAGCAAATCTCCAGTGTTTAATCAAATAAACCACATCTTCCTACACAGATGTTTTCACCTGCTCAGACCTGTGTAGGTGAAGTGTTCGACTGACGTCCCCCTCACTCTCCTTTATTTATCATCATGAGATGTTGGTTGGCTCATAAATAATACAGACTGATGAGAACGTTGTTTTCTCTCATGCACAGTGTAACTTCTCTCTTACAAACACTTTTTATTGTATTCATGAGCCAAATGATTCTCTCTTATACAATATCCTTCATTCTCCAAGTGGTCGTGCAAAGGGTATAATGAAGTAAAGTATGATTTATGGCCCTGAGCAGTGGTGTGAGTCTGTGTGTGTGACAGTGGTTACAGCACAGTGGCGGTGTGTGTGTGTGTGTGTGTGTGTAGTGAAGAATAATGGTGGATTTTCTGAGATTAGGATGCTGTGTATGAGAGTGAGTATGATTTATGACCTAAACACCCTCTCATACTTCTCACACTCAGGTCACTAATGGATCTGCATATATTATTCCTGTGAATTAAGCTCTGACTGAATGTAATGTGACTCCACTGAGGCGAGCTGCCTATATGTTAAGACTGTAATAAGAGTTGATTATACCATCAATGTTCAGTACAGCAGGAACAGTCTAAGACCCACTAGGATTCACTAACGTGTGTCTGGTATCGTTCTTGTCCTCTCTGCAGTGAGAAGAGGAAGCTGCAGGTGAACATCGCCAGCCCCATCCAGTGCAGCATGAACGGGAGGAAGTGCACGGTCATCGTCGAGTCCAAGATCAACCAGTCGCATCCAGACTTCACCAAGAGCCGATCTGGTTACATCCTGGCTGTTCCCGGCAACTAAAACGGGCGGGGAAAGAAAAACAGTGACAGCTGATTTCAAACCGGACGGGATGATGATGATGATGATGATGATGATGATGATGATGATGATTCACTTCTCGTGTTTTGTTTCTTTTTTTTGCAGAACTGCTGATAATGTGACATTGTGGGTAGCAGCTCTGTAGGAGGATTGGGATAATTAAATCCTCACATTGCAAGCCATGCCAAATTTGACCTGTTTTGTAGATTTCTATGCAATGCTACCATGAATAGGAAATGCACAATACGCCTACATGCAAAACGTTATTAGCTAAACAGGTTTAAAAAAAAATATGCACTACAAGATAATCCACCAAAGTGACGTTTTTTTTTTCTCTCTCTCTTCTTTTTAAAATCCAAATTTCAGATGATTTGCTTTGTGCAATATTTAGTTTTTTCTGGATTGATTATTGTGAGTGAAGGTGAGAGGAGATTATGCAGCAACTGTTCGCAGAACCACTGATGTTGTGTAACAGGGAAAAAAAATCCAAAGGCTTTGCAGGAATTTATAATCCCTGCAGCTCCCTGTGTGGGAGCCAGATCTAAAGTGAGACCCTAAAAAAATGAGGTATAATTATATTTATGTCTGACAGATTTCTCAGAAACTTTGATTATTTGCTTTGAAATAGAAGAACACCCACATTGTGGCTATATTCTAAGGAATAACAATGTTAATGAACTTTAATGGAAGAGTTACCCACCTGGGTGGCAGATTATAATGTTTACAATCACATATGGCGGCAGAACAGTGAGTGAGGACGATTCAGTGGTTCAGGCAGCGTCTGATGCACAAACTCCAGATCGAATTCATTGTTAGTCTGTTAGTTAGTCACAGGATGTGTTGAGCATATCCTGAACATTGCAGCCTGCTTCATACAAAGCTAAACTCTACTAATTTAAATCCTGTATCTTATACTCTTAACTGCAACATCTCTATACTCACATACTGCTTATGTATTAAAAGGTTAGAATATACTATTATCTATTGGAGCAGCAGAAGATCATTAATATGAGTCTGCACAGCACCTATACTGCAGTTAATGTACAGAGGGTTGTTATAATGATTACTGAATAATACTGTAGATGATAACCAAAACAGTACTTTTTAGTTCATATTCTTTTAAAATGTAAGATAATGCATTAGCTTAGCAACAGTGTGTTGCTGGCCAGTACTGTAAAATCCCATGTGAACTCCAGCCCCTGAACATAGTCTCATTTGCTGTCTTTGTGTTAAGTGAATAACCTAATGACTTGTAGTGGTCCTTAGTCCTTTGGAAGAGTCTTGCACTTGACAAATATCCCCTTCATCAGAGGGAGAGAGTGTGTGTTTGTGGGTGAGTGCGACTGTGTGTGTTGATTAGCTCCTTTCGCTCTCCTCCTCTTGGCTCAGGAGCCTGGCTAGTGGCCACGGTGAAGTCTGTAATCAGACTGCTGTCCTACTTTACTCTACGTCCCTGTCTAATGATGGGAATGACTTCTCTTTTGTATGATCACCAGACTGTTAGGAGACTTGGTTCTCATCTGATCTCACCAAATTCCCTTCACGTCTCTCAAGCCAAATCGCTCTAATCAGGTCATCAGCACGTGAACACAATATTTTCTCTGTCCATCTGTTTGATGTGAACATCCATCCACAGATCTACAAGCAACCTAATTATTTGAGTCTAAAAGTTCATTCCTTGGCTTTGGAAACAGCAGAATTACATTTAGTGGCTGTTCTGGAGCTGTCAGTCGTTTACATGAGATTCATCAGCTGTGGAGTTAAAAGACCCAGTGAACCCAGTGAAATTATGTGTTTGTAGCAGCCTGGTGACAGAGATGTAGTTCAGTGACCCTCTGGAGTCAGCGAGCTAACTGCTAACATTTCTGCCTGACGGGGGCATGAGATTTAAAATGTAAGATTTAGCACTAATGAGTTACGGCATCTGTCCAAGGCATTTTGCTCTAAGTGTTAGACACCAGTTCATTCATTAAATGTAGGGAAAAGCTCTCAGAGCTAGCAAGCTTGCTAACTGTAAGTCATTTAAAGCTCATTAGCTCAGTTGCTCACAGGATAATATGTTCTCAAAGTTTATTAAAGAGGCAGACTCCTGCCATGGACGTCTGTTTCATAACCATCAGCAAACCAGTGCTCTTCTGTGGAGCAGTTAGTCCAACAGAGGAGGGTAAATCGAAGCCGCAGCACGGCTTAAAGGCCACCGTAGTTTCTTTTGTTTGGGATGGTCAACAAAGAATTAGCATCATACTTTGATCCCAGGACTGAATCCACTGATTATAGGAATAACACAGAAATGAACTGATTTTGATTTCCACACCTCTCTAAGCTTAGAGTCTTAAAATAAAAGAAATTAACATATTCACTTCCATGACAAAAAAGCAAACCCCCCCCACTGATGAAGATCATGTTTCATGACTGAAAGCTCCAGAACAGCTGCTAAATGGAATCTGTTGTCAGATTTGTTTTCTTCAACCTCTGTTGCCCAGGTCAGGGGTCAAGTTTGAACCTTAGCTTTAAAGTCAACATGGACAAGAGGCGCTTAGTTTAACCATCTACAGTTTCATGACAACTCAGCAAATTCTTTCTACTAATGAAGATCATATCATGTGGTTGAAAGCTCAAGGAAATCAAACTGATTGCTGCCTCTTTCTAGAACTTCCTCATGGCTGAATATGAAAGAAACTGATGTGTAGATGGATGATGTGAGCTTGATGTTGAGGTCGTGATGATGAGGACGGGACATTAAATGTCACCAGGTCTGAGGATGAGGGAACCAACAGTGAGTCATCTCTACACACAGAGACACATCTTTGTTGTCTCTGAGTAAAGACTGAGTAAAGCACACTGACGGAGGGCTGAAGATCAACTACCCAAGGTTATGAATCAACGCTCCCTTTGTGTCTGGCCTAGTTGAGGACACCAGAGTGGCGGGGGGGGGCTCTTGTCGGCTTCACTTCCACAGGAAGAAAAACTTGTTAGCGGTCATTTTAGCCACAGCAGCTCAGTGGCCCTCTAATTGTGCCCGAGTGTTGTCTGAACAAGTCGTTTATCTTAATTAGTTTGTAAGCGCCCCTGTCCTTCGAAGAAGCAAATCTCCATTCTACCTCGCAGCTCTGTGGCGGTGACCTTGTCCTGTTGTGTGATAAGGCACAGAAAGGAGTTGTTTGGGGAAATTGGTGCATTCACAGTCTGGATTAAGGAAGTGACATTGGGAGCGTTAATAGGCAGTTTTCAATGCAGCTTAGGTGCAGTGGCTGCCTGAGATGAGTGTGTGTTTGTGTGTGTGGACTATAACTCTGCAGCATGGTAATCTCCCACAGGACTCTTCCTCTCCTCTTCTCGGCTATTCACCACTTATCATTAGGATGGACTCTGTGTCACTTCGCTCTTCGCTTCCTCAAGGCAAAGGAGGGAGGGAAGGAGGGAGGGAGGGGTCGGTGAACAAAGCCTTGCTTGGCCTCGTCTCCTTCTCTACTCCCCCTGCTTTCTTTTTTCTCCCTCCCTCCTTTTCCACTTCCCTCCCCCTGTCGAATCACTTGGCTCCTGGCCCAGCTGGGCTGACCGGACCGTCCTGCAGGGCAGTGAAGGTTTTCCTGGATTTTTTTTTTTTTTTTTTGGTTTGTTTGTTTGTTTTGTTTTTTTTTTCCTTCAGCCATCCTGTGCCCAGGAGGCGTGGAGATGAAAAGGGAAAGCACACCAGCAACAAGACATGTCAGACAATAGGAGTATCACACAGCAGAGAGAAAAAACTGAGAATATTAACTAGAAGTGGATGTAAAACCTATTAAAACAGAAGGATGTGTTGTAAACACATTTCAAAACCAAAAATGTTCTAGTTGACTTCCTTGGCCTGTGTTTCGCTCCACTGGTTCCTACTGAAAACAGAAATCTCTCAAAACAAGTCACAAGTATGTATTTACCTTTTTTTTTTTTTTTTTTAATCAGTCAAAGCAGTTTTTTTTCACTCAAACAGGAAACAATAGTGCATTTGTTAGGGACTGTTTTCTGCAGCGTATTGATACAGATTTGATAAAACGGATATTTACAGCAACAGGACAGTGAGTTGAAATAAACTACATCTAATTTGTATCAGGCTTCAGATACTTGGTACAAGGATCAGTTTTTTGTTGGTTGTTTTTTCGAGAGTTTCTTTGACTTTAAGAAAAATATAGACGCTATAGTCGATTTGTTCCTGGTGTCTGCTCCAGGTCACTTTTTCATGTTGATTTTCAGCTTTACCACAGGTTTAGAAACCACTTAATGACCCCTCTGTGAACAGGCATGAAAAATTAGTCATAAAAATGTTAACAGTGACTTGTGCCATGAGAGCTGAACATGTTCATTCCTCCAGTTTCATTGTTTCTGTTCCAGACGTATTTGACTTGTCCACCTTGGCCAAAGGGTAACAAATTCCCTTTCCTGTAATTTATTCTGTGGCTTTAAGAAAAATCTGTTTGTATGCACCATCCATTCAGTATGTGCCTAATTTTATAAGTCTATATTTTGCATATTTGTGTAATATTTCACAATTACATACCATAAATATACTGTAATATCCAGACCAAGTCTAAAGGGAACTGTTGTAATACTATTCTGTGCAAATGTATTCTGTATAAATGCAGATGATGCATTATGAAGAAATATTTCATTAATCACCTTATTAATACACGTATTTGCTTCAATATCTGTGAGCTGGTGTTGATATTATTGTGTGTGTGCGTGTGTGTGTTGTTAGAGACTGATGTTGTGTTTCCCGAGGACATCCCTCAGTCTGATGGGGTAATATGTGGGTAGACCTCAACAGTAATCCACCCACTAACAGCTGTTTCACCAGGTGACGTCGGGACGGCTAAAACCCCTGCAGTCGGCATGACAACGCTGCTGCCAACGGCAGCTACGTCAGCAGGGGTTTATAATCCACTGGTTGATGGATGACTGACTGTTGCACAGAGTGAGATGACCTTTTTTTTCTCCAAGGGCAGTGACTAAGTAAGACTGGACTGACTGACCTGGTGGCTAAATAAATGGGAATTAATGGACAGAGTGATGATGCCGGGAGTGAACTGACCCACACTAATCCATGTGACCAGGCCTTTTAGTTCATGTGGACTTAAACCACTGACGCTCAACCAGGGGAACATGACATGGGACGATTTGATTGATGTAACTGGTTGACTTTTTTTTTTTTTTTAAATGAGTTAGTTATAGAAATATCAACCAGCTCATAAATAAAAGACACCAGGCTCAATCATCAATCATCAACAGTTCAAAGATCATTGAGTCTTGATTTCACATTAACATCAAATGAACAATAATTCATTTCATTTAATACAATCAGTAATGTGAACAAACAGGGAAGGAGCATAAAGGTTGGGACTCATTGAGATACAGGATGATGGTCCTATTCTGTGCAGCATGACTGTATGCAGAGGCACACCATGCTAATGCTTGGGGGCCCCGAGGGGCTCCTGATGGCACTTTATATTGGCAAATTCTGCAATGACAACTAGACCTCCCCCCACCCCCCCTTAAACCTCCCATAAAGACACTAAATAGTGCACTAATGCTGCCCTACAACTCCCCTAAGTGCGGCCCATGGTGGTGTGTGTTGTAGCTAACTAACTAACTGTAGCTAATAACGTCTGGAGCATCTTGCTGTAGTCTGCATGTCAGGTGTTTATGGGACATCTGTAAATTGAGGATCTGAGAATAACTGAAATTGTACTCAGGACACTGATTTGTGGTTTTGGCCTTGATGTGACTTGAGTCAAAGGATGTTTAACCTTTAACCAGGCACCAGAGCAAATGATCAGAGTGGCCACACACGCACACACACACACACACACACCTTCAGTCAGGCAGGAAACACTGATTAGTAAAATGTAGTTCTGCATGTGAAATGACAGGAAAGGCAGGAGGACGGAGGAGGAGGCAGAAAGAAAATGAGGGACATCACAGTCACGTGGGACGGGATGCTCCATATTTACAACCTATTAAATGTCAATAACAATTGCATTACAGTTATTTGGAGAGTGAATTTTTATGTAGAATGACCTACATTTTATTCCTGGACACTCAGCAGAAACAGTTTGATGTTCTGTCGTAATTTCCAACATAATTAGTGACGCGTGGGAAAAGGCCAAGTAAGTTTGATTCCCAGTTTGAGGATGAGTGTTTGGGTGAAGATAGTCTCACTTGTTCATTACCACCACAAGACGCCTTTGAATCAGACCCTTAACCCCTAAAGTTAACTGACATCAGACTATGGTCACACTGACCAACTTCCTGTGTAAAAACTAAAAACATGCTAAATGTCTGGTGTTTGTGAAAGACAAGAGGCACAAAAAGACGAGCGATGGCCTTGAACGATCAGTGCATTTTATTTTTCCATCACAGTACAAAAATAAATTAAAATAAGCAGAAACTAACTGAAAAAAGTTTCAATTACAGCAACAGCTTTTTTGTCTTTTTCCAAAAAAAGAAAAAAAAAAAGAAGATTTTTATTGAACAGCATCAACACCCCTCCCTCACCCCACCGACGGAGAAACAAGTCCAAGTACCAGTGTGGTTGGTGTATGCTCCATGTCCATATGAAAACAACATGTCACACATTCATCTGTACAAATAAAACGCTGCCTTTCACACACACACACATTCGCACACACACGCAGCCACTGAACGCCTCTCTTTTTGAAGTTTTTAACCACTGTTTCATTTTTTTATCTACAAAGTACGCAACAAGATACAGAAAAGAATTTTGACAGAAATTTTTAACTATCACTTGAGTCTTTTTTTCATATTTTCTCAAACAACTACTCAATGATGCAAAGTGGAGAAAAACTAAAATGGCACATTTTCAAGTGAGTCAGGGGGTGGGGGGGGGGGGGGGGGGGGGGGGGGCAGGTGGACAGAAAGAAAAAAAGATCTGGTGGTCTCTGTTTGAGGCCTTTTACCTCAATGCCCTGCTTTTTTTTCTACCAGAGAGTGTGTCCCCCTGTTGTGCAGTCACAGACCCTAAATGAAGCGTCTCACACTCCGTGTGTCGGCCACGGTCTCACAGCAGAGGAGGGTGCAGGTTGTGACCGTCGGAGTTGTTTCATTTCCCACAAACAGCAGCAGCACAGAGGCCTCTCATTCTCCAGGAACGGCTTTAAAACGTGACAGACGCCTTTTGCTTTAGACAGATTTTCAGAACACTGCAAAGGAAAGAAGTGCACACATTTCTTTTTATAAATGACGTTGAGATGTGAAAACCAGTGAAAACATTTCTCCAACCATTCAGGGTAGAAATACTGTAGCCTCTCCAGTGAGTGCAGTCATTACAGAGACAGTGAGGAGCTGCGGTGGCTGAGCACCTTCTCTCCTTTAGACAGAAAAAGCTACATGGGCCTGTCTTGGTTGTCGGTTGGTTGTGTTCGCTTTCTGCTCTGGTTGCCATGGTGTTCCCACCGCAGCGCTGTTGTTTTAGTCCCGTGGATTCTTATGCTGACAATGTTCAAAATGTGGTTCTTCCTTTTTCCACGGAGGTCACCTCGTCTCCAGCCGAACGTTTGCCTCATGTTTGGTTCACACAGAGCTGATGCTGATGGATGATTCTCCAAGGTAACCTGTGCTTTTCTGCAGTGATGATGAACAGGTGTCATTTTACTCCCCTGTGTGTGCTTTCTCTGGCTGATATGTGCTGGCTCCTCATGCAAGCAAAAAAAAAAAAAAAAAATAGATGTTTCAAGGGCATTTTTCTGAAGTAAAAGGTCAAAGATGTGTTGTTCTGTCAAGGTGTCCTTGATGGTGTCACTTTGGTGATGGTCAGATTTAACATTGGTTTTGAACTAAGAGCTTTTGAATTTGATATTTGCTGATAAAACCCTGCAACATTCATCTGCATAAACCACATCAATCTTCATTCCCACCAAAGATAGGCACCTGCTAGACCAGCCACTCCCCTGTCCTTTCCTTTTGCAAAGTCTCCCGCCTGGATCCGTCTTTTACATTAAATGTGCCTAAATAATAAATACGTAAATGGCAATAAATTAGGTGTCAGTAAGTTATTAGTAGATGAAAATCCACCCCCCTTCTCAGACCTAGTGGGATTTCCATCAAAGATATGGCACTGTTTTAACATTTTCTATGCTGAATTATAAGCACAAAAATCAAACATCATTCCAAAAGTGGTTGCGACAACAACCTATCGACAAAAGTACAAAAAGAATTTCCCTGGTAAACAAATAGCCTATTTTAGCAAGCATAGCTAAATAAACTAGTGTCACTTTGTTCACAGCATTCTCTAATGCAGATGCAGTTGGTTTATAAATCAAGTAAAAAGAAGAAAATTGCTCCTGCTCCTCCCAGAAATTCTGTAAAATTGCATGGCACACGTGCAAAACATTACATTTCTAAGTAAAAAAAGAAAAAAAATCAAAGAAAACTTGTTCCAGAAAAGCAATAAATAGCCTCCATAGGTTTAAGCCTCTGGGGAGTCAAACATCCATTAACTTGTTTTATTTTTTTTTCTAGATGAAAATAAAGTAGGTCTTTCTGAACACACACAGTATGACCACTCAGCATTGGCCACACATCCTCTGGTTTGTTGTCTTTTTTATCAAAAGTCCCACAATGCAATGTCTGTGTATTGTCCATCCAATCATCCGTCCTCCTCCCCCTCCTCCTCCTCCTCCTCCTCGTACTGTTGCAACTGTTGCAGAGCTGCAAACAGAAACCCACCGAAATATGGATCCAGCATCAATGGCCCCTGCTGTTGGCCAGATATGCATTGCAGCACAAAAAAAAAAAAAAAAAAAAAAAAAAAAAA